>CAXAMN010009113.1:81864-129654 GCA_963970005.1 Durusdinium trenchii | reverse complement strand
GGGGGGCAGGGAACTGGGGGCAGCAAACTGGGGACAGGGAGCTTGGGACAGGGAACTGGGGGCAGGGAACTGGGACAGGGAACTGGCAGGGACCTGGGGGCAGCAAACTGGGGACAGGGAACTTGGGACAGGGAACTGGAGACAGGGAACTGGAACTGGGGACAGGGAACTGGGGGCAGGGAACTGGGGGCAGGGAACTGGGCACTACTTTGCGTCGTCAAGAGCGTGTTTTGCTGCTGGCGCAGGTGGAACCACGGACCGGAGGTGGCGGAACGCTAGATGCAAGAGTGGGACTCTGAAATGGGCTGAAAACTGAGGACCAATTCTGTTTCCCCGGCAGTGTCTGCAAAAGGTTTGTTTTCTTTCATTCAATGCTCGCTGGAGTTGGCTCGGCCGTCGATGGCTTCTGGTTACAGCTTAGCTGTTTGCCAGCAATTGCCAGCAAGCCACAGTAATGAAAACAAAAACGTGCCAAAATAGATAGCACCAAAAAAAATCGTTAAATCGTTAATTCGTCAATTAATGATTTAATGATTTTTTTGTGACAAATGGTCCATGTACGTGACTGCAGTGTATCGATTTTTAAAAAAGCTTTGATGTTTGGAGCTTTTCCTCTAGTTCAAGTCAATGTCACAATTTCCGGTTATCTGCGCGAGCGAGCCTGTTGACATAGACGGCGGTCAAAAAAATGTAAGAAAATGAGAAGCTGCTTTTGGCCTCCAGCCGACATGTACGGCTCCTCTTTTGAAGCCAAAAAGTAAATTCAAAAAGTGTATCAAAAGCAGCTTCACCTTTAGGTTTTTTGTCTCACGCAAAACTGACCTCCAACGTTTGAGGCAAACACCTGTGGATCTCAGACAATGCTGATCTCCAGGTTTCTAAACCTTTCAGGTCTTTGGTTTGGTTGCCAGCTAAGCTCCTGTACAGAACTTGAACTAGAGGAAAAACTCCAAACATCAAAGCTTTTTAAAAAATCGATACACTGCACTCACGTACATGGACCATTTGGCACAAAAAAATCATTAAATCATTAATTAATTAAGTTGGTCTTTTTTCTATAAAAAATAAAATACTTATTTGAAAGATCAAACTTAACGAATTAACGATTTAACGATTTTTTTTTAGGCTATCTATTTTGAGTTGAAATGAAGAAAATGTTGAAAAAATGATTTTTTAATAAGAAACAAATAGTGTATAGCGAGAGGAATTTCAGCTACTACTACTACTACTGTAGGCTAACAAAACTCCCAGGCCGACACAAATGGCGGGGGATTTATGCAGAAGAAAATGCATTTGCCATTTGCCCTGCCATGCGATGGCCACCGTGGTTGCACATGGTCCCTGACTCAGGCTATGTTTCGGGCTTAGCTTAGCCCCTTCACTCATGCTCACGAGTGACTTCGAAGGCACTAACTCTTAAGACTGTTCGTGTGCGAAACTTGTCCCACAAAAAGAGGAAACTTCTCCAATAATGATCAGCCCAAGGTTGCACCTGTCAGAGCTGCCCAGGTAAACTGGCTCAGCTAGCCGCCAAACTCGTCGAAAACTCTCTCCCCAAACCTCATCGCTACAAATCCTTGATCCAGCAGAAGTAGGCAGCACGGCCTCAGCGGACCACCTCTTACAGATGGCCGCCATGCCGCTGGAGCATAAGACCACTGCGCTGGGGATCTCCTATGCACGACCAGTTGCCTATCACTTTGATGGTGCAGAGGCATTGCAGCAAAGCCTTTTTCGTTGTTTGCCCTGCTGATCACGGGGGATGCCCCAAGGCATTGCCCGTCTGCAACTGTGCTTAGCTGGAAGCTGTGCAAAGCTGCCCGCACTGACAGCGCCCATATCATGTCGGTAGCATTCTCCCTGGCAGCTGCTCTCCAATCAGGGAGATCCACGCTAGCTGTCGCTGGCGTCTTTGGGGCGGAGAAAACGAGGTCCCTCACATTCCTCTTGGTTTGGCTTGCTTTGACCACCAATCTGAGAATTGGAGTTGTCCACAAAGAAAATCCGGCTGGTCGTGCCATCACCAAGCTCCTAGGGTCGCTAGCCTTGGACAATGAGCAAGCAAAACTCTTTGTAAGGGCCGTCAATCGAGAAGAACACATGGCCAATGCAGCTAGCACCAGGTACGACATAGCCATGCAGCACTGCTCAGGGGCCATCCCCAAGGCCAAAGTAGTTATTGCAACCACTGGCCTTGTGTGGGAGCAAAAGGCACATGTGCATTCAGCGCTGCGGGTACACGTGGAACAGGTTGATATTCTCGTGGGGGAAGAAGCGCAGCAAGATATGGACCTCAAGTCTGCATTTGTTCCGGCCATACCTCGACAACCGTTCCTTCGGTTACTCTTTGGAGACCCAAAGCAAAGTCCTGGAGGAGTGGCAGACAACTTACTCAAAGCTCCCATTGGCCTGCCATCGGTAGTATGTGCCACACGACTTGCCGGCGGTTCTTTGCAACCTCCTTGACATGTTGTCAGAAGCTGCTGAGGAAGCTAGTCATGGCCGCTTAGGAGCAGTGGTTTACAGAACAGTCCTACCCCAGCTCTTTTTTTTTTCCACGAGTACGGACGCCGTGTGGGCATGGTGCCCAGGTCATCATTGAAGGAAGGGAAATACAGTCAGATGGTGGAGAAAAGGACAAAGACAACCCAAGAACAAAACAACCGCAAACCACAGCCCACAGGCCGAGTCTCCACCATCCTGTAGTTTTTCCTCTGTGCTAAGGTGAAACAAGTGAAGCGAAAACTACTGACTATCAATGGGCCTGAATTCTCGAACGAAGAGCATGGCAGCGCGGGTTTGTGCTCTAACAAAGTCTCCAAAAGGTCTTCAAATGGACTTCACATCTCAATTGCCAGTGACCAGCGGCCACTGCACGGTGTGGCAAAAACATGGTCACGATGCAGGTCCCGAGCATTGATATGCTCCAACGCCGGTTGTATCCATGTCAAAGTGGATCAGTGGTTGCTATGCTTCATGCCGTGGAAAAAACCTTTCTTGTTGCACAACCCATTCAACTGGTTGCACTAACAAGTCCAGAGGCATCGTAGTTGGTAGAGTTCAGACAGTGGCGGCCATAGCAAACGACGAAAGCCTGCAGGTAAGAGTGCGAAAGGCACTTCCCCCCGAAGGGAGGTCATCTCGGCACCCTTCGGCACACAGAGGTGCCAAAACGGGGTGTCTCCTAACTTCGTGAAATGCTGCGTCATTGCAAAAATTGTTCTGTTGCGTGCAAGGCCCGTGTGAAACAGGTGAAACGTTGAACCTATCCTAGCATGGTATCTGTACCTTTTTGTACAAAATAGGAAATGTCGGACATCAACAGAGGAAACTAAGGTTCCCTCTGGGCATCCTCCATTGCCACTCTCTACCACCCGCCTGTTGGGAACGAGGAGCTAAGACTCTCATTCCTATTGGCTCACTGCATTGCGAATGGCGAAAAGAGGTTGGCGATCCTACTTGGTGTTTGCACATTTCACTTGCCGTAGCTGGCTGGCGGTGTGCTTGTCCACCATTCCCGCTGCGAAAGCATTGCTGGTCTTTGGTGCAGGGTCTGGAAAGTCTTCTCTCCATTGATCACTGGCATCGGCCGACAACTCTCGGTGCTGCTTGGACTGGACGAGTTACCCACCTTTGTCAAGGACATATGTCCTTCGCCATGTGTTGCTTTTTCTTTGTTTGTACTTTGCTCGAAAGTGCGTACTGCCTGCAACAGCGCATAGCGCCATGTAAAGCAGGAGTGGAAACCTCCTGTAGAGAGGTACGCTTAAGGAAGGCTTCTTTTGCCGTGATCCTCAGTTTGGGACAGATCAACAATTTGAGCTGTTGACGGCTCGCACAAGCGGTAGAACCTATCCTGGTGAAGTCTGTCGGCAAGGCAAGTGCGACAATGCCCGCCTCCAGAATGCTGCCGTCCGGCAAGCCTCGGTTTGGGTGCGCTGCATCCTGCTCTGGCCGAGCCGAACGCTAGGACATTGATCTGTGCCCTCCCTTGTCACGGAGCGACACTATTCGGGTGCTTTAGTGCAAAATGCTTGCAACCGAAGCTAGCTCTACTCATGGTATTTGGCCTGCTGTGGCTTCTGGCCCACTCTGGACTCGAGCTAAGGCGCGCGCCCAGACTCTTGATGAGTGACAGTGAGACCGCGATAGCTGTGGTCAGAGAGGCTTGTCTTTATCCAAGACCAGGGGTGTATCCCATGTCCGGAATCATATGCAGCCAGGGTGGCCATCTCATATCGGGACAAATGGCGAAAGCATTTTCTTCAGCATAGACTCCTCGCCATTTGTGCCTTCCTGGCATCTTGGCGAGCCTCTTAAAAGCAGTGCAATCCAAGAAAGCCCTACTTCCAATGTATCTTAGTGAGGGCGGGATTGCAAGCTCAACAAGGGCTGCACAGTTCATAAAGGCTTTAACTCGGATTGTATGGAGAGTAGGCGGAAGGAGAACTTCTCTGAGGCTAGTGCAGTGCACGAAGGTGAATTCCGGAATTTCTTCAACATTGGTGTCGCAAAGGTCTACACTCTTAAGCAGTCGGCAACTGTCACACGCATGCGCTCCAATAGCTGTAATAAAATGCTTCGTGAGAGCGAGTGCGGTGATTCCCGTAGAGCTAAGACAGCCCGGTGCCAGCTCACTGGTCCCGGCCTGCAGTGTTGACCCTCGGGGGGATGGAAGCTCACTCAAGGTAAACTTAGCAAGGTTAATACACCCTTGAAAGAGGTATTGCCCGAACTTGGCTTCGTTGCTGAACATATTTGCAACCTCTTCCGATGCATACACCCATTGTAAGGAGCAGCATTCCGCAAAGGCTTTGTATCCAAAGTCTCGGCAACCAGGAGCCGAGACACTGTTTAGTAGTTTGCAGTCACGAAAGGCATTATCGGAAATGCGTACAACAGTGGCCGGCAATTTGACAATGCGGAGCTGTCGACAATTTTGCCAAGCCTCTGCTCCAATGAGCCTGATACCTGACTCAACACTGACATGTCGCAGACGCGGAACCCCTGCAAAAGCCTTCCGGCGACGATTTCCTCTGGGTTCATAGGGACATGAACGGCAAGCGGAACATGATGGATAGGGCATCCTTCGAGTTGTTCCTGTGATGGCAGGATTACACTGCTATCCTTGAAGACAACGGTGTATGCCATGCCTTGCTGTAGCCTGTCCCAGATTGGGTCCTCAAGGTATGTCTGCGTGGCAGTTTGCAGAAAGTCGATGGAGCGCCCAAACACTTTGAGGTCAGTAACTGAGGCCAGATAATCCATAACCTGGTCCTCTAGGTCCTCAAATCGATCAAACTTTGCCACACTGAGAGAGACCTTGATAGTCACCCCCGAGAGCGTTGTCAGTACCAAGGAGCAGTCCATGACCGGCTCCATTTCAGGGGGAGTGCTAAGCCTGGATGAGTCGTCGAGCTCCATGTGTGGCAGACTACTTTCATTTACTGTTTGAGCCAAAAGCTTCTGACTCTGCTCATGGACTGTTCCTAGGGCCAGGGATGTTTCCTAAAGACAGATGCTAAGGCACCCACCTTGAACCTCACATGGACTGGCCCGATGTTAGGAGAACTCGTTGTATAGCTCTTCGTCAAAGGCGTCCGAATCGGGTCCTTCCGCGGGGAGCAGCTCCACCCACAGGGGTTTTTTCAAGTTTGTCACACATAAAGAAAGCATTGTGCTCTGCCTGCGCCCACTGTTCAATATCTCCCCAATCCAGGGGAGTAAATCGTTGCAGTTGCTCACACCCGCAGAAAGCACGGTTGCCTATGTCACTGAGCTCTGTCGGGATGACTACTTCTTGGAGCACAACACAATTAGGGAAAACTTCTTTGCCAATTTGCGTGAGTCGTGGTGGAAGCCATATGCAATTTAAGGCTACACAGTGGGTAAAGGTGGAATAGAGTAGGGCTGTGATTTCTGTGCCCATGAGGTTGACTTCCACAAGTCTTTTGCAGTTTTCACAGGCCCGCGGCCCGATATTATGAAAGTCACTTGGCAAACAGAGCTGTTCAATGCCTGCTCCACAAAATGCACCTTCAGGCAGCGCTCGAGGTTTGTTGGTGTGGTCCATGTCAAAGGTGATAGTTGTAAGCGTGAGGCAACTCTCAAATGCATATTTGCCTAGCTGTGCCCCTAGTGCAAGAACATTGCTGTCCCCCGTTTCGTGACTGACACCAACTCGACCTAGGGAGCAGCACTCCGCAAACACTCTTCGGCTGTACTGGACACACCCCGGGGCGGCCACCTCTCTCAGCACGTAGCACCCCTGGAAGGTCCCTTCTGCAAGACTTATGACCGAGGGTGGGAGCCTGACAATTTGCAGTTGCTGACAGCTCTGCCAGGCCGCAATTCCTACATGTTGGATGCCCATTGCCACTTCTACATGCCGGAGCAAGGGTGCAGCATAGAAGGCTCTGTCAGCAATTTCTCCACGCGGGTTGGCCGGGACGCGTACAGCTTTGGGGTAGCTTTCCCTACCGTCTTCCTGGAACTGCCAGATGGAGTGTCCATCTACCATGCAGGGACGAACTACAATTTGTAGTTGCGGCCGTTGCAGGAGCACCGTGCGGAATGCTTCTGGCAGGGGTTGCTGCGTGTGAAGGTCGAGCAAATCCAACTCACAGCCGAAGACATCCAAATCAGAAACTGTTGGCAGAAAGCAAAGAATGTCATCTTCCAGCTCTGCCACATCCTCATACTGGGCGAGATTTGCTTGCATTGCATATTCCGTGCCTGCTATCGTAACCAAATCAAGACTGGCCTCATATCGGTCTTGGTCAGGCGGCATTGTCGCGTAGGCGGCAGTCCGAGCGTTTTTGCTCGAGTTGCTTGGGCCAAACAACTGAGGTAACGAATATGTTGTCATTGCGAAAATCATGAGAACATTTAGACAACAAGAATTAGGGTGGCGAAGGCTACCCATCTCATGGAGGAGGTCGAGTTACTAGGAGACGGTGACTGTGTGGAGACTCCTACTGAAGACCGCCCTACTGCCACCACCCATAGGGCGGCGGCGGTGGGGGAGGCCTGATGTGACAGGAAGACCCTGCTGCAGACGAGGAGCTTCCCGCTCCTGGAGGAGGGACAGTACGGCGAGCTTTATTACTTGGGTCGGAGGCTTCCTGACTGTAGCCCATGTGGTCCCTAAGCGCCTGCTTGTGGCCTGCGAGCTGACTTCTAAACCTGGAATTCCCAGTGAGCCATGCACAGAGCTGGTCCCATCGGCCTTCCGAGTAGAGGAGTGGGTCATGTTGGTTATATGGGCGATCTTCCATTTTAGGAGTGAAAGGATATCCATGGCAGTAGTAGTTGCTGAGGAGAGCACTAGGAACTTTGGTCAGCATATAGCGGGGAGACAGCAGATTCCACCCTGTGCGGGACATGGCAACTCGTAGCCCGGAGGTCAGCCACTGAGCTACTACTGTACTTTCTGCTTGGATGTTCCCTTGCTCAAAATTGCCGAGCGCCGTTGCTAGCCTAGTATAACCTATGCCGAAACGTCCGTATCCCTTGGCAAAGGCATAGTTGGGTTCTGCTGCCATGTCCTCATCCTCAGTAGCTTCCTCAGTGCCAGCTTCTGGTGGTTCAGCAAGCCCCACTGGCACCGGGAGCGCAAGTCTGGGCGATCGCTCAGCTGACCCGGTAGCATCAGAGGCAGAGTCTTCTTCTGCAGGCAAGTCTGCAGAGGGGTGTCTGGCAGTTGCCAGGTCTCTCCACAAGGAGGGGACTTCGATGCGCAGCCTCAGCTGCAGAAGGGAAGGGAACGAGAAAGCTTGTCCCAAAGACGGGTCAAGGGCACCACTAGAGTAAGCTCTTTCAGCCCAGGACGTATCCGGCATTCGGGGGTATCGGTCGTAAGCAATTTCTTTAGTGTGCACTCCCACAACGAGCAGAGGGTTGTCTTCAGCTCCTTCTTCTTTGGGTCGGTAGCCGTAGCCCCCTTTCACTTGCGCGGGCGTGAAGCCCTGCCGCTCCATGGCTACAACCAGGTCGGGCAGGATCTGTACTGGGAGATAGACAAAGAGGTCATTGGTGGGTAGCGTTTGCTCGCCATGCTCCATTCCCCTAACAAAGGACATGATGACAGTTTGCATAAAGGTGAGGGCATCGACATCTTTTTCCTTTGTTTTCTGTGGTTTCCCTTCCACTGCTTGGGCTGTTCCTGTACCCTGGTGTCTGTGTTGATTATCAAAGGAACAGCACCTTGCGATAAAGGCAAATAGCATACTGCCAGAAACGGGGGCTTGCATAAAGGGCGAGCTGTTTGTGAGTGATGAAAGGGCATGCTGGGTGTCCACTCTTCACGAAGGTGAAGAGGTTGGACAGGGGAGCAGCAAAGGCTTCACTTATACGGAGAAGGTCTCCTATGTAGGCTTGGTTGATTTCATCTGGAATGTCCACAAAGGAGGAGCCATGGAGTGCTTGTTCTGTCACCCGCCTCCAGAGGAATGTACGGACGAGGCGGTTAATTTGCTTGTTGGAGATTGCAAGCCTCGCCATCGGCCATTCCCTAGGCAGGTCAGTGTAGATCTGTAATGAGGGGAGCGGCGCATTTCTTTTCTCCACGAGTACGGACGCCGTGTGGGCATGGTGCCCAGGTCATCATTGAAGGAAGGGAAATACAATCAGATGGTGGAGAAAAGGACAAAGAAAACCCAACAAACAACCAAACAAACCAAACAACCGCGAACCAGAGCCCACAGGCCGAGTCTCCACCATCTTGTAGTCTTTCCTCTGCGCTAAAGTGAAACAGGTGAAACGAAAACTACTCACTATCAATGGGCCTGAATTCTCGAACGAAAAGCATGGCAGCGCGGGTTTGCGCTCTAGCAAAATCTCAACGAAGTCTTCAAATGGACTTCACTTCGCAATTACCAGTGACCAGCGGCCACTGCACGGTGTGGCAAAAACTTGGTCACCAGGCAGGCCAGGAGCATAGCTATGCTCCTACGCCGGTTGTATCCATGTCAAAATGGATCAGTGGTTGCTATGCTTCATGCCGTGGAAAAAACCTTACTTGCGGCGCAACCCATTCAACTGATTGCACTTACAAGTCCAGAGGCATATAAGTTGGTGATGTAGAAGGTGGCGGTCATTGCAAACGAAGAAAGCCTGCAGATAAGGGAATGAGGGGAGCGGCACACTCTGTCCGTCAGCTTCTCTGGCCGTTCGAGCCGCATTTTGACGGTCGTATGGGGCCTGCATGGCTCTCTGCTCAGATTCCAGTTGGAGATCAGTGGCAGCAGTGCTTCCACGCTCTGCATGCTCTGGATCACTGGCAATGTCAATTTCTGTCATGGTGTGTGGGCGCTCTTGCGTCGATCCAGGATGGTCAGGTGGTGTGAACAGTCCTGTCCCAGCTCCTCGCCGGTCGGAGCAACACTGCAAGCAGCCCACAAAGATCTTGGCAAAGTTGACTTCAGTGCACCAAAAGGCCTTCTTGCAGGCCTTGGATGTGCCATTACCAGGCCGGAGCACTGCCACCAGTTCCAACAAGCCAACCTCGCCTCGGCAAGATCGGGCGTGTCAGGTGTCCATCAATGGAGTGTAATGCTCCCGACCAGCACGGGTTGCACAGGAAGTGCACAAACCTCGAATTGGGATGCAGTACTACATGCTTTGTAGTTGCAAAAATGGTCTTTAGCAGACAGAAAGGTCCATTCGTCTCAACGAGATGAAGCTCACCGGACTGACGTTCGTTCACTGGATTCATCAAGAGCGCAGGCTGATCCCCCTCCAGAATCCTTTTTCCACGAGCGCGGACGCCGTGGGGCGGAGTGTCCAGGTCATCATTTGAAGGGGAAGGAAGCACAACATGATGAGCGGAAAAGAACACAAGCAACCCCAAAACCAAACAAAAACACCACACAAAAACCAGAACCCAGAACAAAAACACCACCAAAGGCCAGAGGCCGTTTCTTCCTCTAAAAGTGTTTCCTCTGAACCAGAGTGCGACATGTGAGAAAGACTGCTTAGGAACTAAGAGTCTGAATTCACTGTGAAAGTCGGACGGCATGGTCTGCGCAAGAGCGGAGTGCACAACTACAACAACGCAGCGTTCAAATGCGAGCAACTAGACAAGCCCAAGAGACTTCAATTCTTGCCGCGAAATGACAACGACCAAGGGAGAGAAGACACTCAAGAACAGTAGTGGTGCTCTCCACCATTTCGATTACCTGTGCAAGGCAAGCTTGAGAAAGCTCAGGCTAAACCATCCTTTCGGCCCCAGTGACTACATCACAGTGAGCCTGCAGAAACGAGAGCCTTAGCTTTCGCTCCTTGTGGGCGGGTGGTGGAGAATGGAAATGGAAGGTTGCTGGAGCGATTACGCCATGACCATTGCTGCAGAAAGAGGCACACAGACCATGCTAGGATAGGTCCATGTTTCACTTGTCTCACCTGGGCCTTGCATGCAACAGGACCTTGAAACACACGGAGTCAGGGCGAGAAAATTGTCAGGGCACTGCGTCACTTCTGTTCGAGTGAGGAAGCAACATTCCTCGTTTCCGTTAGTGAGTTCAACTAGGACATGTCGGACTTCCGTGTGAAAGGAGAATGCTTGCGGTGGGATTTTGTCGTGTTCTTGCCTCGCGGCACTCTAATTGCCTTGGCTTCCCCTTTGACCCTTTGTGCGCATCACATAGTAGCAGTGGTCGGCTCCGAGTTTGCTTCGTGTGGGATCTGCTGGAACTTGGCAGCGAGTTGCACGACCTGCAATTCACCCCAGAGTGTTGCTACTTCCCAAATAGGAAGCTCTGCCAGTGCGGCATTCTTCAACTCCGATGCCGGATGTGCACTTGGATCTTTCTCAATGGACAGTCTCTCTCGAATTGCTTGCCGGACGCGAGCCTTGCCTGTGTCCGGAATCATGTGCAGCCATGGTGGCCATCGCATGTTTGGGCAAATAGCAAAGGCGTTTTCTTCAGCATAGACCCCTCCCCATTTGTGCCCGGCAGGCAACTTGACCAGCCTCCTTTTGAAGACAGTACAGTCTAAGAAAGCTCTGCTGTGCTTGAGTGAGTGGAAAAGCAAGTTCTGGCAGGGCTGCACAATTCACAAAGGCCTTGACACGAATCGTGTGGAGTGTTTTCGGAAGGCGAACTTCAATGAGGCTCGTACAGTGAACAAAGGAAATTCCTGTATTTCCTCGATTTGTGTGGTCGAAAGATCAACCTTCTTGAGCAGATGGCAGTTGTCACAAGCGTGTGCTCCGATGACTTTAAAACTCTGAGGTAACGCTGGTGTAGCTGTCTCTGTCGAGCTGAAGCAACCTAGAGCCAACTCTCTGGCAGTGGGCGGCAACAGCTCATCTGGGGAGGGACTCTCGCACAGGGTAAATTCAGCAAGGTTGACACAGTCTCTGAAGAGATAATGCCCAAACTTGGTGCAGCTGCTAAACCGATTGGCGGCATCTTCAGTGGTGTAGACCCACTGCAGTGAGCAACACTCATCAAAGGCTTTGTGGCCAAACTCTCGGCAACCAGGAAATGCGTTGTCAGAGATGCTAACAACTGTGGGCGGCAGCTTGACAATTCGGAGCTGACGGCATGAGTGCCACGCTTATGGGCCAATAAGGCGAATACCTGACTCTACGCTAGCATGACGTAGGCGCGGCACTCCTGCGAAAGCTCCTTCTGGGACAGCGCATTCTGGGTTCATGGGGACATGGACTGCAAGAGGAACTTTGTCAATGGGATACCCGTCCAAAAGTTCCTGCGAGGGCAGGAATTCACTGCAATCCTTGAAAATGATGCAGTATTCCTTACTCTGTTGCAGTCTGTCCCAAATCGGGTCTTCCAAATAAGTCTGTGTGGCCAAGTGCAAAAATTCGATCGAGCATCCAAACACTCTGAGGTCAGTCACGGAAATGAGGTAATCCATAACATGATCCTCCAAGTCCGCGAATTTGGCAATGCTGAGAGAGACATTGAGCGTCACTCCCGACAGAGTAGTTAGTACTAAGCAACACTCCATCACAGGCTCTCTCTCCAGGGGGGTGCTGACTCCAGAAGACTCGGCAGGCTCCATGGTGGGTGTCAGAGCAGCCAACTGCGAGTCGTTAAGTTGATATTACTTTACTGTGCTGTTGCTTGTAATAGGTCCTGACTTTCTGAGCCAGAGGGCAGCGCGTCGGACAGATGCATAGCAGGACTGGTGCTAAGGCACCCGCCTTGGTGACTTGATGAAATGCCTAACAGTCATGGAAATTCTGTGTAAAGCTCTTCATCAAATGCGTCCGAATCCGGTCCTTCAGTGGGTACCAGTTCCACCCATGACGGTTGCTCAAAATTGTCACACAGCAAAAAGGCATTGTGTTCTGCTTGTACGTGTTGGTCATTCTCCCCCAGGTCCAGGAGAGTAAAAACTCTTAACTGCTCGCACCCACAAAAGGCGCGGATGCCGATTTCCTGGAGCTCGGTCGGAATGACCACCTCCTGGAGCGCAATGCAGCTGAGGAAAGCTTCCTTACCGATTTGCGTTAAGCGTGGCGGCAGCCAAATGTGAGTCATGGCCACGCAGTGAGCGAAGGTAGATTTGAGAAGGGCTGTGATATCTGTGCTCATGAGATTGACTTCCACAAGTCGCTTGCAGTTTTCACAAGCCCGTGGGCCAATGTTGTGAAAGTCGCTTGGGAGGCAGAGGGTTTCTAGACCCGACCCGCAGAATGCACCCTCTGGCAGCGCTCTTGCCTTGTTGGTTTGGTCCATTGTGAAGGTGCTGGATGTAATCGTGAGACAGCTCTCGAAAGCATATCGGCCCAGCTGGGCTCCTGGCGCCAGGACATTGCTGTCATTTGCCGATCCCCCGCCAGAATCCACAAGGGCGGTTTACCTGCAGATCGAATCATGGCTAGCGGTCCAGGCAGAAGAGCAGGTCAACATCCTAGTTCTGACCACCAGAAAGGAAAGTGCCAACAGTCTCCGAAGCTTCTGTCACCAGTCCTGTCCGAATACCAACGTTGAAACAGCGGTCAAGGTTGCAGGAGCAACGGCGAAGCGTTGTATTATCCTGCATGGACAATCCAGCTTTCTCAGTGGCCACTCCAACGGGTCTGACTTTGACAAAGAATGTTAGGGCCAATGTGGCTCTTAGCAGAGCCACAGACCTCACGGTTCTCGCGTGCCCGCTCAATATGCATGGGCTTGAGGGTGCCGCACAAGTCATCGAAAAGCGCCCCAGAATCCGGCAAAGAAGATGCAAGCCAACAGCGCGTGCTCTGTGGACACACTGGGTAAGCCAGTCTGGCTGAAGTCCCTGTCCCAACAGGTGTTAAGGAGGACCCCCACTCGCCTGATGAGAACTCCAGACAAGAGGACACAGACAAGCGTGTCGATACTGTCGAGATTGCCCTCGGAGACGAAGGAGACCATGCGGGCCTTACGGAACAGTCGGAGCAAAGAGCAACGCAAGAGTTGTACCGTTTTCAAAAACAGTCGATGCTAAGAAGGGCATCAGAGGGTAATCAGAGCGCACCAGTGCAGACCCAGCTGGCTTTCACAACAGCTGCAAATGCAGCACGGGAGGCGCGAGCGTCACAATCCGCTGCGCTAGGCCACTTACCAGTGGTGCCCCCTGTTTCGTTGTACGCCAATCTGCCCAGTGAATGGCCCCTAGCGCGCATCAGTGTCTATGCGCGCCACATCGGTGTCCTCCTGAGGGTTACGTTAAATAGAAGACTGGCGGAATTAAGTTTTCAGGGGAGTTGCGTTCCTAGACTTGCCCTGAGAGGTGATTAAGCACACCATAGAAGACTTTGACGCCATCTGTAGTGCCATGGCTGCCCAATTGGCAGCCCTTTTTGAGTTTCTCCGACCGGGTGAGGAGAAGACACATAAGACAGACCAAGATGAGCTAGCCCTATATGCAGAACCGACTTACTGGTTGTATGGCCTTCTGTCCTTTTGTGCCAAGAGCTGCGCTGCGAAGACAGCAGAAGCAGGAGGAGCTCCAGATTTTAGAACCAGCAAAGAAAGGAAACAAGACAACTCTGCTCCTGCGTTGGAACCCACACGAAACTCACTTGCACTGATGCAAACAGTTGTCATGTCCTTTGCCCGAGGCCTTTACCTCCCCATTGACCATGTGCATATCTACTTCCCTGCTCAAATCGTGCGCAAGGTCATTGCGCAGTGCAAGGCGCTAAAGCTCAAAGAAAGCGCACTTACCGCAGCAGAGCGATACAGGCGCAATGTGGACAATGCTGCCAATAACCCTTATGTCATCGTGGGGGTCTTCGAAGGAAAATGTTCGCATGAGCAATATCCTCCAAACCCGTCGACCCCAACCCTAGCGACAGTGTATGAAGAAGGGATGCTGGATGCGAGCTTTGGACAGATTGTCTCCTTTGCCTCCTTTTATCAAACAAGCTTTCGTGTTGAGGTTCCGCTGTGGCACAAGCTGGAGGATGGAATAGCTGCCCCATCGCTTGATTATCAAGCAGCGCCTAACTACTGTCCTGAGGAGTCCCCAACAGGCGTAGTAGCAATGGCACTCTAAAAGCCCGGAGGCTAGGACTGAAGGTGCAGAGGAGCCTGCAGATGAGGAAACGGCAGAGGAAGAAAGCTACGTCCCAGCCACTGGGCAAGGATGTTTCTCTTTCGAGATGAGCCTGCTGCAGCGAGCGGCGCAAACCTTTGCAAAACGCTCGGTGGCTGACCATTACCTGCAGGTTGCGAGATGGTTGCACACGGGGCTCGCTACGACCATCTCGAGGCAAAGTTGGCACCTGTTGTCTAAGCACCGTACATGTACCATTACCCCGCTGGCCTTGCTTCGAGTACATTTCAAATTCGGATACCTCTCCACGGAGCAATCAGACAGGAAAAAGCCCTATGCGGCGACGGACGAGTGGAGTCAGACCGTGCGCGACTGGGAATGGCAGGTCACAACCAAGTTCTGCCTGCGTGCTATATGGCGAGCACCTATCGTTTCCGCCGCCAGAGAGAAGCTGGTACTGAGCTTAACTTCTTTCGGCTAGTAGATAGTACAGTTGTACTGCCCAACATAGAAACGACGCCCCGAAATACAGAAGCATCCGACAGGCCACAAGCTTCCGGGTCTAGCGCGTCTAGCAGGTAGTGAGGCAAGACCACAGCAAAGATGTTTCTGTAACTCAGACAAGCACTCAGTTTCTAAGGGGCAGGGCGGGTAGACCCGGCGGTATCCCAAGATACTGTCGCTCCTTACTAAGTTAAGAGGTAGGGAGCCACTTTGCTCAGCAGCTAATGTCTTGATATTGAACGTACCTGCTACTGCGATACTATCTGATTGAGAGAAGAGGACACCCCGAAGTGGCAAAGGCACTACAGAAGGAGGCAAAGGCAGTTCATAGGAGCTTCAGGTGGTATCCCCAGATGCTGTCGGAAGTCCAACAAAGGTGGCGGCTGTAGAGAGCTACTGCCACAGTTGACTGTTTACCTAAGAGCTACCTAAATCCACGTAGCAGAACAAGGCACTACAAGAGCACTCTGCCTGCACGTCGGCTCAAACCCAAACCTTGCAGGGCCCGCAAAAGAAGACTCCCAGCGGCGGAATCGGTCCCCACATGGCAGAGGGTGCGAACCGAACAGTGAGCCATGTTCAGCAGGCGGACTGGGAAGAAGACAGCTTCCTTCGAATGAACCTTACCACTCTAGCAGGCACGGTGATACAGCTCCATGTCCCTGTCAGCATCTACCATACTTGGGACATGCTAGAGGAATACCTGATCGAGCACCTGCCATGCATCAGTCCCATCGAGACGTTTGGGTGCGAACTCACCTTGCTCAATGCGGATACGCAGGTGGCGCTTCAAGATCCTGTGCAGGAGGAACTCTGGAATACCAATCATTTCAGCCTGATTGTGCACGAGTGCTTTCGGTGTTTAGGAAATTATAAGCCGCTGCAAAGGCTTGATCATGAAGACTGTCCGAAGGCGATTCGTGTCCCTGTCTCTGACTCAGGTATTCTTGAAGCTAAAGCTTTCCACTCGACCACGCGAGTCCGCCACGCCCGATTGGATGCTGGCTTTATTGCGGATTGTTAAGCTGCCTGATACGGTCGTGACGCTAGGTTACGCAGTCTTCCAAGGCTGTTACTCCCTACAGGTAGCAGAAATGCCGGGGTGTGTGGAGTTTGGTGTCCGAGTATTCGCTGAGTGCTGTGCGCTAGAGCGCGTGGGCAATATCGTTGATTGGAGGTTGCCATTTTGCAATAGCTGTGCGCTAGAGCGCGTGGGCAATATCGTTGATGGAGGTTGCCATCTTGCAATAGGTGCCATTGTCAGCCAACATGCCTTCGAGGAATGTGACAAGCTAGCTCGCTTATCCCTGCCTCATGTACGAGCTGTAGTTGATAGTCACACACTCACATCCCCGCAGGCAGGACTCCCTCAGGGTTTTTTTTTTGCCAGCGGTATCCAGCAAGTAGAACTTGGAGAGGACACACATCACATAGGCCATAGAGCCCTAGAAAATTGCAAAAGGCTTACCCGAGTCGACCTCCATAACACGGGCATACACATCCTTCATATGCACACCTTTGCGCAGTGCCACAGCCTAGTTACGATTTGGCTGCCGAACTGCCTGAGTGAAATTAGAGCAGAAGTGTTTGTAGGGTGTAATGCCTTAGAAAGGCTGACTCTTCCGGACAGCATTCGCTATCTAGGTTACAGGGCCTTTGGGGATTGTACAGAACTCTCCACCCTAGAGTATGTATGGAGCAAGCAGAAAGCATGGCGGCATCCATATGCGGCTGACAATGCTTTTGAAGGATGCCTCAAACTGACCACCCCTAAATGGCTCCACCGCATCCCAGCTAAGGATAGCGATTGGAGCCCCGTGTAACTGACTTAAGTGAAGGAAAGACTGGCAACAACTCCTAGAGTAGTGAAAGGCCTGAGTGAGCAAGGATGGTTACCCAAGTAACTGCCCCTCTGCACTGTGAGGCTCAAGCCCTAGTAGCTAGTACAGGCACAGGGTGTTCTACGGCGATGCACAGTGACATGGAGTCGCAAACGAGCTCACTTATCAGCCATGAACGACAGCTGGTGGTCTACCTGCAGTTAACGTCGCTCTCAGGAGAAGACTATCAAGCCACAGTCGATCTCCTAGAATTTGATCGCATTAATGAGTTTGAAACTGCAGTACTCGAGCAGCTCCCCACAATAGGAGGCACCAGCACATTTGGTTGCGAACTCACCTTTGTTCGACAAGACACTGGGCAGCTCCTGTGCAGTCCGGTGTGGGATACCCTCAGAGAATGCAACCAGTTTCAGATAGTCGTTCGTCAATGTTGTCAGTGCGCAGAGCACAAAGGCCAGATGAGGCAGAATGCAAAAGCAATACGAGTGCCTGTCACCAGATCGGGACAGGTGATCCCCCATGCCTTCACGCACTCGAGCGACATTAGGCACCTACTAATCGAAGCAGGCATTCACACCATTGGGGAAGCTGCCTGGCAGCACTGTACTAGACTCCTCATAGTGCACTTGCCCAGTACACTGCTATGCTTGAAAGAGGGAGCCTTTCGTTGCTGCTATGTGCTCCATACAGTCGCCGCCCCGGAGTGCATTGACTTCGGCTGCTGGGCTTTCGAGGAGTGCCATGCGTTGGCCTGGGTTGGAGACTCAGACCAACAAAGCAATGAACTAGCACCGCAGGCGAGGCTCAATGTCCGAACATTTGAGAAATGTCGAACCTTGCGGACAATTGGCCTGGACAGGACCAGCTATAACCCACGAGAACCGCACAGGGTCGTTCCAGAAGGCTGCTTCTTAGGGGCAGGGCTGGAAACGATTGACCTCCCAAATGACTTCTGCTGGATCGGACCATCAGCCTTTGAACACTGCGCAAGATTGCAGACAGTGGACATCTCCCGTACCGGTGTTCAGGAAATTGTAGGAAGCGCCTTTGCAGGCTGCAGCCAACTGCAGTGTATCAAATTGTCTCACACGCTGAGGCGCATTGGCAGAGAAGCCTTTAGGAAGTGTAGCTCATTAGAGGTCCTACACACTCCACCCGCCCTATTATACATCAACAAGCGAGCTTTTGCTGACTGTACGCAGCTCTGCAGACTCGTCAGGATGGGCAAGAAAGGCAAAAAAGGAACGTGGAGGGGGACCTATGTTGAGCGCAACACCTTCGAAATGTGTGCCAAATTAACACTCCCAGTGTGGATTCGACCTCTTCCCAAGTCAGACGCAGTGAAAGAAGAGTGGGAAGATTTCATGATCAGCTGTGCAGAAGCCACCCTGAGTAATACGGCGCATTCGTAAATAGTAAGCAATGACTTGGCAATAGTACCACAGGCCAAAGGGCAGAATGCAAGAGGTCGAGGCCCTTCGGCTTCTCTGACCCTCCCACAGGCCCTGCCCGCGCAACTGAGTAGATAGACAGCTCCCCTGGCTGCCTCCCAAGAGGTGGTCAGGGATGGTATAGTGTACAGAAGACTAGCACTAGGAATAGCGACGTTTCACCCAGATGTTTCACTTAGTCCATGGGGCTTGCATGACTGACCGAACCCTGAAGCACTCGAGTGACCCAGGGTGTGTGCGACGAACGATCCTAGGAGACCTGGATGGCTCTGTGCATTTTTGTCGGTTGGCACTGTCACCAGGTCTAGTGTGCTCCTGCCTCCCCCGCTGGGGGAGGCGGTAACCTGCTCGCAGATGTCCTGACACACTGCTGCGGAAACTCCTTTGTTTGAACTGTGCTGGATGTAGTAGCAGCATGTGTAAGTTCAATGCAGCCAAGTGAAATGACCGCAAGAGCACAAGTCGAGACCAGGTACAACCTCGAAATTCCAACATATTTCGCTTGGCCAAAACCGGTTTTACAGAATGCTCCAACGCCCTACGTCTCTCCGTCCTGCCTGTCGATCAACATTCCCTGTGCACTAGGGGCGAGCCAAGACATTAGTATGCTGAAGTTTTGCTTCGTAGTGGTGAAGTGCAACTGCCACATTCTGGGTCCCTGTGTGACTCCCTAGGTCCTTTGCGCGTACGCTTTCTTTGACACAAGTTGTGACGTACCTTGCTTTGCATAGGCTTAGCCGAACCTGAACTGCACCTCACCTTCACTTTCAGTATGCTCAGGCATGCCCACACACAGTGCACCGCTGCAGGAATACACTCCTGCCCAACCGCAGACTGCATCAAAATGCAAGTCCGTCCTGGACGTCCTCTACTGAGAGCGGCTGGATATGAATTCATGGCCCCGTTTCACTACTGTGTCGGTCCTCGGATCTGCACCTTTTGCTCTTTTAGACTATTACGGATTTGAGCCTGACCCTTTGGTTCTGGTTCGGTGGTTGTTGTGGTTTGTTTGTTGGTTTTTTGGTCTGGTTTGGTGCTTCTGGTCTTTATAGTCAGGCTCATCTACGTAAACCCCATCTGAATTCGACTCGGTGACTTGTGCCTCTCGGCACACATAGCGCCCATACCCGTGCAAAAATATAAAGCTAGCCGCCAAACTCGTCTACACAGCCTGCAGTCAGTGAGCCTACCTGGCTGGGAGCCTCAGCTCTTGGCCATTGGTAGGCAGGTGGCAGTAGAACTGTAGATGATTGGCGACCTGGTGGACGCTAGACATCCTCCAGCTGACCCCTGTCGGAAGAGTCGGATGTCGACTCGGAGGCTACAGGATCGAAGGAACGGTCGCCCAGATATGCGCAGCCGGTGCCAGTAGGAGCAGCCGAACCGCGGGAAACAGAAGTAGAGGGAGCAACTGAGGATGAAGACATTGTAGAAGAGCCCACCTATACCTTTGCGCAGGGATATGGGCGGCTTGTCATACGATACACCAGGCTAGCAACAGCGCTAGGGAATTTTGAGCAAGGAAATGTCCAAACAGAAAGCTCCGTAGTGGCGCACTGGTTGACCTCAGGACTAGGGATTGCCATGTCCCGAATAGGGTGGAACCTTCTCTCTCCCCGACGTACGCTTACTCGACTCCCTAGTCAAACACTCGCCAAGTATTGCTCTCATGGCTATCCATATTGTCGAGAAGAAGACCGCCCGTATCATCAATATGGCCACTTTGCCTATACAAGCGACCAGTGGGACCGGCTCTGCGCCTCACTGTCAGGGGATCCTACGTTCCGGAGGAAACTTGAACGCCACAAGAAGGCACTAAAGAGCAAATTGGGGGCAGAAGAGACGACTCCGACAACCGAACCAAGGCCCGGCGCATCGCCCCTCCCCCAGGAGGGAGCAGCTCCTCATCGGTACCTCGTCCCTACTACCGCAGCCAGCCTCCCCCGCCGCCTCCTCCGCACGGGTGGTGGCAGTAAGGCAAATCTTTGCAACTGCAACCATAAGCAGGCGAAATGCCCTACTGTCCCAACTTCCCTCACGAAAGTGATGGCCTTAGCCATTGTTTTTTTATTGGTTGGTCAGTTTCTCTCTCCTGGTGTAAACACAATCTTCTGGCTCAAGTAAGTTGAGTAGGCATACTCGGACTGCCGCCCACAGCGATGATGCCGCTTGACCAAGATCAGTATGCCGTCAGCATCCAAATGGTGACCCTGGCAGGCAATGAGCAAACTATGCAAGCCAATCTAAACCACTATGAGGATATCACGCAATTGGAAGATGATATTCTCTGCTTCCTGCCAACGGTTTCCGACATAGATGTCTTTGGCTGCGAAGTCGATCTTATAGAGCTTGATACACAACTACCCTTGTCTGAATCCTTCCGTACGGCGCTGCTACAACAACAGAAGCTGCAAATAAATCATAGTCCGGCCCTGCCTGGTGGAGGGCCACTCTATCTGGCAGTTCCAAGAGGATGACAGAGAGAGCTACCCCAAAGCCATACGAGTCCCTGTCAATCCACGCAAAGAAATCGCCGACAGAGCCTTTTATGCAGCACCGATGCTTCGACATGTGGAAGTTGCAGCAGGAATACAGCATTATATAGGCTTTGCAGCCTGGCAGGGTTGCCAACAGTTGCAGATTGTCAAGCTCCCCCTTCAGTCCTTAGCCTGGAAGATGGAGCTTTCCAAGGCTGCTACGCCCTTAGGGATATTATGGCCCCGGGCTGTGTCCAGTACAGCCGAAGGGTGTTTGCGGAGTGCTGCTCTCTCAGCAAGGTTGGTCTTGGCCAAGAAACCGAAGACAGCAATGTCCTCGCCCCAGGGGCACAGCTGGGCCGATATGCGTTCGAAAGCTGCCTCACGCTCGCTTCCATCACCTTTGCAATGGACCAAACCAACAAGGCAAGAACGCTGCCTGACGGCGTATTTTGCGGTGCTGGCATTCTGCCTCCCAAGTGACTTTCACAACATCGGCCCGCGGGCTTGTGAAAACCGCAAGCAGCTGGGGTGGAAGTCAACCTCATGTGCGCAGAAGTCACAGCCTTACACAAATCCACCTTTGCCCAGTGTGTTGCCATGACGGACATTTGGCTGCCGCCACGGCTGACTCAAATCGGCAAAGAAGTGTTCCTTAACTGCATAGCGCTCCGAGAAGTGGTCGTTCCAACCGAGCTTCAAAGATATAGGTCTTCGGGCTTCTTGTGGGTGTGAACAATCAAGACATTTCACACCTCTCGACTGGGGGGAGATCGATCAGACCATACAGGCAGAACAAATAATGCTTTCCTGATGTGTGACAATTTCGAAAGGCCGCCTTGGGTGGAGCTCCTGCCCTCAGAAGGACCAGACTCTGACGCCTTTGATGAGGAGTTTCACACGGAATTCCCCTGACCTTACAGTAGATTCCCAAGAACCACGGTGGGTGCCTTAGCACCTGTCCTGGGCAGATTGTCTCCTTGTTAGGCATCACGGGGAACAAGCGCGGGACTAAGAATTATAACCCTCCCGTGGCCTGTTCCCTCAGCTCGAAAAGCCTACCCTGGACACTGGGAATTGTCTACACATCTTCCTAGGCAAATCACAGACACACAGACCAAATAATTGCCAGGATATCTGCCTTAGCATCTGTCCTGTGTGATAAATCTAAGCTAAGAGTGCTGCTAGTATAGTATGAACATCACACAGAACAAGCCAAACTCTGCTCCGAACGAACACATGGGGAAGCCATTGGCTCAAGCAGCAACCTACAGTAGCCACTCACCCATGGAACTCGCCGAGTCCTCCGGAGACAGAATGCGAGCCAGTCATGGAATGTCATTTGGAATTGACTGCCCCTTTGGGCATGAGGGCAAATGTCTCCCTTAGCGTTGCTAAGTTTGATCGATTTGAGGACCTTGAGGACCATGTGGTCGACAATCTCGCCTCCGTGACTGGCACCATTGACTTCTTGCAAGCGACCACGCAGACCTACCTAGAAAACCCAATCCGGGAAAAACTGCAGCAGAGTATGGAGTACTGCATTATCTTTCGAGATTGCAGCGAAGTCCTCCACTCAAAGGAATGCCTAGAAGGATGTCCCCTCTACAACATTCCTCTGGCTGTCCATGTCCCCATGATCCCAGAGGAAACAGTCCCGGAAGGGGCGTTTGCAGGTGTACCACGTCTACGTCATGTCAGCATTGAGCCAGGTATCAGATTCATTGGTGCAGAAGCTTGGCAATATTGCCGACAGCTTCGCATCGTCAGAATGCCGGCAACAGAACTTGTTTGGAACTTGTCCTCGTTTGGAGAACAAGAGTTGAGATCTTAGTTGACGCTTGAACCTCAGGCACTTTGCCTGGTGGCCTTTGTCTCTGCTCTTCCTTGGACTCAGATGGGCAGGTTGTCGACCGACTGTGGCCTTGGTCACGGATCTGAACACTAGCTTTGGTGAGCTGACTGGATGGTGCTCTATGCCATTGCTTTCTTTGGATCTCATGAGGCAACAACACCTTTCCAATGAGAGCCTCGGCAGTCAGAACTTTTCCGAAGTTCACAGCTTCCTGTCGTCTTGCGCTGCCGCCAATCCAGGTCATGTGGCCGTGCAAGTTTCACGCACGCTGCCTCCTCCCCATTGCGGGGGCTGCGGCCTCCCTAACAGATGCGGCAACAACCACAAGCCGCCATTGTTGCTCATTGTGCCATGTTGTGTTTTTTGGGACTTTCACTCACCCAACAACATGCGAAGGCTGACTTCGTCCACGCCCAGGCGTGTTTCACATCGAACTTTCATTCCATGCATGGAGGAAATTTCTGCAAGAGACCTTTAAACTTTCTGGTTGGACCGGTCTTGCTTTTGGGTCCGTTTTGTGTAGTCGGTCGAGGAAATCTTCAATCTCAACACTAGCTGACCTTCGCATCATTGCGATGACTGGCAGCCCAACCCGTGCAAATACAAATTTGCCTCATTTTGGTTTGGCGTTTGTGTTTTGTTGTTTCTTTTTTATGTTTTTTGTTTTTGACTACAAGAAATCTTTTCTCTCTTCAGCAGCTGACCTTCGCACTCTCTGCGATGACTGGCAGCATTACTCGCAAAAAAAAGAGTGAGGTAAGCCTCATTCATCGGCAAAGAAGGCTACCAGGTTCAGTTGAAGCCTGGGAGATGGCGCAGGGCTTGGAAGATGCAGGGACGAGTGTGAGATCTTTGTATGGTGAACGAAAGATCACTATCCAGCGCCCGGGTGTCGAACGTGCAACAAATATTCAAGGGTGAGTTTTTTGATTTGTCTAGGGTTTCTTTTATTCAGCTTGAAAAGCTTCAGCATTTATTTCAGTGTTATTGTTTGGATGAGCGCGCAAGCTTGTCTGACAGGATTGCAACACTTCTACAAAAGGACCATTGGTTTCATTGACGTCGCAACAATGGCAGGATTTCACGGAGCTTGTGATGCTGATGATGCAAGACCTGGAATGTTGATTGGAAATTTCAGGCAATGCAGTACCAAGGTTCAAGGCTCAGGGTATTGGAGGTGAGTCCGTCCGTTTCGTTGCCTGTGAGGTACTTTTGATCTTGAAGGATCTCTTAGGGGCTTTGGGCATCCAGCCGGACAAGGTCCACTTTACAGCCGAAGACATCAAGGTTGGTGACCGATGGCAGGAGTTGGGCATTCATTGCGCAGTGTCAACGGGCATGCGTTGTTCATTGCCTGCAAGTGTGACCAGTGTGAGAGAACCGGTTGTCTCTCATCTGTCTGTTCAGATGCATGCAGCCCATGTGGCTGTTCATCACTGTTGGCTTCAGCCAACATGTCTGCGACTGTGTCAAACTGGAATGTTTTCCAGGGCCAAAAACAGCAGATAAAAGGCACTTGCATCCTCCCATGAACACACATTGTCTCAAGTGCAGTCTGTCACATTTTTGGTTTTTTTTTTTTGCCTGTGCGTCGTGCAGCTCCTTGGTTGTCACTCCACAATGAGCACGGAAAGCACAGCTCTGCAGTGCTCGATGACACAGCCTGCCGACGCAGGCTTATTGACCTGGTGTCATGAGTGCCAGCGTTTGGCTTTGGGGGTTTGGTGTTGTTTCTGTGTTTGGTTTTGGTGGTTTCGCACCTTTCTTGATAGACACTCTCCCCACAATTGCGCAAGCTGACCTGTGCACTTCCTGCGTGAATGGCGGGTCGACTCGTGCAAAAAAAGACCAACAGAAAGCAACAAAACGCAACCTTGACATTGCAGTCCCCGGCGCTTCAAACGGTCCACACTTGCGCCAATGCATTCCAAGTGTGCTTCGCGCTCAACCATTCTCAACAAATGCTTGGGCGTGGCTTGGCCACCAACGAATCCAAAGATGAAATGCGTTTTCCGCGGAATGTGTGACCTTCATTTTTGGGGTCCAAAAACCCCAGCAAAACGGGTCTCGCCATGGAGGGCCTCCCCAGTTGAATTGTTGAACAGTTGAACTGTTGAACTGGGCCTCGCTTCCAAAAGTTTGGAACACCTGTGAGGGTTGAGTATTGCTGGGGAGAAAGCGTTTGGCCTGTATGATGTTCTTGATCGAAAGCAGTCAAGCTTACGGATCAATGGTCAGCTGCTTTTTTCGGCAGTCTGATTGCAGCCTTGCACGCTTGGTGCATGTTTGTTTGCTACAAAGCTTGGGGTGGACATCCGCCGTGAGTCGACGTAGCGCCCTAAGACCAAACGTTGTGAACCCATTCTTCGTATTTTGCGGTCTGTCTTAGTTTTGGATGAGAGGAAAGACGGGTGGGGAGATGTTAAGGTAAGGGAAGGTTTGGCGCCGTGGAGCCTGTCATGTTCGCGTATGTTTACAGGAGCCATCTCTGGTCGTTCACTATGGCAAGGAAACCTTGTTTTGTTTTATTTGACGTCGTTGTTTGATGCATGTTGTGAAGGATGGGGTTTTGAAAAGATATTGTTGAGGTTTTGAGCTCGCGTCCTTGATGTTTGTTGCAAGCTACGCCAGGCTTCGGCCCGGGTCCCGGTTCCATCTTGGCGTCAACGTTCAAACTTTCCCTTGCAACGCACTATATAGGGTTTTTGCGGTTACAATCAAGCTCTGGGTTGGGTCGGACCGTCTATTATACAGTGTGCGGTACCACCTCGGTACCACTGCATTACGGCTCGGGCCCTTTACTACAATGCGCGGTACCACCTCGGTACCGCTCGGGCCTTCTATTACAATGCGCGGTGCCGCCTCGGTGCCGCTCGGGCCCTCCATTACAATGCGCGGTACCGCTTCGGTACCGCTCGGGCTCTCTATTACAAATGCGCGGTACCGACACCCCGTTTGCGTTTTACAAAGTTCTAATTGCATCGGAGTGAGGAACTTCCAAGAAAACACAAAGACCAACCAACAGAAAACCACAAAACGCAACCTAAGTGTACTTCGCGCTCAACCATTCTTAACAAATGCTTGGGCGTGGGCTTGGCCATTGACCTATCCAAAGATGAATTGCGTTTTCGGCGGAATGTGTGGCCTTCATTGAGGGGTCCAAAAGCCCTAGCAAAACCGGTCTCGCCATGGAGGGCCTCCCCAGTTGAACTGTTGAACAATTGAACTGTTGAACAGTAAGTGCACATGCATCCAATTCTGCAAAACTCTGCAAAAACTCGACACGGAACAGAAGGCTTCCAAGTCCTCAGGAAACAGTCATTTTCTGCTTTAAGCCTGGTCGGGACAAACTACCTCTCAAGGAACCGTCCTTCAACTAACTGCAGTGTCTGACACGATGAGAGGTTCCGACCCACACGCTGCCAACAACCAATACAAAGCACCCGAAATCTCCGAACTCATCCGAAAATATTGTGGACCCGGAAAAAGCACAGTTGACAAGTTCGTACTTCAAAGGCGCGACGCGCAGCATGAACGAAATTGCTCGAACTGAACGTCCAAAACTACTCTTCTCGAACTGAACGTGCGTTCGTTTTACACAGTCCGAGATGCCGATCTCAACAACACTGCTTTGTCGAAACTTAAGAACTAATCCCAAGCATTGCAGAGATTTTCCCACATTTCAGTCACGTACAGCTTTTGGCAAGCCCATCGGAAGGGTTCGTTGCACCTGCCCATGCGCAAGAGCCACGCGACGCCTTTTTGAAAGCGCAAGTGGGGTGGCACTTCTTTGGAACTTTGAGAGAGAAGAGAGGGATCATGGGTTTTTGTGAGCCGGTTCATGCACAGAAGTGGAAGGTCAGAGGATGGTGCGTGGTGTTCATTTGGAGGAGCCAGGCCTGTTGGTTGTGGACTCTGCTACAACGTGAACGTCTTGTTTTCTGCCGGTGCCATGTTGTCCCAGAAGTGGGAATGTTCTTGCTTCATCAACCTTAAAACCTGCCTCAACCAGAGGACCTGGTTCCATTTCGAACGTGTGGAAAAACAGCCTTCTCCGAAGGACACAAGATCTTCCTCAGATCCCTCAAAAATCTCCGAAAAACATCCGAGTAGCTTCCAAAGCCACCAATTGGTGAACAAACTTTCTTTCATGATCCCCAAAGCACCTTTCGCCTGGAGTCCCAGGTTTGGCTGTGCCAAAAATTGGGGTTGTTGGATGGTGAGAAGTTTGGCAGAGGGTGACAGGGAACAGTTTTGGAACCAACATCTCTTCAGTGAGCTGCCAGCCAGTTTACCGCCCGATCTTACTGACGAAGAGGTCGTTGTTGGATTTTTGTCATCGTTCATGGAAACGTGACCAGAGCACCAGGTTGATGAAATTGCAATGCAGGACGGCAAGGCCATCTCAATCTTGTGAAGCAGGGGTGTGAAAGGATTGCACTACTTGATCCATGCGATGTGCCATTCCCAGTCCGGATGCATGCATGTCGGTGGAGTTGCGCATGCAGCGTGTTCTCCACGGAGGACACTGGAAGGTTGTGTGTTTGGTTGCTTTGTTTTTCCCCTCTTTTGGGTTCCTTCCAAGTGATGACATCAGCCACACTGGGGGTGGGGCGTCATGCTGAAAAGCGTGGTGTCTAGTGGAGAAAAACACAACAATGTGTTTGGGGTTCACAACCTTGCTGTTGGGTGCTAGAGTGGTGGCACGGAAGAGATCTCAGCATGAATTAGTGGGTTGGACTTCACGAGGGTGACTTTTGGGTCCAACGGAATCCACCACAGGTTCGTTCGCCTTGCGGTAATCGTTTGATCGTCGTTTTCGGACGAACCACGTTTGTTTTCGGCTCACCTTCAAGAGGATGGAGCGATGGAGTTTAAAGAAGCTGGACATGCACAGATGTACACACTGTAAAGCACCTTGCGTTGGTTTGTGTGTCGCGCAAAAGGTCGCTTGACGCTTGCGGTGCTGTTGGGTTCGGGCCTTGTGAGGTCGTTTGGGGTTCTGGTTTTTCGCACAAGCTGAAGAAGAACCCAATTTGATTTTTTTTAAGCACCTGTTCATTGGCTTGCTTGAACCCGCCAGATCTTTGGAACACTGGAACATGGGGTGTTGTGATTTTGGATAAATGGCTCCTGAGGCGATTGCATGACATGAAACTTGGTGTTTGATCGAGCCGCCAAACTTAGCTCACATGCGGTTTTTGCAGGCTTCAGTATGCCAATAGCCATGATAATGCATGTCCTTTCCACAGTTTGGTTCAAAAATTGGTCAAGAGCACACATGGAAGACTTGCACACCAAGGGCCCCTTCATTGGACATGTTGAGATGCAATGCAATTTTCAGTATCTATATTTGAGACAAGCCATGGCGCGGGCGATGGGACGTTGGAAGGGAGCTGCAGTATTAGCACTGGCACTTGTGCTGGACTTAGCGAACCATTTCTTTTTGTGAAAAGATAACTCACCGTCGCGAGCCAATGCCAGATAATCTTGATCCCGTCGTGAGGTCTCGGGCAGCTCTTTACTTTGGCCACAGAGCTTTGCCGCGAACACCGGCTTTGGGGCTGAAGGCCGCCGCGGAACAGCCTTTAAAACGAACCCGGAGGAAGGTGGGGGCACAAAATCACAAAGACCATGAAGAGAAAAGGAAGGTTTTGGAGCCAGCATTTTTAAAACCGTTTTTGTATCCCGTAAGATTGAGACACTTGAGATTTCTCCTGGCAGTTGCATATTGAAATCGTGGAAATCCTACTTCTCGGCGATTGAGCCAAGATGCTACGACAATTTTCACTGATTTCCTGGGTAAAGCATCCGTTTGGCCTTTGCATGTGTCAGGCCAGACAATGATAGAACACCTCTCATTTTCTAGGAAGTGGCTGTACTCAAAGAATCAAAGAATACACCATGAGCTCGGTTACCACAAACCCTGTAACGTGAGTTTCCATCGTGTGGTTGCAGAGTTCAATAATGTTTTCCCGCGGTTTTTCCTAGTTTTTATTCCTTTCTAGACAGCGCCTTGCGGCACCTTCTACGAAAGCGCTCGGTGCACTTGGTCGTCGATCCCAAGAGGCGGAGCCACCTTGGGCACCTTGATCCTGTGCGTGGGGATGGCGGCCATCTATGGTTTTTCATGGCAGCAGGGCCAGGTCGGATCGGATTCGCTCGGGTTGGGGTTTCGGCCGTCTAGAACGTGCTCAGCACGGTTTGGCGTTGCCGATGACCCTGGCGCTTGACTTCAAAACGTCTTGCTTGGACGCCGTGTGCATCCGAAGCTTGGCCGATCCCAGGAAAGCCCCGACGAATCGATGTGAAACCAAAAGTGAAACTAGGTAGCAAAACTCCATTCTTCATTAGAAAAGACATCTTGTTGCGCTGACAAAAGTCAGTTGACCTGTGGAGTTGAGAGACCTCCAAAACATCGAGACCTCTGCAGCCAAGTCTGATCGTGTGGCCAGGCCCTGCGTGCGGCCGAGAGCCAACTTCCGGAGACCACCGGCGAGGTGGCCAAGAAGCCGCGGATCGGGGCGCTGGACAGCCTCAGGTGGGGCACGACTGCTCGCGAATGCACCTCGTGCCAGTGGCATTTGGAATAGCTGGAAAACAGGGTGCCGAAAAAGATTCGTTTCGGTTTTGGTTGTCATTTTGTTTGACTGAACCTGGCATAACGAGATTGACAGCGGGAAGTTGCTTGTGCTCTCCAATGGACGTGAAGTCTGAGCCTCTGCACTGGTTTGCTGGATTGCTTGACAGGGAATTGCATGTTGACGGTAGACAAGTTCCAGACGTTCGTTCCTCAAGGCGTCATTTTCCATCATTTTCCTTTCCCGTTCACATGGTTTTAAAAACGGCTTTAGAACCGAATCAGTTGGTCATTCTGACCTGCTCCTCTGGGATTCTGCGACACCTTCGACACTAGACCTCATCCTTTTGACTGTTTGGAGATTCATCTGACTGACGCCGGAACGATACAGAGAGGGGGGATGCGGAAATGTTAGTTTGGTCGAGACGGGTGCGTGTTTGGCAGGTTCATTTTGATTGCTTACATTGCGAGTGGCCACTTCATCCACACTGCCACCAAGAACCCCTTTCTACTGCGCATGATCACACAGGCGCATTTGGTAGGAGAGCTGTGTGAAGTATTCGACTTGCCTTTTTCAGACGTTGGGTAGTAGAAGAAGTTTGAGGGAGAGCACCACAGAGTCAAGATGAAGATCGGACTGAACACATTGGCTTTGGGGCGACTCTCTATGTATTTGTGGCCTCACCCCCATCCGTAAAAAAACCCTGACCATCAGGGACATATGGTGTTTGGAGCAGTGAATGGGTTGAAGTTGTAAATCACAGATGGATAGATGTGGGTCAAAGGCTGTTGCCCTCTTGAAGACAGGCCAAATTTGGGTAGATTTGGGATCGATGTTTGCTCTCGAAGGGCTTTCAACCGGCTTGTGACAGTTGGAAGAAGATATGTCCATCAACCATCATCAATTGGCCTTTGAAGTTCTGATTGAAACACAATCTACAAGTCAACCAACCATCACAACCGTGAAAGCCAGCATCAATTCTAGATTCTAGATGCAGAAGTCTACTGTACTAGGTTGTATTCCTTACCAAACCAGCAGCTGAGTGGGGCTCATAATCTTGGGTGTAGCAAGTCAGTCGATGTCTACAGTCTTACCGCTTAAAATGGCAAAGAGAACTGCAGTCGGAAACGTCTCCAAATGACCGATTGTGCTCGAGTTTCAATGTTCTGCTGGAATTGTTCAGGATGTCCGCCCTTAGTGCCTGTCACAACTCTAGGTCTTTGCCCGCATCCACGGCGTGCCTTGTCCATGTCATTTGCAGATCAACGTGGTGGTGGGCGCCTTCTTCGTGATCTCCGGCTACGTCGCTGCCTACACCACCACCGAGCTCGGCCAGCCGGGGGGCCTGACGGTGCGGAGACAGTGGGAGATCGGGCGTCGCGGAAGAGGAGGAACGTGTTTTGACGTAGCTGAAGTCATTTGTCCAAGTGTTGTTCAGGCTAAGTCATTTTTGTGTTTTTGTTGCACCACTTTGGAGGGATTCCTGTTGGTCCCAGCTGTAAGAGCATTCCTTCTTCTCGTGGGTCTGCTTTCTTTTGGGAATGAGAGTCGATCAACTATTACATACATGGTTTCTCGTTGGAAATAGGACACACTCAACTCAACCAATAAAACAAAGTTCGAAAACAGACGAAACCTTGGTCTAAATGCTTCAGATGCCTAAAGTTTCTTTTATTAAGTCTTTTAAAGAAGCAAACTAAACGTGTGTTTCAACTGGGAAGGCTGTTTTGTTTATTTTTTAGAAGGGATACCTAAGACTTTTTTCAGGCCATTTAGTCTTAGGAGACACCGCTGGTTTTCAAGGTGAAAGCAGTGCTTGAAAGATGAATCATAATCACAAGCGCAACCGATGCTTCCGAAGGCCACTTGTTGCTAATCCATTTTTGACTGTATATACCTTTGCGTTTCTTTAATGGCCTTTTTCTCTACTGGAAACTGAGGGCTGTCCCGGTTTCACAGTGTTGGTGGGACACTTTTGACCATGGCTGAAGCAGAGGGCCAATCATCATTGAGCAGATTAAATCTGTGTAGTTAACAAGCCAAATGCTGAGGCGCAAGGGCTCAAAACGATTGGACAACGCGCCACTTGGGCTGGAGAAGGAGATGTCGAGCAATGAGGATCAGTAAAAATTACGACTTTAAGAAAAACAAGAAAAAACACTTTAAGGAACCTAATAGCGATGGCCTCCAACCTAATAGTGATTCTCTCCAACCTAATATGTAGCGAGTGTATGTACTACTATACGGATGTTTTGTGGACCCATAGAACGACCTACATCGACACCAATTCTTCAAGCATATCTGAAGGGTTGCCGGGTGTTTGGTCACACCTGAAGGGTGCTGTGATTTCCGGACGTGCTGAGCATCCCCAATACCTTGGGGAGATTTTGCAGAGATTCTCCCTGTAGGTCTTATGATCAAAAGATGTCTTGGAAGATGAGGTTCCTGGTAGTGACAAGGAGGATTTGAACCCGGATGGCTGGCAACCTGGGTTTATTGGTATTCTGTTTGGTGATGGTTCACCCTACAAAGGGGGTCATGGTTGTGGGATAGAAAGACAAGGTTTGCTGAGTGCCTGGGGGTGATCATGCCAAAGCCGGAGGGTGTCCAAGATACTAGACAAAGGACGACTGAAAGATGTGATGAGTTTTAAGGCTTGTTTGAGGGAAACAGACGGCGGAGAAGAATCTCACCATAATGAACCAAATTGCCTGCAATGCATACCTTACCCTCTTGGTGGCCCTGTGATTGCTCGGGCCATTGCTCGGGTCCAAACCCGCAACTGGCGCCGTGTTGCAATCTGGCACAACCCTCAAGCCGAGCCCCAGCCGAGCTGAGGGTTGAGTTCGTGGTGACTCGCATCATGGGTCATTGGCCACTTCACTTGATCGTCTTGCTTCTCTTCTCCCCCATGTTGCTTGGCTTGTCTCTGGCAGGAGAAACTCTGTGTGGCACACAGATCGAGCGTAGAAGCTGGTTTGTCTACTGAGGGGGCAATCACTGAGAAGACATCAATGGCTTTGAGAATGCTTGATGTGTATATACTGTGAATGCAGTAAACGATTTAGACACACACACAGACACACACACACACACTCACAAGTATTTCTTGACAAGGCACCCAGAATCATTTCACTAGACCTAGCACTCCGGAGCATCCATCTGGAGGGAAACTGCTCCATCCAAAAGAAGAACATCATTACTGTACACTGTACACCAACAGACATTCTGCTGAGAAAACAAAACCTTCACAAACGAGGTTCCTTTATGTGGATGTGTCCTACAGTATCTTTGGCTGCAAATGGCTCAACTTGGGATGGTGAGGACAAGAACTATTCAGACTTGAGAGTAGAAGTGCGCGAAAACACACATCTTAAAACAAGACTGGCAGAATGACGTGGAGACAGGACTGAGATGCACCAGAGCGAGTGCGACACTTGGTCGAAGAGTTTGGAATTCTGCTTGAACCAACAACTTTTGGTGTTCCTCGGAGTGTCAGTGTTTTGACTTCCGACTTCTGCTTTACCTCGGTCCTGTTTTGCACTCGGAGTGACTTATAGGAATGTATCGCCATCACAACCTTCGGGAAAGAGGGAGAGGGAGAGGGAGAGATGGAGAGGGAGAGGGAGTTTTTTTTTTTTCTATTCTTTTCCGATCTGAGGTGGTGGAGCATTTCTGTCCTGCACTAGATGTCAGAATCGATTCTTAAATCTGGAGCCCGGGTGGTTTCAACGATGCTTGGGTTAAAAAGGTCGGAGCAAAGCTGGCCATTCCGCCCGAGGTGGCTGGCCAACTGCCTTGTGGAACGGCTTCATTTCCACATTCATGCTGCAGGCGCGCCTGGCGAAGAAAGAACGTTCTAGAGAATGTGACTTGGAACCATGGTGACTATGGCGGCTCAAAACATGTGTGCAGAAAGACGTAGAAACACTCTGGTTCAATGTTCAGTCAGACCAGGAACCAGCAAGAGTTTGTTCACAGAAACACAAGTCTTGCTGTTCCCGCGGTCCGGTCGCCTGGACCGGTGCGGTAGTGCTCTCTCCGGTGAGGCCTGGTTTCCGACCTCCGGAGAGGCGCCCGGTTTCCACCCACGTGACCCTGCTTGAACATGCTAAAGCCACCAGTTGATAAGGTCTGAACATGCTAAGTAGCTAGTCCCGTGTCGGTTGTTGGATGCTTGCGTAGCGCGTGCGAGGCCATGAACACAATTGAACATAAGTTGTGATTGTAGTTTTAATTTTAATTCTAATAGCTTCTTGTTACTACTAGCGTGGCACCTGTTACTACTATATAAAACTCTTGAACTCCGAAGTTTGATTCTTAGGTCGCATCTCTGGATCAGGTCTGGAATGCTCCGACCTGGTTCCTCTCTGCCCTGTCCTTCGCCCTATGCGCGCTGCCCTACAGCTTGCGGGTCTTGGCCACACAGAAGAAGGAGGAGCTGAGGCCATCCGGGCTGTGGAAAGGCTTAGACCTTCTTGTAAGATACCAGGCTCATCTTTCTCATCTGTCACACTCTGTGGCCGTTTGCGCATCTGATCTTCACTCCACTGCGGTAGATTCAGGCAGCCAAAAGAGAAAAAATCAATCTTTAGCCTTTTTGACAAGATAAGTACGACGTTACAACATAGCAAAGCCAGCACTGAAAGATCGCAGGAGCAGGAGTGGATGTGGCAAAAGGCATGGCAGGTCGGCATGGCAGGTCGCCTGCCTTGCAGAGCGACCTTTCGTCGCTCGATCCGGTCCATCAGGGTCGACTCGAGTCGAGGCGGACCTTGGTGATCTTGACCCTCCTCAGCTTGATCCCCAAGGCGCGCCCCTGCGGCGGTCTGCGCCGCGCCCGCCAACGGCCATGGAGCGGCCATGGAACGGCCGCGAAAGCGAAAGGATGATCGCATCACAGGACGCAGTGAGGAGGAACGATATGAAAAACTTTTCTTTTTGACAGTGGCTTTTGGCACGGACTTTTCATGGATACTGTAGCTCAATTGGCCGGAGGATGCCCTTTCTGCTGGAACCATGCACGTGCAATATCAGGTCTTCCACAGACAGGGGTCTCCGAGTCTACCCCACCAAAAGGTGCGCTGAAACAAGGTCATCCTTTGGGGAATTTGTAGATTGTAGATTTTGACGGGGTCTTTTTCAAACTTCGATTGGCCGTGGGTTGTGGTTTCCAATGGTTTGAAAAAGTTGCCCTTTCAGATGGAAAGAACGTGGACACAACTTGTCATCGTAGAAGGAGAACAAAGACAAACTACTCTTCACGCTTCACAAGCATGTTGCGTATTTAAGATGGCACCCATGTCGAAAACTGAGATGGAATCCCCCAAGTACTGGTGTTCCGAGGAGTAAGTTCTATTTTGAGAATTCCGTTTTCAGGTTCCACATGGCCTGAATCCAGGGGTGGTAGATGTGGATGTTTGCTGGAACTTTCCATAGTCATCACTTTTCTACTTCCACTCACTATCATGACAGTGGAGAGAAGATGCTGAGCACCTCCCTGCTCTTCAGGCCCTCAACTCCTTAGCCAGCTCTTCTGCCTCCGGTCCGTCTCCGGTGCACACCCTGCCGAGGTGGCCTATAGCTCCGATCTTCATGCCTGGGGCATCATGGAAGGCATGCTGAATGTGGGGTGCCCCGAGTGTTTTTTTGTTTATTTTTGCGGAGCGGGTGGCGCCACGCGTTGTAAGTGCCCTGGGTCGGATGGATGTTGAAGGCTCGAACGGTACTGCTGCACGTGACACTCTCTCGCACCGTCCCTTTGATTTTTTGACGTTGCTACATGTCCCTTCGATTTGTTTGACGAACTCTCTCCCTCTTTGTTCTCCTCCGGGTTTATATTCAAACACAGGATTTTGGAATACAAGCAACCACACTCACTAATGAGGAAATAGTAACTTAGTAATGCCAATAGACATAGACCAAAACCTCGGACAATTTGGACATGGGTCAGGATTTGGAACTATTAGGTCGAATTTTGATTTTCATCCCAAACCAGAAACACCCTTGTGAAGGGGATGACCAGCAAGTTCCCCATGTTTTGTTTTTCTGGCTCTGCATTAGGATACAGGGTCTCGACTCGCAGTTTAGGTAAGCTCCAATCGGAAGCGGTCGAAAGCCACTCGGAAGCGGCTCCACTACCATAGGCGAAGACGCATCCCAACTACGCGGTCTTCAACACGTTGCGTTTCAGCCCCCTGGGAGCACTCTTGGAGGTGCCGGTGGGAGCACACCTCGGGGTTTGGAGGGTCGGGGGGGTTTGGAAGTGTGAAGGGTTCACCGGATTGGGCTGGGGAGCTGTTGGTCAAACTAGCGATTGTTTGGTCATATCCTGAGGTCCTCTGATGATCAGATATCTAGGCAAGCTGGGTATGTTGGTACTTTTGGGGCGGTTTGGGCGGTTTGGCAGCTTCAAGATCCAAGGTCCTTCCTCCAATTCTGATCAGACACTGTTCGAATCACGCAACGGTGTAAAGTCCATGGAAAGCACCTGGGAAGCAGTGGTATGGATCAGCCAATCCACCATCGGCAAAGATATGCTGCCACAAATTGATGTGCTGCAACCGTAGCAACCTCCGAGCACACAAACTCAATCCGTGGTGGGTACTCATGAGCTGTGATCGGTTTGTGGGGAGCTTCAGTGCTGCTGCGAAAGGACGATGGATCTCCTCACCTCCCCATTCAAACCGCAGGCTGTTTTTGAGCCCTAAAAACAACCAAGCTCTTTGAGGAGCCCAAGCTCTTGTTGGGACCTTTGGGACTGGGTGACGCCTTTGGGAATGTCGTTCACTGCAGCGCCCTGCCCACTTTGCAGCCTCGTTTTATTGGCTCCAGCAGTCGGAAGCATCGAACAGAACAGCACAGCAGGTGGCATTTCCACGGTGCCCAGATGGAGACGGGGGAAGGACGGTGAAGGATGGTGAAGGACGGATGGATCGACGAGTCGATGGTTTCCCTCCTTTTCCAAGTTCGGCTCAAAAAGAAATTATCTCATCAATGTGGGAAGCTAATGGATTCTTACTATTCTTACTGTCTTAGTGCTTTATATAAGCAAAACCATCGAGGAACTGGCCCATGGCACCTGCAGTGGAGGCATCCTGTTCAAGGCGGGACAAGCATCGCGAAATGCGCCAGGGAAAAAGAAGGTGGAACTGCGAAATTCTCTCTCTCTCTCTCTAGTAACAAAGGGCATCGCTACTAGGAGCAAGGACGCTCTCGCTCTCTCTCTCTCTCTCTCTGTGTCTGGTTCTAGGTGCTCGAAGAGCCTTTGCTTGACACCCCACCCCAGTTTTCTGCAGGCGTGTGACTAGTCCGTTGTGTTGTGTTCAGAGAAGGGAGTCAGAGATGGACGGATGGGCACTTTGGTGACCACCGAGTCCGCCTTGAAAGGATAGTCCCCCTACAAAACCAGGTTGCTTTCCAGATGTCTAGAGTGTATGTGAGTGTTCAACATCGGACCTCTGCCTTCAGGATCCCTTCAGGATCGGGTGCGGATGCCCCAGATGGCTGTGGGAGCAGCACCTGGAGTGAAGAAGAGAGGTTGACCCTGGATTTTCTGGGCGGAAACCTGGGGGGGCACACAGTTTGGCCTAGACATGGTTGGTTGGTGAGAGTTCGGCCCCCTTTGGCTTGATGGAGTTGCCTCAAGTCCTCGTACTTGGTTGTTTGTAGGGTATCAACCTAGGGAACCAGGTCCAATTCTCGTTTCGCACTTGGTCCCAAAAAGTCCAATGCCTTTCCTTTCGGCAGCATCTTGATCAAAGGCCTGACCAAGTCTCTGCGGTTTCAAGGGTTTGATTGGGAATGGATCCACAAAGGCCTCACCACACCCAACGGTTCCCACTTGGAGGAGCAGTGTGTAGGTTCTTGGGTCCTTCATTTTGGAGCCACACGCATGTCCTTCCTTCGGCAAAGGAGCCCACAGAGTTTTACTACCGTATTTCTGGAACAGGATCCAGAAAAGGTCAAACAGTGTCAACCTTCCTGGGCCGATCCATGACATTTGGGGAGTTTGACGACGACACCGAATGTCTTGTGATGGCTGAATGGTGAATGGGGTGAATGTGAAGCAGCACTTTTGTCTTTGAGTGGTCCCATTATGTAGAGAACAAAAACGGTCTCCAGAGGATCTACTATTTCGGTTTCCATCTATTTGGGAGGCCCCTTTGGCAGCATGCTTAGATAAGCAAGTCTCTTCAGTGGGTTCACTCGACATGCAACACTGTGACTGATACTCTAAGCGTTTATGAAGTGGTGCATCGCATGATCGGTTTGGCCTTGGAAGATGCCAACATTCTTTACCCAAAGACCAGGGTTCACCACCTCTCGTTGTGTTTCTGATGAACCTCAGAGTTGAAGCTCAGACGTGGCAATTGGCGGAATGGCTTAGTTGGGCCATTGTGTAGAGGATTCCATGCCTGGTCTCCAGAATGCTGGTTCAATCCCATCTCCGAAAACTGGGTGGTCATTGCTTCCTTTTATGCATAACAAAGCGTCGTCGTTGGAACCGGGATGACCGTCCCTTTCGACCATTTTTACTTTTTTTTTTTTTCAGGGACAAGTGTCGACCTGGGTTGATCTGTGGAAAGGGATGCGGAATGACCACGCTTTGCTCGGCTCAAGGAATCATTCTTAAGGTATGAGACCAGCGCCAGGTGTTGAGATGCGCGACCGGGCGGATTTGGGAGGGAGGGGCGGCCCCGCAGGTTCCACAAAACTATCCCCGCTACCCAACAAACAGGCACAGATGGCCTCCATACTGTCTGGGCAAGAAGAAGACACACTCGTGTTTGGCATTTTTCAGCGCAGATCTACCAGCCGCGCGGCCAAATAGCCACACAGCCAACAGCTGCATTAGCCAAGCCGTTTCACCCGAGCGTTGCTTGTCGCCCGCGCACCCGCCTCCATTCCGATCACGGACGTGGACGTCAGGGATTCTTGGATCGATGGAGGGGGGGAGGCTGTGATGATGGTAGTCCTCAAGTCCTTAACGGTACAGGCAAGTGGTCAACGGAACACATGGCTGCCCATTGCGGGTGCCTGCGTGTCTTATGTTTTCTTATTTTTACTTTTCGGAGCCTTATCCACGTGTTGAGCCCGCTCGAAGATGGAGTTCAGAAGACTATCTCCCTGATGGCGTGGGTCTCCTCCGTAGCTGATGGCCAGATGGTCCATATGTGTGGATGTGAATGGACAGCACTAAGCACGTTTTGCAGCTTCCCAACTCTTGAAAGTTGTGCAAGGGCCGCATGTAGAGTGAGATGAAGTTGGGAAGAGAGGTGGGAAGATGTACTATAAAGTTCTAGTCGGTAGGGTATGCTACAAAGACTTCGAGTGTTTTTTTGTTCACCAGATCCGCCAATTCCTGTTCTGGGCACCACACTGAGCTTGATCTACCCTCCCTGGAACAAACATGGAAGTGAAAACAATCTGTTTGTAGAGTAAAAGGATGTTCCAAGCAGTGCTTGCAATGTATTCCACAATTTGACCTACAACTCCAAGATGTTGCATTTGTGACATTAAAAGGAAGTGTTGATTTGCTAGAGTTTTAAGCAACGCTCATTTGCCACACTGAGGTTTGAGGGCAGCTCATCAATCTGCTAGGCCTGCGTGGACTTTTTCATGGGCATCTCATGCATAGGGGGTCGGCTGACTCACAAAAGCAGTGGCTGGTTTAATCCGATGGACCAAGAACTTTGATTCGCGTACAGTGGACATGATTATGCCAGTTGTACTTTGGGCCTGTCATAAGGAGAAGATGCCTTCAGGTATTATAGGACCTGCAGGTCTTCTTTTGCTCATCGATTTGATCTAATCAATTGTGGGCCATTGCGGCCGTTGAGGACTTTGTACTTGGCCAGTCATGTTCACAGGAGTTTTGGAGCTCTGCTTTTTAAGAATTCATGATTGTGTTATCAGCTGATACCTTGGTCTGAAAGCAAGCAGCCAAGTTTTTAATGTAGTAATTTGACCGGACCAAGGCAAGTATGTATCCAGCATACGGCATACGGCGAAACTTGGACATTCCCCGCCACCCCCGAAGCCGGCAGGTGTGCGCTTATTTTCGCAAATGTCCAAGAAGGCACTCGGGTGTTTGCCTCCTGTGGGTCCGGGCATGTTCCTTCTCTTTGGCGACAACCATCCTATGTTCGGGTTTGTCGATTGCCTTCTGATATTCTACAATACATGTTCCAGAGCCTTTGTCAAATCACCGCGGGTCAATCGAACGTGATTTACTTTTAAACCTTAAAGACACAGCCAGGGCTCGTATAGGGGGGTTTGTTCTTGGAGTTGTTGGGCTGGTTCAACCCTGATTCTGATGCTTTGGTGGCTTGCCAACGCAATCAGTGGAGCATGGCAAGACTTCCTACACTGCCAACGAAGACAGAGACTCAATCGTATGCACCTACTAGAGGCTTCGTTCTGTACAAGTCCTTGGCATGGTCAACAGTGTACACTCCCCAGCTAAGTCATGTGGAACCCCAGCTGTCCAGGAATATTGTAGAGGAATATCGGAGATCGGAGGGGCCCAATGCCTCAATGTCCATAGAAACACCAAACATATATTTCAGGCTCGCAAAGTCGCTCTTTTGGGGCACCTATACCCTTGCAATGACTTCTCGTCAAATCCATGTTCCACTCCAGCCTTTTGCTTCAAGTATGGCAAATGCCAGCCAGCGGACATAGAGATCTCAACCACCAAAGGCTTGGATTCTAAGGCAGGACACAGCCACACACTTTCACTTTGATCCCAATCCGGCTGGTAAATTAAGCATTTATGAAGAAGATGAGTCCGCTCTTCAGCCAAAGAACTTGAGAACCCACTAAGCAAATCTTGGCAAGAAACAGGCAAGGGACGGAGCTCATTCACTTCTTACATCGCCTGAAATAAACTCCGCAGGATTCACAGAAGTTTTGGTCTGCTTGCTCTGCTCACTTTCCAGTCTTTGGTCTCTTCGGTCCATGATGGTCGGTGGGTTTTAACCACGCTGCGCTTCCGTTTTTTCCACATGGCCTCCACAGCAGCACCGCCGAGTCGCGGCGCCCTGCGCGTGGCTGTGGGCAGTGTGGTTCTCGTGAGTTTTGGTCTTGAAGCTTGGTGCAGTTGTAGCCATGGAGCAAAGCTTTCCCAGTTGGGTTTTAACTTTTTGGATCGGGGTGAGATTTCATGATCCTCACCTTATCCTCCTCCTCCTCCTTCTTATCCTTCTTCTTCTTCTTCCTTCTTCTTCCTGCCTCTTTTCTTCTTCTTCTTCTTCTTCTTCTTCTTCGGACCATAGATTTTCCAGTGCCCATGAAGCAGTGGGGCTCAAAATGGGAGTCAGAACCAAAGTTGGGAACAAAGAACCTTAGGGACCAAGGAGTACTGACACCTCGGCCGTGACTCTGTTGTTCTAGCTTTTGTCTTGGGAACTTACGTGTGAACTGTACTGATCCCAAGACCGCGGTAAACGGATATTTATCTAACTTGGCCATGGTGGCCGGACATGATGCTTGTGTTGGAACGAAGCCATAGCGAACTGGGCCGTACTTGGGATGGATGAGCAATCTAAAACCTCCGAAAAGTAGCCGTTGTTTTGCTGGATGTTTTTTCGATTTTTCTTTGGACGTTTGTTTCTTCCAAACCAGAACTGGAGTCTGGTCCAGTTGGCCCAGGTACAGTGCGCTCAGTGGAGTTTTGTCACTTCCCATCGCGATTCCCGTGGTGACCACAACTGCCTGCGCCGCTGGCTGCGCAGACGCGTTGCGCGTGAGGCAGCCACGGCAGATCTGGATCTGGATCTGATGCTAACCTCCCCGCCTGGCAGTGGCCTCTCAAGATACAAAGGCGTGGACTGTGTCTTTAACGACCAAAGCTCTACTCCCTCCCTCTTTGTGCCGCCCAAACTCGGAGCAGCTGGTTCAGATAGAAATCGAACGGTTCACCTGAGTGGGATCTGAGAGGCAAACCGAACTCAACAACTCCAGAACAGCCGCCAAAGTCCTTCACCCGACGGATCCTCGTCACCGGCCGTCGTGAGGCACGGGCTTCGACCCGGAGGCCTGCGGCGAGGCCTGTGAGGCGCTGGCCGAGGCGATTGCCAAGGGGAACCAGCAGCAGGCGGCGTGAAGACAGCACCGTGTGCTGCGGGCCCGGGGGAGGGAGATTGCTGGAAGAATTGTGCTTGAAAACAGTTTGCTTTGGGGGGATGAAGAGCCTGTGTTAGAGGGCAAGTTGCGATTTTGGTTTGGCTTTGCATAGATGGAGAGCATGAGCTGACCTGATTGCGGGTTTGAACTCCACTCAAGGACTTTTAAAAACTTTAAGACGACATTCACTTGTCTATCAGTTTTGCGGTTGCTTTTGTTGCATCTCAGGAGTGCAACAAATTGTAGGTCCTGTTCTTAGTGCCTTTTTGAGAAGGTTCTTCTCAAGAGGAAGGAGCAGTATTCAACCTTCAATCACAAGACCAGATTTTCCATCGCTCTTGTCGCATCTAACTTTTATTGCACCAAGCATCAAGCCATTCTTCCACAAAGGGACTCCCAACCCAATCTCACCTACCACACCCTCTCGTCAGGGACAACTGCCCCGGAACTCCAGTCTAGGTGGAGAGCCTCATTTGCGCGCTCAAGCTGATGATGCCACCAAGCAGCGGTGCTGAGCAGGCCTTAGGCGGGAAAAAAAGCATCGGAGATGCTGGAGTTTCAGTGGGGTGAAACCGCGGTTGACCGGTGCCGTTTCGAGGTTTCGGATTGGAACGGCTTAGATGGAATCCTGGCAGTGGAGCAATGACCGCTTTTGCTGGGTGCAACGGGAGATCGAGCAGTCACGAGCAGTCGTTAGCGACGTCACTGACGGGAGCTTGGCTCTCGCTGCTTCCCCCAAAAGTGGAGGCCCACCGCGGGACAACTTCATCTTGCGCCCGGAGGAACTCGATTGGTCCGAGCAGGACTTCCTTGGAGGTTTGTGGGCTGCAACCGTGGGTGTGACAGGTGTTCTTCGCGAGATGAGTGAGTGATCAGGGATCCGTTCACGCTTTAAAGGACGAAATAATGGACTGTGTTTAGCACTAGTTCCTAGTGACAGCTTTACTGTCTCATCCAACAAATAGACAGAGACTATGTCGAAGGCAATTCCTCCAGGAAATTCCAAGAAATTCCAATTTCTCAAACACTTGGCTCATATGCAGTGACGGGTGGTTTGTGGGTGCTCATCACATCTGCAGAGTCTCTTGGAGTTTCTGCCTTCTGTCTTTTTTGTTTCTCCCTGCGTTGCGCAACGGCCAGCTGGGCTGATGAGTGGTGGCAATTGCTCTGACCGAGAAACCCATATACATTGTATATCATATCTATCATATCATAGCATCAATTTTCCCGCATTCTTCCCAGCTCTGAAAAAGGTGAATGCTGAAGGCTGAAGGACAGTGCTCCAGCAAAAAACGAGCATCCCAGTTTCAGTTGGCCAATTTGGTTGCAGTTGGCCAGACACTCGTCCAATACACTCGTGAGAGACAGTCCTTCCTGGTCTCAAGGCCTGGAGGAGAACCAGCGCATCGTCCAGGAGTGCGAGGCCAAGTTCGCACGGCTGGTGGCACAGCAACCTCAGGGCTTCCGAGCCCCAGAGGTCTTGGCCAAGGGCTTGGACCTGGCGGTGGTTTACCTGAGCCATGGTGATTGGATGAGGTGGATGGTGAGTTGGATGGGGTGGATGGGGTTGTTGTTTGCTTTGGGTTTTCGGGGCTGTGAGATGATTCCAGCGGTTTTTTTCGTCGTTTTTGTCCTGGGAAGAGGTTCAGACGCGGTCTTGGAGCTGCAGTTTGATGTGGATCCCAAAGTTGCAACCTTTGACCTCCGTGGGTATTTTACATTTTGTAAGAATGGGAGAACGATGTTTTCTGCCACAACAACGCACCCATTGACCTCATGCTCCAGAGCATATGAGCCACCAGAAAGGGCCTGTGCCACCTGTGGAGAATTGAGATCCTGGAAATAGACTCCACATTCAGGGGTCCATCCCAGCTGTGCTACGTGGTCCATGATGTGAAGAAAGCGAAATCCCCACGTAGCCACTGCCGACGCTGTGGATGCGATTTCGCCCGATGTCAGGAAGAACTACGCGCTCGACAAGGCCGACGCCTTGTACGAGATCACCAAGCCGCATTGCCTCTCAAGAGGTTTGCCTTGGAACGTGTGGCTGGGCCACCAATTGCGATGGATTTTTCTCCAGCCTTTTGGGATTTTGCTGGGGATTTGGTCATTTGTTAGGCCAACAGTTTTTTTTGCATTTGATGGGCTTGGAATTACCACTGGAACGTCAAATCGCACTTCCTGACGCCTCGGCCGAAGCTCAGGAAGTGGTTCCAAGACTGCGCGACGTTGCGGTGCAAGCAGAACCGCCAAGCGGAGGTGCTTCAGTCGATGAACAGTTGGTTGAGGAACATGTACAGTCTACGGTATATACAATAATAGTATATAACAATATGTATTTGGCATATGTAATTTTTGTTGACAGATGATTACAATTCCATTTGAATACACACTTGGGGCAGACCACCTGGTTCAGCTTGCCACCTGCTTCGAGGGTTCTGACTCCACGGGTTCGGTTCGAGGCCGCGCCCATGCTGGAAGAGGTGGCCAAGCTAACGCCGCCGCACGAGGCGACTTTGAGGACTGCGTCCGGGGTGCTCTTTGGTGAGGACCAGAGGTATTGGTGGGATGTTCTTGCAGTATTTTTCGGGGATTTGGTTAATCGACGCAATGGAAGACCACTGTAGTACAGTCCTTTCTCTGTTTCGCCTAGCCGATGTCAGGTGCATTACCTTTGTTCCTAGTAGCTTCTTGTTACCAGTAGCAATGGCCTCCAACCTCCTGGCGATGGCTAGTACCAAAAGCAGGAATTTGGGCACTGTTTACAACCAGCTGCGGGAGCACGACAAGGCGAAGGTCTATTTTGATGCGGCGGCAGAGCTGGTCGGTCACTGGGACTCTGTCAGATCGATGACTTGCGACCCCCGAAACCAACGGATTCACGTGTATCTCTTAAAGGTCGGGCTGCAAGGTCGGGTGCCCCCCCAATTCCGGTGCCCCTATTCACCATTTGGGGGCGATCTCAACCCACCCCATGTGGGGTATGGCAACCAATGTGTCCATCCACGCCTATTCTGCCAGACCTCTTTCCGGACCTCTTTCTGCAAGACCCCCTTCTGCAAGATTTCCTTCTGCAAGACCGCCCATCTCCGAGTCGCCGAGACCCCCTTCTGCGAGACCGCTTCTTCGAGAATCCCGTTTGCAAGACCCCTTCTGCGAGATTTCCTTCTGGAACCACCCTCTGCGAGACCTTCTGTTCGAGACGCCCTAGTGGATTCATGTCTGCTTTCTTTTCTGCCGGGATTTCAGGGCATGTCTTGCAACTAGCCACTCACCTTTTGGAGTGGGTGCATGTGGACAAGACGGAACGTCATGGAATTTCATGCACTTCGGAAGCTGAACCACCCGTGGAAGCAACAGTGTGACCCATAAGCCATGAACTCAAGATATTTGCGGTTGTGGTTACTACATCCTAGATTTTTGGAATACCACGCATTCCCTTGTCATGGGGCAGAAATTAGTTTTCAACTGTTGGTAATTGAATCACACTCCCAAGGCGAGCGCGACAGCAATGGCAAGCTCATTCTAGACAAGGAGGCGTGATGATCAATATGGCTTGTGGTAGGATCATGTTGCGAGAGGAAATCTGGCAAGCCACCCAGGTCAGGTCCATCGAGTTTCTTTTTTTTTTGTCACATCATACATTGATACACCATTTTATCAGGGCGGAAAAGGGTGGCTTGGGTTTCAACTAAACATTTTGCGTTGACCAGTCTAGAGATAGGTGTTTGGATGGGGCAATCTTGGTTGGTGCTTTCTCCTTCCAGGGCAACAGTCACTGAACCCCCAACCAGAAGACCAAAACCTTATTTCTCCAAGTCTACGCCTTCAAGTCCAAGTCTTCCACGTAGGTGGAACACTTCACAAATCCAACTTCGAGAGGATCTTTGGAACATTGGCCTGGTGCACAAGAACAAAAAGAACTACGCGGAGGCTGCGCCCATGCTGGACCAGGCACCAAGAATTCTTGCAGTGCCGGGACTCTGGGATATCTAGAGGCTCTAGGCTTGCCACGTCTCTTGTGTGATCGGGCTCTAGAGACATGCCTCAGGATATTCTTTTGGGAGGATCAGTCCCATAGGTGCATAGCCGCGACCGATGTACCGATGGGACAATGATAGCAGCGTCCTTGCTCCTAGTAGCGATGCCAGGAGCCCCTAGTAGCTTCTTGTTCCTAGTAGCGATGCCCTTTGCTCCTAGTAGCGTCCTTGCTCCTAGAAGCAATGATAGATGTTACGGCGAAATTCCAACTAGTGTCCTTGGATGGCGCTGCCGTCTTGTTGAAGGTGAGGATCGGGTCGTCAGGTCGTTGGGGTCGCGTCACGGGTCCAGTGGCAACGGGACTTTTCGACCCGATTGTTTGAGTTCACATTGGGAGGCTTGTATGTACGTATCTCCTGGGACTTCCAAAGGAGGACCAAGCCACTTCTCGAGTGCGAAGGTGTGTCTTGGTGCGGGATCGTGGCATTCTCCCCATGTCTTGATAAGGATGTTGTTACACCCTTCCGAAGCACGTGGTCCAACTCCAGGTTGATGTGATGCACCGAGGTCAGAGACCAAAAGGCAGCCAGTCCAATGCCAGATGGCTATCGGGGGGGGGGGAGAGTCCGCTAGAGGTGTTTTCGTTCGACCTGTAATGTGGTTCAGAGGTGTTTTTCGTTCCTCAGCAGTCGAGGTTTCGGTTCCTTCGATCACGGTCGCTCCGACAAACCATCTCTCAGAGAGGCCTTGGAGAAGTGGCTCAAGGAGGATCCCGAGGACGCGTGTTGGACAGCTGGGCATGTGTGCGGATGTGATCTGTTGGAGTGATGATGAGCTCTTCAAGGAATGTAGCAGGAGTGTTTCCAGCGTGTTGATGTGCACCAAGTCGTTCAATTGGAGGGAAATCAGGACTTTTGGCCTCATGTTCTTGGAATAGCTGGAGTTTGAAACCAGCATGCTCCATCGAAGTCGAGTTGCTGAACTGAAGGTCTGCTTTTGGGGATCCAACCCAAAAGGACCTTTTCCTACCACTCCCTCCCTCCCTCGCTCGCTCGCTCGCTCGCTCTCTCTCTCTCTCTTTCTCGCTCTCCCCTGCTTTTGGTCCCTTAACAACCTATAGGCACACGTTCAGGCAGTGACGCAGTGTGGCCCTTTCAGGTCCAAATAGCCTCCAGCGACTTCACCTTTGCGACTTCTGCATACAGAACTCCCACAGCTACCCCTATACTCGAGCCAGGGTAGCCCCTATCCCGGGGCCTAGGGAGCTAGCCTAGCGCTACCCATAGGCCTATCCTAGGCCTATGCCTAGGCTAGGCATAGGCCTACCCTAGACCTATGCCTAGGCTAGGCATAGGCCTATTGTAGGCCTATGCCTAGCGCTATCCATAGGCCTATCCTAGGCCTATGCCTAGCGCTATCCATAGGCCTATCCTAGGCCTATGCCTAGGCTATCCATAGGCCTATCCTAGGCCTATGCCTAGGCTAGCCATAGGCCTATCCTAGGCCTATGCCTAGGCTAGCCATAGGCCTATCCTAGGCCTATGCCTAGGCTATCCATAGGCCTATCCTAGGCCTATGCCTAGGCTACCCATAGGCCTATCCTGGGCCTATGCCTAGGCTACCCATAGGCCTATCCTAGGCCTATGCCTAGGCTACCCATAGGCCTATCCTAGGCCTATGCCTAGGGTATCCATAGGCCTATCCTGGGCCTATGCCTAGGCTACCCATAGGCCTATCCTAGGCCTATGCCTAGGCTACCCATAGGCCTATCCTAGGCCTATGCCTAGGGTATCCATAGGCCTATCCTAGGCCTATGCCTAGCGCTATCCATAGGCCTATCCTAGGCCTATGCCTAGGCTAGCCATAGGCCTATCCTAGGCCTATGCCTAGCGCCATCCATAGGCCTATCCTAGGCCTATGCCTAGCGCCATCCATAGGCCTATCCTAGGTATGCCTGGCGCTATCCATAGGCCTATCCTAGGCCTACCCGCCGTCTTGCCTTCCTCGCTGTCTTTTTTTGTCATCCTCCTTCCCTGTTCTTTTCCTTCGCACTCTCTCTCCCTCTCTCTCTCTCTATCTTTTTCTTCGTCCCGCCTCCCTCCCTCTCCTTCCCTCCATCTCCTGGTGAGTCGCTGCCTCCCCGTCCATCCTCCTCCCCGTCCTGCCGCCTCTGTCTCCCATCCTTTAAAGGCAATCCTGTGCTACGGGTGCTCCGAGCGGCCTTTGCAAGGTCAGTCTGTGCTACGGGCAGCCGGCCGTGGGGGCCACCCCAGGATTTGCCGCGAACCGGGCTGATCGCCATTGAAATTGTATTAAAAGTTTGACAAAATCCGGCGCCCGTCCAAAATTGGAATTCGACCGGCAATCCTGTGCTACGAGAGCTTTAGAGGCAATCCTGTGCTACATCCTCTGCTAGGAGAGGGCTTTTAAGGGCAATCCTGTGCTACGAGGGTGCTTTTAAAGGCAATCCGG
>CAXAMN010009113.1:0-81854 GCA_963970005.1 Durusdinium trenchii | reverse complement strand
GCGCTTTTAAAGGCAATCCCGTGCTACGAGAGGGCTGTTGAAGGCAATCCTGTGCTACGAGAGGACTTTTAAAGGCAATCCTGTGCTACGAGGCTGTGCTACGAGAGGGCTGCTAAGGCAATCCACATGGCTGTCATCCCTCGAGATACTTTCATTTTGTTAGCATAGTGTTTTTTCCCAGGTGAGGGTTGTTAGCTTTTATGCTAGCTGACTTCTCCTTCTCCTCCTCCTCACGACCATCCACGGCCAGTGTTCCCCGCCGGACCTCAAGCACGACCCTCTTCGCCCAGTGTTCCCTGCCGGACCTCGACCGCCGTCTTGCCTTCCTCGCTGTCTTTTTTGGTCATCCTCCTTTCCTGTTCTTTTCCTTCGCGCTCTCTCTCTCTCTCTCTGTCTCTCTCTCTCTCTGTGTCTCTCTGAGGAAAGGAAAGAGGGAGAGATGCCGATTCTTGCTGCTTCGTTTCGTGTCTCGCGTCCTTTTCTTCATCCCCCCTCCCTCCCTCTCCTTCCCTCCATCTCCTTGGTGAGTCGCTGTCTTCCCCGTTTTATTTTCCTCTCCGTCCTGCCGCCTCTGTCTCCCGTCCTTTAAAGGCAATCCTGTGCTACGGGTGCTCCGAGCGGCCTTTTCAAGGCCAGTCTGTGCTACGGGCAGCCGGCCGTGGGGCCCACCCCAGGATCTGCCGCGAACCAGGCCGATCGCCATTGAAATTGTATTAAAAGTTAGACAAACTCGGGCGCCCGTCCAAAAGTCGGGCAATCCTGTGCTATGAGAAGACTGTTCGAGGCGATCCTGTGCTACGAGAAGGTTTTTAAAGGCAATTTAAAGGCAATTCTGTGCTACGAGAGGGCTGTTCAAGGCAATCCTGTGCTACGGGTGTTCCGAGCGGCCTTTGCAAGGTCAGTCTGTGCTAGGGGCAGCCGGCCGTGGGGGCCACCCCAGGATTTGCCGCGAACCGGGCCGATCGCCATTGAAATTGTATTACAAATTAGACAAAATCCGGCGCCCGTCCAAAATTGGGATTCGACCGGCACTCCTGTGCTACGAGAGCTTCAGAGGCAATCCTGTGCTACATCCTCTGCTACGAGAGGGCCGTTAAAGGCAATCCTGTGCTACCACCTCTGCTAGGAGAGGGCTTTTAAAGGCAATCCTGTGCTACGAGGGTGCTTTTCAAGGCAATCCTGTGCTACGAGAGGACTGTTCAAGGCAATCCTGTGCTACGAGGAGGCCTTTAAAGGCAATTCTGTGCTACGAGAGGGCTGCTAAGGCAATCCTGTGCTACCTGCCCTCCCTACCCCTCGCCCCCTCTCCTTCTCAAACAATTTCAGTTTGGTTTGAAACAGAGTCCACATGGCTGTCATCCCTCGAGATACCTATAAGGCCAAGAGCCCCTAGTAGCTTCCAGCTACTAGTAGCGTTCTTGCTCCTAGTAGCGATGCCAGAAGCCCTTAGTAGCGTCCTTGCTCCAGTAGTAAGGCCAGGAGCCCCTAGTAGCTTCTTGTTCCTACTTGGAACCTTGAGACTTGGGACCCACCTTTACCTTTGCGACTCCCTTTTAACATGTGGTCGATGTCTTCGCCGTCTCTGGGCAGGACGACGTGACATTAGCGAAGCTTTACGACTCAGTGGGCAGCTGCTACGATGAAATGGGGAGGCGATGGTGGGGGCGGGATGAGAGGGAGTCGACGGAAGTGAGTAGACCTCTTCCCGAAGAACGCCGTCAGGCATGAGGAGGCGGTCGAAGTTCTCCAAAAGGCCAAGGACGGCTCCGCGGTGGGCGGGGGGAAGGGGGCAATGAGAGGCAACATGAGGGGAATGTGGAGAACGTAGGGTCAATGGCAATGAGGCCCATGTTGGCTCAGCGGTGTTGATCACCAATCGCGCTCTGCGATGTTCCAACCAGTAGGCTTCGGCTCCAGTGCGCTTCCATTTCCGTTGCCGCGAAATCTGGAAGCACTGTTATTATATGTATGTATTTATGTATTATGGTAGGGGATGCTCGCATCCATCCGGGGCCGCATGCAAGGCCAATTGTACTTGCCTGAGCTGATATAGCGTCCTGATGGTTTGTGCCATGTGCCCTCAAATCGACATTCCCTATATTCAAAAATATTGGCGAGCGATGGAGGTGCCTGGGTAGGTCTGCCTTGCCCGGATCAAAGCCTGCAAAGGCCATGTAGTTCTGCATCTGGGTCAACTCATGGTAGGGAAAAATCAGTTTGCTACGGGGCAATGTGCGGAAAGTGAGACGGTGATACTGGGGCAAACGAGAGGGCAATGAGCTGGCGATAAGAGGGCATTGGAGGGCAACCAGGCCAAGTTAGAAGGGGGCAATGAGGGCAAAGAGGGGGGAATGCAACAGTGAGAGAGCAATGTGGCGGGGGGTGCAGGGGGCAATGAGAGGGACCATGTACATTTTCGGTGAGGCAATTGTGAGCGCAATGACAGGGTGACGAGGGGGGCAACGAGGAGGCAATGGAGGGGGGGAATGTGGGTGCAACGTGGAGGCAATGAGGGTCAGGGTCAATTTCAACTATTGCTATACTGACAGCACCCAGCATTTTGTCTTTACATCCGCTTGCCTTTCAGTTCATGGAACTTCCAGAACGGACCCCGGGGTCTCCCACCACGGTGGTTCGAACCGGCCACGGTTCGAACCGCTCCAGGACTTGTATGATCGCTCCATCGGTACCGAGAGCCCCTTGTACGGCAGCGCTTGTGAGCGGCTGAGCCGAGCGCTCGTGCATGCGCAGCGGCATCAAGAAGGTGAGGAAGCCAAGGTGAAGGGCTGTTCCCCCTTCAACATGTTTGCAGGCTAGAAAGACGAACGTAGTTTGAAGAGCTGATCATGGATTGCGCGGAAGTCCAGAGTCAACAGCAAGGCTAGTCAGTGTGGTTTTGGAGTGGCCCCTCCTTGACATTGGTTCAAAATCATCATGGACAGGTGTCATTGGAACTTGGAAGGCTTTTCTTTGAGGGGCACTTTCGGGCAGCTACTTACTGTGGTGATCTGTTTCGTGGCCCACCCACCACACCTGCAGGTTTGGACAATCTCATCGAAGCCTTCACAGTCGCTTCTTCAGCACTGAGAAAGCCCCCTGTTCGCTTGGCGTGTCCACTGTTCAATTGAAATTTTTGAGGGGTTGGAGGCCATCACAATTAGGTTCCTTTTGCTAGTAGGTTGGAGACCATTCCTATTGAAAGTCAGGGTTGGGTTTCTGAGTATCTCGAGTGATTTGGACTGTGCAGACAGGGCAGACAGGGCAGACGCCCCGGGCCGACAGGGGTCCGGCGGTGGACCCAGGTGTCAGAAGCTGAAACCGTTTAGGAGCCTGGCGATGGACGAGGTCTAAGAACACCTTTTTTCCAGATAAGCCTCGTTAGAATGTGAACATTTCATTCTTAAGTTTTCTAAAGTCATCGAAGTTTGGCCCAAGCCAGATGTAGGCAACATCCTTCGAACAAAAACCAAAAAAAACAGTGTCAGGCGCTGTGTCTCTAACCCAAACCATGTGCACTCCTTGCTGATGACCGTGACCCTCACTGCAAGTCTCCATTTACAAATGAGTGGCATCGGGATCATGAACCCTTGTTTGCTGAGGACTGCGAAGACCCCAAACTAATCCACCAAAGAAGCATGCTTTGCGTCAATCCCAGCAGATCTTGCGCTTTTGTCGGAAGGTTAGCGCCACAGAATTTAGTCGAGCGATTTGTTCCTCTCCGTATTGCCCAACTTGCCCATGCAGACTGGGAGTTCTTTGGCTGAAGCAAACAAAGACAAATTGAGGCATTGAGCACCGGCTCATGACCACAGGCTGAACAATACTTGTGCGGACTGAAGGAACGCTTGCGCAATCTAGAAGGCACGTGCGTTTGCCTTTTTCAAGGCTGAGGTTGGGTCGGGTGCCTGCAAAATGCTAGGGACAAGCCCCCCAAGCTCTGGTCGCCGCAGACTGGGCAGCAAGGCTGAGCGGGTTGTTGACCTGAAGCGACATTTTGCCCTCTCGAAGCTCCGAAGAGTTGCAAGGGTTGTGCAGAAGCTTCGGTTGCTGCAGGGTGCAGAAAACCGCCGCAGCTAGAGTGTTGGAGTCCATTCCGGGTTTGGTGAATCTTGTTACTTTGGAAGTGGAAAATGATGCTGGACTTTCACCTTACCCAATCGTGTGACTGCCACTTGGGTTCCCATTCAGCCACTCCCTCGGACATCCTTGGACTGCGACCCCTCCGAGGTCATTGCGCTTCAGGACGCTGTGCACCCCACGCCGCTCTTTGAGCTTTTGGGCATCGCTTTGGAGGAGATCCCCATCACCAAGGAGGCCGAGCCACCCGATGCAGGGTTCCAGGTGTTGGGGAGGTTTCAGATGTGATGATTTAGGACCTGTAGGGCCTGTAGAGCCTGGTTCTTATGGCAGGGGGTTTGGGGTTTTGCAGCTTCCAAACGACAAGGCCAACACCCTGAAGAGGCCATTGAGATCCACTGACTGTGGGGTCACCCCCCTGGCTCGATCCTAAACGAACAGAATTCGCGATGAGGAACCCTGCTTCGCAACAGAAACAAAACATGAGTCTTGATCCATTTGTTAATCCGTTCATATTTTAGGATCCATCCATCTACCCAATCTACCTGATGCAGACTGTTGAATAGAAAGCCCCTTTTTACGGAGATAGTCCGTGATAGTTCAACATATCCGTATTAGGGAGTTTTCATCATCAACAGTAGGGGACGCTACTAGGGGCTCCTGGCATCGCTACTAGGAGCAAGGACGGTACTAGGAGCTGTTGAACCCACCGAGATGTGCCCCCGGCCACCAGGTGGACGTGCGCGAGCTGGCGCGGCTGGAGATGCCGATCCAGGCGGCGGTGCGGAACATGCGCTATCGGGGCCTGGATCAGGTGGGGCGTACCATGTTCTTTTCATTTCGAACCTCGACAACTTCCGCAGTTCGAGATGACTGGCTGAAAATCAAAATGAAATCACATGAATCGTTTACCAGTTCAGGATCCTTTCATCACCTGTGGCTACCCTTTCTTCCATCACAACATTTTGCACCATGCCTACCCTCGGTCGTCCTTCAGTGCCCAGGATGGCAACTGTGGAGTCCTCTTCGAGCGCATGGCGCGCGCGCTGGTGCTTTGCAGCTCTGCCGGTGGCACGGCCGAGGAGCAGCGCTCGGCCGGGCAGCGCCGCGCGACCGCGCGGACGCTTCTGCTGCACGCACGGCCGCTAGTGGAGCAAGCCACCAAAGAGGGCCTGGCGGATTTGACGTGACTGGCACAAATGGGGGAGCTGGGAAATGAGTTCAGTTTATCCGTTTATCGCTTGGATACCCACTTGATAAGAAGTGCAAATCATTCACAGTCTTGTTGAGAACAGTGGGCAGTGTTTGTGTTTTTGTGGCGCTTGAGGAGGCCTCTTCGTTTGTGTGCTCAATGGACCACAAGATCAGACGTGATGTAGACTGTAAACAGTTGCTAGCAACCAAGACTTGCGCAAACAGAAAAAGATCGCTGCAAGTGCAAGATGCATTGCGCTCTGTCCCGGAGGTTGCACCTTTGGTGTTTCCCTCCTTTGATGTTTATCTAACGGTTGCCAATTCCGCATTCTGGGTGAGGGTGTTGATGCTTCGAGCAGACATGGAGTTGGTTTCATCAGCAGCCCCAAAATTGATGGGGTGAATAAGCCTGACATTCTGCTCAGCTCAGTAGAATCTCTAGAACTACTTGAAGCTTTAGCAATCTTTTTAGTTGGAGATATGGACCGATCAGGCCACAATCTTTCAAGAAAGGTTCCATGAAGATCCTATACTGCATTTTTGGGATCCTTGGCAGGGCAGAGGATATCTGACATGAGCGGCTGCAGGCATATCTCCATGCTGATTGACACGGAGCTGCAAGCCTTAGAGAACCAAGATGCCGCTGCCCGTCTTGGTTTGCCCCAGCAGATGGGCCAAACGCCGGCAGCGCCAACACCCGTCCCATCCAGACCAGCTCCACCAGTGCCTCCAGTCGCTGTGGCACCACCGGTGCCCGCACCCGTGCCCGCACCGGTCCCAGCAGTCCCACCGGTGGCTGCACCGGTGGCAGCACCGGCCGCGGTGCCGGGAGCGCCGACGGGGTGGCGACGGAGATGAGGAGACGAGGAGATCCTCGTAGCCTGCGACGAAGACGACGAGGGTCACCAGTTGGTGATCAAGCGTGGTGAAGCGTCGGAAAAAGCAGAAAAGGAGTCAGTGTGGCTGCCTGCGATTCTGGGACCCTGAAATCATTGTACAGCGCCTCCAAAGAATGGACTGCCTTTACTTCTTGTCACCACTTGAGGGTGCTACGTAGGCAGTCTTCACTCAGCAGCTTCACTCAGCTTCAGGGCCAGAACGCCTGTTCAGCATGCAGGTCCACCCCAAGAAGTCGGATGACGACCGGCTCCAAGGCACGAAGCTTCCGAGCGATGAAGCGACGCAGCGTGTTTTGGTGGTCTCCCACAAAGCGCTTTCGTGTCTGAAGCAACTCCAAAAGCGCTTTCGTGTCTGTCGAAATCCATGTACATGCAGTTTAGGGCCGAAAAAGGTGGGTTCTGATGTGGACAGAAAGTTGCGACAGTACATTGGAATCTCTTCACCAGCTTTCATGGACCAATGGAGATGGTCGCTCTCAATCTCTTTCTCTTGCATCCAATGGTGTACCAATCCAAGCAAGTAATCCGAACGCAAGGCGGTCTTGAATATTCATTGATCCGCTCAAAGGCTCAAAGTCTGTTTTATATCATGAGCTCTCACAATCTACACCACGGCTCCAAGTTCTGTTGATGGATCCATACTGACTTCAGCCACTGGAACTGCTGTTTGAACTTGACCTTTTTGCATCGTTCGAACTGACTTCTGCAGAACTCCAATACCCTCAGAGCCGGGAGCACCGACTTCTGGCCCGTTGGCGCCACCTGCGAGGTGCCGTGCCCGCGGTGCCTGCGGTGCCGGCGGTGCCGGCGGTGCCTACGCCGGACCCCATAGGCACCAGATGCGCTGGACTCCGCCGGACTCCACTCGTTTGTCGTGGTTGGAACTCGGTGTTTTTCTGCAAGACGAGTTACCCACAAAGGTCAGGTGGGTTGCTTCGTCAGACCTAGCGAAAGGCTACAATTGTTGATTTTATTTGGCCTTTCGGCTAGTGGTCTTTCCTGAGACACTTAAGTTCTTGAGACAGCAATTTGGCTGATGTGCACACCATCAGCTGTAAAAGGATACCTGCATTGGGGACCAACACAGTAGTGCCTTATGTCAGACATTCGCAAGAATGAAAGAAAGAAGCTGTTCTGGGACCCGAACTATCAAGTTGCATCATCCCACATATTCTGTACCAGTGGAGATTTAGCACTGTTAAGAATGGTCTTGAATGTCTGCTCAGGGACTACCCATTCCCCTCGGTTAGGGACCAGCTTGCTTTTTTCATGCTTGCCAGGCAATCCTCCACCACCCTCACCGTCCGTGAAAAAGCGGGCTAGAGCCCCAGTGGCAGTTGCTGCGGGAATTCGCCACTGATCAGTCTTGCATGCACCTTCTGTCAACCACTGGCTTGTAGAGGAAAGGGACCCTATACATTGTGAGAGAATGCGTCTTAGCCTGCGGTAGGACCTCCTTCACCAACCCCTCTTTCAGGAAGCTTACGAGATCTTCCTGTCCTTTCTATCTATCTTCAGGGCTCTTCACTGACATCTCTTCCTGTCCTTATGACTGTATGGTTCTGGAACTCTTTTCGCATTCTGAGGGTGAGGATGTGCAGTTGCGGACGCCACTTGGCAGCGAGGAGGATGCCAGGAGGGCTCCAGACATCACTGGTTGAGGGAAAGAAGGTTGGTCAATTGCTCCGTGAATTCCTGCCTATGTAGGAATTAGGATGATTCGGAGTTGTAGGAGTGGTCGAGAGTCCATTATTTAGCTGAATGGCCAGGCATGAGAAGTGTTTCCGATGGAGTAGGGAACATCATCGAGACTGGAGAATCACCATTTGGGTGTGTCGATGTAAGGAGGAGAACTTCCTTTATAGATCAGAGGATTCTCTCCATTCCGCTTCGGAGTCGGAGGAGTGCCTGACCCGTGTGTGTGTGTTTATTCGTGTCTTCAGGTCCAACTTCATGCACTGGCGTTTCCAATTGCACATCAAATTGCACCCTCCATTTTCATCCATTTTCCAGATCCACTGCCGATGAACGCACGATCGTCCGCCCGAGGCTTCACCAGGCGCCGGCCCCGCCGCCCTCGCCCTCGCTCTCCTTGCCGATGCGGTCGCCCTCGGCGCCGGGGAGGCGGGGGTTCGTGGTGTGTCCTAGTGGAACGATGAAGGAGCCGTGGGCGAAGTGACACGAAAGCTTCCTGAAAGTTTGTAGATTCCGTGTCAAATTTCTGAGATTTCCCACTCAAACCCAACCGGATGGGCCAAGTAGTCCTGAACATCTACTTTCAAGAGGAGCTAGCAGCTAGTATGTCACCGAGGTATCTTTGAGTGGAACTTCTGCGGATTTGCTTCTAGACCCCAGAGACCTGTGGGGCTCCATTTTGGGAGGACAGGCTATTTTCAGGAAACCAAACTCACTCTAGGACTCCAGGGGAATAAACTACCCACGAACCACACGATCCACTTGCGCGGCAAACGCAAAGGGATTGGACCAAATGACCGCCAAACACGGAAGAATCCACCATTGTCGGTGAGCTCTCTGGAGGTATATGGTTTGTGTTGCAGACAAGTGATGAAGCTTTTCCGTATATCAAAAGAGCGAGACGTAGCCTCCCCGGAGATCGTCTTGGTTTTGTATCATGCTCATGAGTCATGGGATTCGACCATGCGTTTCTCCACAGCCAGTGGGTTTGCGCAGTCTCAACTCAACACAGTCTGGTTAATTTCAAGAAGGTCAAGATGGGCCCATTAAACTGCGGGAGTTGTGGAGGAGATGTTGTGTGTGTATAGGTCTGCAGGCGGGTAGGGGAATGATGAACACTTGGGTTTGAGGTCTCAAACAAGATCATGCTGTAAGCCTGTTGGTAGGACATATGGATGCAGTTCAACCAGACAAAGCTTCACGGAATCTGCTTGTGAACGATGTAAGCCAAGTGTTGGGGCATTTCAGTTCTTAAAGCTGCCACAGGCAGCTGACCCCAATCTGCTTCAAAGCAATGTTTTGCTTGAGGGTCCCACCTTGGCTATCCCCATCCCATCAATGCCAACAATTCACCCGCAATCCACCTGCGATGCAGGCAATACTCTGAGGTCCTCGCGAATATTCTGAATAATAGCCCGACGCTGGACAGGAGAATAACACCTCATGCGCACGCCGACGATGGAGCGGGATCAACCCACCGGGACACACCACCAAACGGATGCTTTCAAGGGAACAAGAAAGTGGATCATCTATATAGAACAGTAATACATTTAATTTTTGGGCGTGATCCAATCGGGACATAATCCTAGTCGACATACTTCTTGATCGGCAACTTGGTCCAATTCCCAGGCGTGGAACCCAGTAGTGCACTCATGGGAGTTGATCTAAATGGATCTACCAATGAGGGCACAAACCGAAGGTTTGCCGGAGCCACCTTGCTCTCTTTTGAGCCAAGAACCACCTCCACACCTCAAGTATCGAGGTGTTCTTTTGCTGGAGCCATGAGAGGAAGCCTACCTGAAGTGGTTAATGGCGCTGTCCACCCTCACCCAACTCTGCTAACTCTGATACTCTGCTACTGTTGATGGACAAAACTCTGCTGTCAGCTGACCCCACGTGGAGCCTCCAACAAGTTGCAACTCACGACCTTTCAGTCGCCAACAACGCGGCACTGGTAGTTTCTTGCGCCTCCCAATCGTTTGATCTGTGATTGATCAAACACACAGACAACCACCTGCGAGACTATATAGTGACCGTATGCAAAACCTTGGTTTTTGCTTGGGGATGGCATTGCGGCGTCCAATGGGTGTTGCAATGGTTTGTTATCAAAGATAATCATTCCTGATCATTTATTTTTATATAACACGATCAAATCCGTGCGAAGGGAACCTGGGTAGAGGGAGAGGTCTCCTTCAAGGATTGATCACAGTCTATCATATTTCTTTCCAGGTTTGGCTATCCATGATTGAAGAAGCACCTCGGCACCGAGGATCTCGGAGAACAATCGCTGCAAGGCTGCACAAGGGCCACCCTGTGTGGTGGGGAGAAGGAATCCTGAACAAGCTCTGGCTTGATTGGTTGGGTGGTTTAGTTTGGTGGTTTGGATTTCTCAGGTTTTGCTTGGTTGAACGATTGCTTGTTTCTGAGGTTTGCAACATGGTGATGTCATCTTTCTTTGCAGCGGCAACATGACCAGACCCCACGACCAAAACCTGCAAAAACCATGAAAAACCATGGGTTCTACCGAACAAACACTCCTGCATATCAGGGTCCTCGCACCAGCCCATTCGAAACGACCGATGTGTCCGAAGACCTCGTGGCCCCAGAACGCCGGGTGATCGGGGTGACCGGGGTTCGGGTCGCATGTGACAGATGGGAATGCACCGGTGTCACCGAAAGGCCGCCGAACCTGCAAAACAAAAAGCACTTCGTGGTGTCCTTCGAACTGACAGTGGTATGTTTGGATTTGAGGATTTGGGATACACGTAACTGCCGGATTCAAAGGGTTGGTGGTTGTATGGGCAGTGCGAAGCGAAGATGAAGAATGACTTTTCCACAGCGAGGCGGCCAGAGCAAGCGGCCAGTAGAGGCAACGAATGAATATGATAAATCCGTGGTCAATGGATTTTTGAAGTAGATTTTTGATGATTTTTGAACACTGTTGGTCAGATTGAATCAGTTGTGCTTTGACTACCTTCAGTTTCAGGCAGCCCTTACGTCAGCTTACTGTAGATGTCGTACCAGGACCGGCTTCACTAATGGAAGGTCAACGTGCAGTTCCCATATGGCATATGGATTTGACCAAAGCCTGAGTATATATTTCCCTCGACTATCTTGACTACTTTTGACACCACTCAGCTGAGAAAATTACATTGGTCCCACCTACATTTGGACCTTGATGCACCAGTTTATCCCTTCTCAAAACTTCCCTCTTCTGCCATGGCTCCTTGTGGCGCTCGGGCGCGGGGCCGCTCCCTGTGCTCAACTGCGCAATGCGGGCACAGCACCATGCGGTGCTTACCGCCATGCTGCGGCGGGCACAGTGGCAAGAGGTGCCTTGACAGGAAAGGTGGGTACTGAGGGGCCAAGAGCCAAGAGCACGGTGAACATTGCCACCAGGTGGGTTTGAACCAACCATTTGAATACTAAACGTACGTGGCGCACTCGACCCACACCTAGGAGACATCTCCCCAATGTCAGTGACCAACCGAGGTGGTAGTTTAGGTCTCAGTGGTTGCTTTCTATCCATATCCTCCGTTTTACAAGGGTTGCATTTGATGAGAATTGCTCTCCAATGAACGAACACTGTGTTTAGGGAAGGCCAGAACTCGAGGCATTTCTAGTAGAAGAATGTAGAAGAAAGAAATAAGGGCCAATTGACTCTGCAATTGTTGTCACCATGATTCAGACTAGGATCCAGATCTCCTAATTTTCCAAAGGTATCGGTCTTATCAAGCAAAAGAACATCTAGTCTTGGACTCGTCTACTCTCCCAAAGACCATTATGGACTCAAACCGCTGGTTTGTCGTGGAACTTTGTAAAGCCCAGGAATGCATTTTCAGGCTCGTGGGAGGTGAGACACAGGGCGACCTGGAAGGAAGAAGCTAACAACTCCTATGACTCTGACCTCTTACCATGCTATGACCTTATAACTTATGACTTCCAATAGAGGAACCATCAACGCCTAGGGACCCTAGGGACGCGTTTGCAGGTGTTGCCGAACATCCTCTCAGGCTCTCCAGGTCCTGGGCCAGATGTCCGAGGATCAGGCTCACATGCTCTGTGGAGTTTGGGAAATACCCAACTCCAAAGAGTGGAATCGGAATCTGCATTCGAACTTGGAATGGATCAAATGGAAGGTATTTCTATGGAAGCTCTGCAAATTTCTTCATGCATTTGTTCAGTTGGGAAGATTCATGCAACATTTGTGTTTGTGGAACATTTATCATGCAGTATACGGTATACGCGTGGCGAACTGGGATGGAGCAGGTGCTTTTCACTTGTCTGGTATGCACCCGGTCAATCATTCAAGGCAAGTTGGCATGATTCACCCCTTATTTGAACACCTTCAGGGTTGTAGGCTTCAGCGCAAATAGCCAAGTGTGGAACATATGCTTAGGCTGTGCAGTCGGTAAAGATCATCACTATCTTTGAGAGGTCGGCCTTCAGAAAATAACATCATCATCCACATGGCCCTGGCAATGGTATATACCGTATACCCAAGACATATAGTGTGCATATACCTGACTCGCGGAGTCTGAGTAGTTGCCGTAGCATCAACGAGGAGATTTCTGGGTCCCTTCCCCAACCACTCAATTTCCCAAGAAAACTATTGTGACGGACAATCACTTAGAAGCCATTTTAGAATGTGAAGAAGCAGCACTAAGTGCAGATTCAGCATTTTGGATTCTTATCTTTTTGAGTGACTGCCCGTCGCTATGATGAACCTTTTAAACTTCTTTTTGAGTTCCCGCCGCACATGTTTAATCACACAGTGGAACAGGCACGGCCAAAGAGAGGATGACCACCAGATGTCTTTAAGAAGACTCCTGAGCTCTAAATCTTCTCCTGTGTTGTGATTGGGTGTGACCTTCCAGTGGTCAATGAGCAAGTATATGTCAAACCGTGACATCCTCGGAATGGATCCCTGTCATCCCTAACAATCCCTGTCATCCCCACAGCTGCGTGTTGCGCGAAAACCTGGGAGATCCGGCCCAACGTGGTGTCCTACAATTGTGCCAGCAGCGCGTGTGCGAAGAAGAGCCGCTGGCAGCAGTCGTGGCAGCTGCTCAGAGAGATGGAGACGAAAAAGGCCGGAGAAGTCTATCCGTGCAGAAGAAGTATAGTTCCCTGGTTCCCTCCAGGTAGGGGTGCCACTGGTGGCTTTCTGAGCTCACATGGCCATGGCCGGCGACATCGGCTGTTTCTGGAGACTTCGGTTTTGTCTTCATGGCCAAAGTATTAAGTGCAGTGGAAAGAAGACGTACTCCAAACAGTCAAAGGGAAGATTTTGGACACCTAAAGGGTGAAGGTTCATCAGACTCTCAGCAAAGACTTTGTGTGCCGTGTCAGGTTTGGCCAGATGCCAAGAGCTTTGGCGCCTGTGCGAGTGGGCTGCCTAGAACTGGGTGATGCATGTCCAAAAAGCCATGTTTCAAAGCTGATGGGTAAGCCGTTTTTTCTTTCTGGGCCCGTTTGAACGGCACCCGCGGGACATCGATCGCGCTGCTCGACACCGCGTGACTCGTTGCCGACACCGTGTGAGGCGCAGCCGAGAAGAGTCATCGGTGGACGTTGGCCTTGCAACTGCTTAGGACCGGGCAGTGTTCGACACATTCCGAGCAGGTGACTCAAGGTCGTTGATGTCTGTGAGAAGCCAAGCAAGCTCGCTGGAGTTCTTCTTGTTTCGGGGCTACTCCTTTATGATCCTTTATGTAGCCCAGATCGGCCAGTTTTTGCTGCGCCGCTGGGGATAAGCCACTGTCACGGCGCAAGCAAGCTCAAAATGGTGAGAAGTACCAATACAGTAGCTTCTTGTTACTAGTAACAAGTGCCACGCTAGTAGTAACAGGTGCCTTACTAGTAGTAACAAGAAGCCATTAGAAACAATAAGCTAATAGCTTCTTGTTACTAGTAAGAATGCTCCTAGTAGCGATGCCAGGAGCCCCTAGTAGCGTCCTTGCTCCTAGTAGCAAGGCCAGGAGCCCCTAGTAGCTTCTTGTTACTAGTTAAGTTCCCCCAAATCCAGGAACCAAATCATTAGTGCAAGCGCTTCTTCAAGGAAGCTCCCTCCGCCCTCAGGTGGGGGGAGCTTCAGGGTGAAGAAGCGTGAGCTATCCTACCTCCAGTTATTGGAAACTTTAGTAGCTAGGAGCCTACTCCCTTACTTAATTAAGTAGGCTCCTACTTAATTAAGTATGGGTTTAAAAGAACAATAATCCGTGTATAATTGCAATTTCTTTGTAGGAATGGCTCTGGTTTAGAAGCTGCTGGTCAGATAAAGCACTGCTAACAGGGGATCCTTTTATATGCCAATTCTGCTACTTGTACCTGTATAAGGATATAGGCTAGGAAATTGTACACTACGGGTGTAGTAAACCGGTATTACGGTCTTCTTGTTTCCGGGTCAAACAAACATGTGCACGACTCAATTCAACGTCCGGCGACGGGTTCACCCGGCCCTGGCCATTCACCCCAATGCCAAGCTCCAAACGTCCAGTGAAGGCCCAGGGCGGAATCTGCTGGACCGGGAAAAGGTACATGTGAACAGCATGGACTCTTTGTCATACATTTTTGTTTGGTTATCCTTCTGGTTATCCTTCTGCTCGTAGTAGCTTCCTTTGGTTATCCTCTATCATTTCTGGTTATCCTTCTGCGTTTGCAATCACTTGTGAACACAAGAGCTTCACTTGTGGGGTTATCCCGGTCCTTCACTCTTGTGCTCATAGCACACCGGTGGGTCTTTGCACCACACGGTCTGTGTGACCGATTCGACGACTCACAGACCTGCCAGGGAGCAGGAGCGGCTCCAAGTGCGGTTGGGACAGCACGTGGCCTCTGCGGTCATCAGCAGCTGTGGGCATGCTGGAAGGACCGCACACGCCTGGACATTCTTTGGACCCTGCATGATGATTACGTGATGGCCTCCAACCTACTGTAGTTGGTTTAAGTTTGGTGCAGCTTGTTGACGTTCAATTGGAAAAGATGGACCATATCTATACAACGTGCTACCACTCTCATTGCTCATATCGTATCGTGGCCTCTGCGGTGAAAGAGCACTTGATCCGCTTCGGACCGCAGAGCACTTGGGTTGTCAAAGCTGAAGGAGGTTGAAGTTGGTCGCACCCAATCGCTTCATCACCAAACAATTGGGTGCCAAAGAGTGTTTGATGTCCTTTGGTTTTGGTGTTGACCGTAGAGTCTGGAACAAAGCTTCATCCTTTCGATTGACCTGGGATACCTTTGGGGATAGGGAACATGCAGGTTGTTAGGACAACTGGGTTTCAGTATGGCTTTGGTATGAGCAAACCTGCAGAGGTGGCGACAGACATCGTGTACGCCTGCTTCCAATAAAAACACAGTGGGTGCATGTGGCTTTCAGTCAGTGGAGGCTCTTTCTCAGCCCCTGCAAGTTTGATTTTGGCCAGGTGGCAACATTCCGTATTTGTTTTCCATCAGCTGCAACGCACAGGTGCGATACGTCGTGGCTTCCAGAGGGAGGAACTGACGTTGGAGAACTGTGCTTACACAGAAAAAGGTGATGTAAGACAAATACCAAAAAGGGTCAGAGGTCTAGAGAAGGAGAAGACCGTGAAAAGCAAAACGATTGAACACACCCACGTTCTGGACCTTGTATTTACATCATTAGATTAAATTAAAGTGAGGCTGGAAGAAACATCAACAACTGGGTGATTGAACGGAAACATCCTCCACAACATGAGTAGGCTGCTTAGGCTCATTGTGATCAATCAAAGTGCAGGGATTTGAATGGAACAACCCCAATTCTGAGCTTGATTCTCAATTTTCCTGAACTTGTCATGTCATGATGGTTCTGGATGTTGTTGTCTTGGCATGCTTCTGGATTTAAATGACTTGGGAGATCGCGGACTGTTCCTCAAAAAGGCAGCAGAACACCCTTTCCAGTGGAAGCACCTGCCTTTTCCGCTCAAAATGCCGGGTCTTGAGCCAATGTAGGTTCTCAGAAGTCAGTTTGAACCGGCGGTGTTTTCCCCACTCCGCCTGAAAGACCGACCAGATGGGCCAATCTCCGACCTCTCAGCCACGTCCGACTCATCGACCTCTCAGCCTCCAAGTTCCGCAGGTGTTACACCCAATCGCCACGTCCTTTGCTCCGTGGTCACCGCCCTGGGCGCGGCGAAGCGCTGGCGCGCTGCGCTGGCCACGCTGGCGGCCGAACTGGGCGAGGCGGCCGAACTGACTGACGTGGCGCTGCAGGGCGCGGTGTGGCTCGGTGAACGATGGATGTGTCTCCCCTGATGTGAGATGTTTTTTGCCACCAGTGCATCAAGTGTTGGAACATGAACCCCATCCGTTGGGCATTCGCAGACACAAACGCGAAGACTCTCTCTCTCTCTCTATATATATATATATATATGTATATGTATACAGCATCACGATTTGTGGCAAATTTGGAGCATATTTGGAGCATAAAGCCGTTACCAAAGTAGACACTTGCTTCTTTGCGGCTGCTTCGAACCACCAGTCTACTATCCCCAATGCTGCTTTCGCTCCAACATGAACGATGACGGGTCGGAACCCCCACGCTCTCGTCCAGGATGTCCACGCTCTCTTCAGCGCAGCAGTGGCAGCAAGCCCTGGAGCAGCTCCTTCGCCCGGAAGCGGCTTCTCCACGGGTCGTTCCCGCGCAGCCCGGCATTGACCCGGTCCGGGCCGGGCCGTGGACACGGAGGGACCCGGCTTTGGGAAAAAGAGGGTTTTGCTTGTGGATGTCTTTTGGAAGACTTTGGGATGCAACAAGTTCTGCTTGTGGAACAGAACCGATTGCTCGTCCCGAAGGTCAAACTACCATGGGCCTCTCCAGATACTTAGACACCCATTTGAGGCATCTCCAGATACCGATCTCGCTGTGGTTTAAGACAGTTTCCTTCGCATTTGCCAGGCCTCTGGTCACCTCCTTCCTTCGTGGCATGGGCTTGGCCTCCCAGTGGCTGTTGGCCCTGGTGATCTTCCACCAGCTGCGTGTTCCGCTGCGGACGAGGCCGGTTGGAGCTGCGTCTGCCTCTAAATTGGATCCCGCTGGTGAGAGGCACCTGGGTTGTTGCAGGTGTTTTTGATTCAATAGGATTTAATGGTTCCGGGTTCAATGTTTCTGGGGCGAAACGGGTGAAATCGTCAATCTGCTTACCATTCACTGGACAATCTTGGACGAAGGACACTGCATACAACCAGTGAATTTGATGGGTATGACAGGCAGGTTGTTTTTCTACACCTATGCGAACCGTAATCGATTTTCCTCAGGCTACCAGCTACCAGACATGTACCAGAGAGGAAGTTTGCGGGCCTCCTCAAGTTTTAATGTTGGATTGACACCTTGCCATTTTTTCGGGGGAACCCCCCCATGCCGGCCTTAACAGCACATACCGTTGGGTTGCGGTCAGCCCGCACGTGGAACGTTCGTCAACGCAGATTCGTTTTGTGTCTACTCCATGCGTGTCGGGTGGCCGTCGGCCTGACAGCTCTACCTGATGAACACTGTCCCTTCTCACGTGTAGATTGGACCTGGGCAATCCAAACTATGACCAGCTTGTATCTACTTGAGGATGACTTCAGGCATTCACAAAGCTCCTGCCGAACGTGAAGGATATCCAGAAAGACTCTGAAATCAGGACCGAGAACTTCTCTCGTTTCATCCTATTTGACGCCTCTTACATCCTCTTACCGAGGTGATTCGAGTGCAACGCTGTCTCATGACTCCCAGGCTTCAAACCCCTCCGGCTCATCCTTCAGGCCAGACACGCCGACCATGAACGCTGCCATGGGCTGTGCGGCAGCTGGACAGGTGGGAAACAATTCCGTCGTGTCCGCGGCCCGAGACGAATCGTCGGCCGTGGGGGGGTCGTTTTGGATCTCCACCGCGCCTCCCGAGTGACCCGGACGGTCCGAGTTCTCGAGGCTTGGAAAGTGGCCCTAGCCATCCTGAAGGAGAGTTTGGGGCTGTCTTTCGCGCGGTTGGAAGCCCACATGAGCTGAACCAAATCCCAGGTCGACCAGAAAGTTTCATTAGAGGGTGTTTGGCTTGGCCAGACATGATCGAATGTGTTCTATTCTTAGTTGAGAACGATCATTTTCCCTACTTTTCACTTTGCTAGGAATTGACAATCAGGTCAGGCCTTGGTGGTGAGGGGTGTTCGGTGAAACGTGCAAGACTTCCATCGAACCCCAGCACTTAGTAGATTTACGTACTGTAGGTCACAATAAGACGGGGTATCCGTTAACTTGTATGCTCCACTGTTGTAAGTGCATGTGCACCTACAATATGGGTCAAAATAAGACATGGTAAATGGTACTGTAACCGCATGTGCACCTAGAATATAGGTCATATTTGGAAGTGGTATCCGTGAATTTGTATGCTCTACTGTTGTAAGTGCATGCGCTCCTACAATATGGGTCATAATAAGACGTGGTATCCATAGACTTGTATGCTGTCCTGTTGTAACCCCATGTGGACCTACAATATGGGTCAGAATAAGAAATGGTATCGGTTATGTAACTTGTGTGCTCCACTGTTGCAACCGATTCGCTGAGTGCTGGAAGGACCATTTTGAGACTCAATTAATTTGTGTCTATTGAGCATATGTCGCCAAAACAGGTAAAAACTAGCGCACACTAAGTTTCTATTGTTTTGCTCCTACCACATTCTTCTTGATGAGCTTCATGGTTTCCTTGAAGCTGTTCAAGAATTCAGGGGTCTTGTTCATTGCATCATCAGCCTGGCAGTCGTGTTAGTTGTGGCATGCTGTCATGGACCTTTAGAAAACCAAGTTTCGTTTGATTTACTCTCACTGGGCGGAGCGCCGCTTCAGAGCAAATCAAAAAAGTATCCCGAAACAAGTTTCCTTTGATTTAATATGACTAATGAGCTGCGCACGAGAGGTCAGACTTGCCGAAACACACTCGATTTGAGTTAGAAGCTGGCATTTGTGAGAAACGCAGCAAGGTCAGGGCCTTCTTCACGTTGAGTGGCGGGAGAGGTTTGAGATAGTTTGAGTGTTAAGATGTCAAGAGTTCAGAACATGTCAACCACTTGCACTTTGCACAAATCTATCCATATTATCTCTTTTATGGTCATATTATGGAATGCCTTGTTAGATTCTACAACAGTGGAACGCACCAATTTGTGAATGCGATGTGTTTATTTCAACCCCATTTTTTTTGTGCACAGACAGACTTTTTGCACCACCTGAGGCCACAAAGCACTGAGATATGGGTAGGAGACCCCTCATACAAACTGGTGCACGATGCCTTCGTGCAACAGCAGAACAACACGAAGAACTGGATTTGGGGCAAGCAACTGTCGGGGGGTTGCCGTGCCACTAGGACATGAAGAAGCAGGACTCCACGAAGCGCTTTGGATTGGATTTGGACTTCTAAGTGGCACAAGGAGGAAAAGAAGGAATGAAACGAACGGAGAGATCCCTCAAAAGGCCCTCAAGTAATCCTGGAAAGTCAATCCGAGCTGAACATATTTGGGACGAGGTTCCATTTCGGGAGCACTCGGAGGTTTTCTTAGAAGTTTCGATGGGGTTTCATTCAGTTGCTAGAGTTCATGTGATGCAGGCTCCTCCCAATGAGTCAAGGCCTCATCCCAAAGCGTTGATGGACTGTGGAGCTGCTTCTAGAAATTTGGATGAATCGTGCCCATCCCCGCTGGGACAATAATGGTTGAGCAATTACAGATTGCGCGCAAACCAGAGTTTTGACTCCACAGGTCTGTCGGCTTGGTTCGACTGTGAGTGCTTCCGGTGTTCCCGTTGGTTGCTTGGTCCAGTCTCGAGTTCCCATCCAAATGCCATTTGTGTACTTTGTGTTTGAGATGAGTCTTTGAGGCCCAATGTGGCCAGCTTCAACGCTGCTGTCTTAGCAGCAGCCGTGGCCAGCCAATGGCAGGCCGCACTGGATCCAAACCGATGGTCGCATTTCCCTCCGATTCTGCACGATCCCTGGGGGGGGGCGGGGTGTTTGGTACTTCTGGGTGAAGAGGTGTTTCTGCCTCAAGTTCCTGAAGCCGCCACAAAGAGCTCTCGCTTGTGGCAATTTCGTCCAGATGGACGGATGATGGACCTTGTGAGACAGATGATCATGTTGAAGTTAAGAATCGACTGGACAATTCTTCTCTTTTTTGATTCTACTCAACCCACTCCGGTCCAAATCTTCTGGTTTAAGGGATTGGGATTTGCATGAACTCCATCAGCATCCAGGTGGCCTTAGCCATGCTGCCAGCCATGCGAGGCCAAATTGGATTGATTGAACTTGGATCAGATCTGAAGATACTCAATTGAACGCATCATCCTTATTTAGGTGAGACGCACACGTGCTGACAGTTGTGGCCTCTCCATGTTCAATTTAGGAGGCCCATTTCTATCGCAATTCGCTGAAACAATGATCCAAACGCGTAGACCTGCACAGCTCGGGTGGACCTGCAAGCGCAGACGAAGAAGAGTTGCTTTCCAGAGGTCCATTTTCCAGAGCTCCGATGGTTCACTTTCGGGAATGAGGTAGATGTTGACCATCGGCAATTTCTGCCTGGGGGCTATACCGTGGGCAACTTTCGCCCAAGGAGTGCTTTCTTGGGGCAACTTCTTTGTTGGCCGTCCTGGTGATCTGCCAAATGATTTTGCTTTTCTGTTACTACTACCTTCTTGCCACTAGTAGCGATGGCCTCCAACCTACTTGCGATGGCCTCCACCGAATAGCGTCCCAATACTCTCTTTTGGTTATCATTTGTTAGAATCCGGAAATCTGAAGAATACCTTCGAAATCTGCCAGATCATCATCTTCAGCCCGACACTGTCACCTTCAATACCTTGATCCATGCTGCTCGGCACCCTATGAGTTCGCCCGACAGGGGCGGAGGTGAGGAGATGAGTTCATTTGGTGTTTGAGAAGCTCATTTTCGCTGCTAGCAAATATGTATTGTATGTAATATAATTTTTGGACTTGGGATCAACCCTCGAGGTTGAGACCTCGTCCCTTCAAGGCGTCGTTCAAAGAAGCTGCAGGACCGTGCCATGGAACGGCAAAGGTGGAGTTTGAATCCACACGGAATCCAAAGATGTTCTTTCCCAAGGTGTGTCTCTTTCCCAGTGTGAATTCAAACCCATTACCACATCGAGGTCTCACCTCGTAATGTCTCTTCACCTGGTGATTGCCGAGATTTTCTTTCCCAAGCCTTCCCCACGATGGCCCAGGCATTAGAACGTGCCGGCGAATGGCGCCGATGCCTCCTATTGCTGAACTGCAGCATGGGACTGGAAGCCCGGAACACGCTGCTGGGACCTGTTCTTCTGCGTCGCGTGCTTCGCGATGAGCTTTCTTGTGGTGCGATGTTTGCGGTGTGTCAGTCCACATGTGTGGTGCTTGGTGAATGATCCCCCACGTTCAGCGGACCTAGCTGAAGGCTTTCTCAAGCACGTGGGACCTTCGACTTGCTGAAGGATGTCCTGGGACCTTCCCAGAAAGCCGGTCGGTGCCGGGTGCTCCCAGGGCCGCAAGTGCCTGCGGCAAGTCCACCGAATGGCAGCGATCCTTAGCCCTGCTGCCGGGCGGCGGGCCAACAGAGGTGAGCGTCAACGTGCCATGGTCGGGAGGTGGAGGCAGGGGAACTCTGTAGACATATCGGTGAACATATGTGAACATGATCACCTACATGGCCCTACATGTCAAACTTGGGTTTTATTTGCTCGCTTGCATGTTCGTTGTGGCAACTGAGCTGAAGTCAGTGACAACCTCCCCGCAAGGAATATTATATCAAGAGATCTTTCCAGTGAAGTGATCTCTGATGAGCACTGTAATGAGAAGTTGAGGCTGCTTGAATCTAGGTATCGTCTTGTGGGTCGAGCAGAAACTGGACAGGATCTTTATGATCTATCTTGGACTGTGGAGGTGTAGCTTCTTTGGGACCCCTAACAAGCAAAAGTCAAAGTATTGGTGCAGTATTAAAAGCCATTGTAAGTCGCAGTGGACCAAACAATTCTTTACTTTGCCTTACCAATGTCAACTTGCAGAGTGACTATCCCGCATGTGACCCACATCTATGCAGCATCAAGTTGAATCTCCAGTATCGTCTGACGGTGTCTAAGATGGTACTGTTCGATCTCCAGTGATCAGACTTCTCAGATGGTGTTAAGATGGTGTTTTTACTTCTCCGGGTGCTGTTTGAAACATCGTCTCCTTCGTTTCCGGTTTCAAACGAAACAGATCGCGGTGAGGTCTGACCCGACGGCCGGCTGTCCAGTTGTCCGCCACAGGGATCGAAGTCGCACGAAAGCGGTCGAACTTGAGCCGAGGTTTGCATGAACGCTTGCTTGCACGGCTCCAAGTGGGTGGCTCGTCCCTTCCCAGCTGCCAGCGGAACTCTTCAGTCTAGAGGTCCGGATTCGGCCCTTTAGGAATGTCGGGTGAGAGGTCATCATGGGTGGGGCACGAAGATGCAGGGAATCCAGTCGTGGAACTCGCCTTGACCGAGCTAAATCGTGCGAAACTCTGTTGGCTTTATCAAGGACCAGACAAACTTCGGCTGGAGGATGAAACTTGCAACTCTAGAGACAGCGGCCCTCTCACATTGATGGTCAAAAACGCTGCTATGGCAACTGTACTGGACCTTCCAGCCAAAGCCTTTCCAAAACCTGTTGAAACACACAAGCAGATGGTCCCCAACTGCCTGACCCACACCCCCAAGAGGCTTCGGGCCCACGACGCTCAGGCGATGGCGTTGCAGCTCCCAGGCCGAAGCCTCTTCGCGCTTCACGATCGTCTCGGCGCCCTCGAGCGCGGCGGGGCGTGGCGCGGCGCGGCGGCGGGCGCGGTCTCGTTGCGCCGAGCGGCGCGGACGGCGCTGCTGCGGGCGGAGAGGCGCGGGGGGAAAGGCGCATGGGTCCAAGGGTCTGAAGTGAGGAGTGTAAAGAGGGCTTGACGAAAGTGATGAAAGACCGACATGTGACATGTGATGCTGGGACTGCCATTGATGTACGGTAGGAGTAGGAGGTTGAAATAAACCAGCGGACTTGAAGCTTCTAGAGTCAAGCCTCTTGACTTGCCAACAGTGTACAGGGCTTTATAGTCGGACGAATGCCAGAAAGGGACTCCTTCTCAGTGCAGGTAGCTGGCCGTGATCGTCGGAAGGCATGGCCCAAGATCTTCTCATCCTCCCTTCAGGTCATGGTTTTTTTGAGCCCTGTGCTGCAGGCTGGAAGGCCAGCCGATGGTGACGGCCTTGCGAGGTCTACCTGCATTGGGAGCGCAGGTGCAACCATCCTGAAGCGGGGGATGATGCCATGTTAAGGCACCTGCTTGGAGAAGAACTACCTGCTGTTTGATCTTGTCTTTCTTAACTTTTGAATGATCAGACTGAAAAACTTGTGGACTACAACAGAATCTCGAACACTATGGAATGCTTCCTCCCTGTCCTTGGCCACGTAGGGCTGCTAGACTAGACGGCTCTAGGCTAGTGTTTTATTTGGTCATTTCATGGATCATGAATGACCATACCATGTATGTTGAAGCCTTTTGCGAGTTAGTCATGTATTCTCAATGGAGGTTCATACCATCTATTCCGAACCATTCTGCCTGCTCATACCATGCATTTTTCGATCATCCACTTCGATGCTACGTTCTCGCTCGGAGGAGCTGCACCTGTTGCGGCGCCGCGAGCATGCGCCGCTGCTGTCGGTGCTACACGAAGAACGCCCGCAGGTGTGGGTCTCAGGAATTCAGTCTGAAGGATTCTGAAGGATTTTTCTAACTTAGAGATAGAAAGGCTGCAAGGCTCGGCTCAACTTTCAAGTTGAGAATGCATTTCATGTCATCTCACGGCCATTTCTTTATCTTTTCGGAGGATTGTTATACTTCAGAGCCACAGCTCCAGGCGACCACCTCCTACCTGATGGCCGGAGACAGCATTGGGTCCGCCTGGATGGCGCGACAGCTGATGGCAGAGCTGGGCGGTTTGCCGCGAAGAAAATGCGCGAAACACCGCGGAAAGGGGGCCCGAAAAGTGTCCAGGGCTAATCCGTCGGAAGTGATCCCGGTTGATTTGTAGACAACCCTTTTGGCAGAATGAGTGTGAGAGATTCTGCGCACCAGTTGGACAGAGGAAAGTAGGGTGTCCAGAATGCAATGGTAAACTTGGCAGACCTGTAGCTGAAGACTGAAACACCCGTTACACAAACAATCCACTCTTCCGGGAACCTCTCAATAGTTCTTCCCGCTTCCTAAGAGCATTCGTTGAGAGGTCGAAAGCAACACTTTGTGCCCTTTGTGGCTGGTCCACTAAAGAGGGGCTCAAACGGCTCAACTGTGATGTGTAAACCCTTCTCACCCCACCCTGCACCTGTGGCCACATCCGAACAGTTCAAATCCGTTGCCTTGGACATCCCACCGTAGTCTCTCACCCTCCGCCAGAACCTGGGCTCCACGGCCTTCAGCCTTCATCGACCCCTACGGCCGGGCCTAGCGGCGTTGCTCTACGCAGGTTGGCCACGCGCCGGTGCGAGCGACACGAGGTGGGTGAGGTTTCAAGGGGAAGGTGTGGATGTAGATCCGTTGATTAGACTGCGGATTGCTTGCATGACCAGGGTTTAATGCCGGCTTAGGGATCCTACAATGATATAGATGTGAGGTATTGGAATCACCTGCTGAGTAAAAGGCCCGTTACATCAGATGTCTCAACTTCGTGTTTGTCCGGTTGTCCGCTTGATCATTGGTCGCCCGTGCTCCACTCGGCACTGTGGGTAGATGCAAGGATTGGGTCAGTCAATGTGGGTGATGTTCATGTTGGTGGTTATTTCCACTAAGTGCTTGGGCCACATCCCCTAAGCATTTTCTGTCCAGTCGACCTGGTCTTCGTTGGACCCGGACTGGGACTGCTCGTGTCGAGGTGCTTTGATCGCCATGGGGGTGGCGGAAGTCTTGCGAGCCCCGCGACTCGAGGACGGATGTACAATAGGCGGCTTTGATGCGACAGGGCCATGGTGGGAGGGCCATGGTGGGATGGGAAATGGCAGCAGATCATTGGCTGGATTGGATATGATATGATGGGATATGGGATTGGATGGGGTGATTTGGGGATGGTTGGATGGATTTGCTTTTCGGTACCCTCCAAGCGTTTAGTAGATGCTCGGCTTTCATGGTGAGGAAGTGGTGAGGGCGCATTACATCCGCTGCTACGACAAGACATCTACCCCAGAATGGTGCCCCACACAAACGGATTTTCTCAAAACTAGCGAGCTTCTTGTTGGATACGGGGCAAGGATGATGCAGCCATCAACTGAATCAGCTGTGTTCCTTAGTAAGTGTGGGTGTTGGGATCTATTTTTGGCATTGTCGATGCAGAAACGCAACAAGCAATGAAGACAACCTGCAGAGATGGCACACTGATTGTGTTTATATGTTGGGTTCAATAGCTGGATGCCTTTTTGAAGCCTTACGCATGGAGTTTGCACCATCGAACACCAGGCTGGTTTGGTGGATCTTCGAATGTTCATAAACCTGAGAGACCTGGTGTTTGACGCAGGAGATTTGGGCCATCTTCGCCGTATTTTTGGTCGCTGCCAGCTGGAACCTGAGGGGAGTTTCATGTAGATTTGCCAGAGATAGGAAACCGTCCCTCTACGTCAATGTAAATTCGATTTTTGATCAAAGCCGCCCTCGTGATGAACACCCATGGACTTGTCAGGCACCAAGCGGTCACTGATCCATTGTTGTCAGGTAATGTTGCTGTTTTTTGATTTCGGAGTTTTAGGTGCTGTCCTTAGAAGTGCTGTCCTTAGAAAGTACTGACTTTCCAATCGCTCCCGAATGCTTCTGTTTCTTCTTTCTCGAGATGTCTCAAGCTTGGACTCTTTTGCAAGCCGTGATGGGCATTTTACCATTGGTTTCACCCCTCTAAACCGGACGCTCGAGATTACTTATTCTTCAGGATCAGGTGCGAAGCACCATGTCTATGTCCCACATCAAGACCAATCACAACGATCAACCCGATCAGTTGACGTGTTCCCTAACAGCACGAAACACTTTATTGAAGGGCCGCTGGAACGTGTTCAAGTCTTGCAACACTTTGCACGGGTTTGACAACCATTCGGTCTTCAAATAGAACTGGAAGATCACTCCAGCTCGAAGCTCCCAGCGTTCCTTACTGAACGCTGGAAGCTGGAATCCTGGGAAGCTGATTGAATCCCGAGCTGTGGGTCACAGCTTCGAGCTCGGTTCTTGGGGCTACCGGGTCACACCGGTCGGTGGAAGTCTGGGTGAACCCATGGAAACCGTAACACCGACCTGACACCGGAAACCATGGAGGGTTGGGGCTGTTGACACGAACTCTTTAGGGTGCAAAGGAAGAACGGGGTCCGTTTTTTTTTGGGGTGTCTTGATGGCCCTGTGGCCATCTAGGCAAGCCCCCCGAAGCTCCAAAAACATCGAACCTCGAAACGAACCTCAAGAGCTGGACGAGATGCTACCTGCTACCTCTTGAGCTACGTGATGCAATCTGAGACCGGTGCTGCCAAGGTCTACCCTTGGTCTTCCTCTTGGTGGGGTTACCTCAGCAACAGCTGGTCTTGTGTCCTCCATTGTTGGTATACTTGGCCAATGTGCTGCCCTTTGCCTCTGGCCTGGTGCTTAGACAGCTCGTTCTAGGGGAGGAGGGGGGAGATTTGATTGTGGTTGTGTCATTCACTCTGGAGGGTGCAAATGGGTTCGCCCAATTAGGTATGGAGCAGATGTCGAAACCAGTGGACTGAGCGGAATACGCAGGCTTTTAGATGAAGAGGTGAGAAAGAATCAAGACGTCCATTGGACGCTCAGCAGTTGCTGCCAGTGAATTCTGGGTCAAACCACCTGGTGAGTGGATGGTTTTCGCTTGCTGGGTTTATATACATGTTTCTTCAATGAAAAGGATATCTTATGACATGGGGATCACTTCGTCGCGGACCCGTTCGCCATCCGTCCCGGACTTGCAGACCCGTTCGCCACTTCCCTTCGCCACTTCGTTCTTTTTCAGAACTCGGTGTTTGTTGACCGAATTCGAGCTCAACCGGTCAGGTGGTCCGCACGTCAACCGGTCTGGTTCTCAAAGCCTCCCCACGGAAGACCTTCACACGAAGTCCATCGCCCTCGCCCTGCACTGCCCAAGGGCACCTGGTCTGGCCCAGGCTTGCTGTGTCGCCTTTGGTGGGACTCAGAGATCTTCATCCCCTACGATCTGCTGAAGGTGTGGAAGCTCTGCTCAAAAAAAACCCTCTCCAGCGGGACGAGCATGGTTGCCAGCAACCTTTGGATTTGGCCCAAAAATGCCAACAAGCCGGAAGGGATGAGTGCAAATGGGCTTCGCCCACAGCGAAAAGACCAAAACTGTGCCAGGTGTGAGATGGTTCATAGTTAAAAGCCGATGGAAAAGACATGGAAGACACATATGTCACATGTCACATGAAGAAGTGTGGCTTGTTCTTTTAGGGCCTTGTTCCGTTCCTCTCAGTTTTTGGAACTCTCAGCCACTTTTGAAGCTTGATTGACGTGGAAGCCTTGTCTTGAGCATTTCGTGACAAGGATTCCCCAGCTTGGACAGAATCTTTCATGCGGTTTTTTATTGGGCTGAGAAATTGATAGTGATCACTTTGGGCTGGGTGGCTGTGTTTGTCTGGAACATCAGTTTTGTCTGGCTCCGTCTGATTGCTCTGCTGCTTCTTCTTTCCACCGGGAAGGTGGCGACGCTCCATGTGGTTTCGGCCTTGCTCTTCCGGCACAGCCGGGCCGCAAAGCTCGTTGGGGGCCCAGTGGGCGTAGTGATGACACTGGTGGTGACGAAGATGCTTGGTTGGTTGGTTGGTTGGTGTGCTTGGGCAGAGCCACAGAGCCGCAGGCTGCATGCTGGGAGTATGGGCAAATATTGCTAGCTGCTAACATGGAGGACATTGATGTGGTTCAAGAACAAGATGGATGTGGTGTAGAGAATAGAAGGTGTACATTTCCCAGCGTTCGTCGATGTCTAGGGTGACAACAGCTTTGAATTGACCCACAGCCAAATTGATGCTAAATGTACTGTAACCGTTGGATTCATGTTTCGGAGTATGCAGGTATTTGGCCCAAAGATGGAAGTCAGGGCCATATCTGGCACCCTCGTCACAAAGATTGATGAGGAGGATTTGCGAGGCATGGTGGCTGGTAAAAAGCCCATTAGAAGCCTGAAGCATCTCCTAGCAGCTCAAATTGGATGCTCTAGGTTTCAGCAAAGGCTCCTGACAGAAGACTGCGAGTTGCAGGATGAGATGCTTGTCAAACAATTTCCGCATGTACAGTTGGTGATCCTCGACTTTTGTGCTCCTGATGAAACCATGCAGGAGGAACTGCTTCTGGCATGCCAGCAGAACAGGGTTGGTGAAGTTGAAGAGTTGCTTCAAAAACCCCTGAACCCCAACCGGATAGTTTCACATACCGACCGTACTCTACTCATTCATGTCGCAGCTGACAATGGCCACTCAGAAATTGTGCGACTCTTGCTGGAGGCTCGGGCTGACAAGAACGCGACGACCTCAACGGGGGCAACAGCCATGTTTGTTGCTGCTCAGAATGGCCACTGGCAAGTTGTGCGGTTGTTGCTTGCGGCTGGAGCAGACACGAATGCGACCATTAAAGATGGAACAACAGCTTTGCTTAAGGCAAGTGAGAGGGGCCATTTCGATCTTGTGGATTTGTTGCTTGGGGCCGGAGCAACCGAGGATGCTGCAAAAGCAGCTGCGGGTGTTGCACTTGGGAATGGCCATGGGACGGTTTTCACTTTGTGTATGCGTTTTGCCCAGCTCAAAGCAAAGCCAGATTTGGCAGGCACAAAAATGCAAAGCAGTGCAGTCATGGCCGCATATGTGGGTTCTGAAGGTGTGCACAGGCCCAGTCTCCTGTGTTCCATCAGCACTTCCACAGAGTGACTATAGGGGAAAGCTTTCAAAGCGTCCCAAATCTCATCAGTCAAGAGCCTCGTGAAGGTGGATACTGGGTGCGAGGAAGTCCAGCCACTCATCATGGTTGACACGCATGCTGCTACGCCGGAGGAGAAAACAAGTGAGGCCAGTGCTGCTCCTCAAGACCTCAACGTCCCTGGTTTCAGAAGGAGAATAAGACCCCTGCGCCATCTCAAACCCATTGCTTGGATTTGCTTGGTGTGTTTTCGTGTGGTCCTCTCTATTCAAATGTGGCGCTTACGGGCCAAACCCCCGCCACATCGAAGGGATGGGATTGGTAGATGTTGCTTGTTTGCATCCGGACTAGCACGTTTATTGCGCCTGAAGTTTTTCACTGCCGAACGACACATCCTGCCATGAAGATGGAACACCCTCGAAGTTTCCCTTTGTTTTCCAAGCAACTTTGCCCCGGTTGGCGGGTTGCAAGCGGCGGTGATTCACCACGGCACTTGCCTCGGTGCTGTCAGGTGTGTCTCGCCTCGGCCTCGGTGCCTGTGGCCTTTGGCCTGGCGCTCACGCCCGAGCGGGAAAGGCGCGATGGCCGGAGGAGGTGGGACGTGTCCAGGTTTGACGTTGTTTTCTTACAGTAATTCGTGCTGGGTAAATTCCCTTGTGTGTTTTTCTCCTCAGTTCCAGAAGCAGAGGGCAGGGTGAGATGTGGGCCATCCACCTTTTTTGAGGTGTGTCCGGGGTGCTTTTATGTTTTTTCTCGTATGCTATTCTTCCACACATCAAAAGTGATGAGGAACGCACTCATTTTCAATGATGAATCGTTCATAAGCCCCAAATTCTAACTAGCCTCAGAACTGTTACACTGCAACCGGCTCCGTCACGCAGCTAGTGGTGTGGACAAGGGACCCTGACGGCCAGGGTGCCACAACACTTGCTGACCGGTGGTTTCAGATCTCATTTGATCTTATTTTCAACCTTTACTTCGGATGATTGAGCCCACTGCCAACACTTTTCAACTCACTTACCACCAGCCAGTTACCAGTTTGTAATTTGTTCCTGCGAAACTCCACGTGGTTTGTGGCCTGGCAAATTTACTGGGTTCTTCACCAATCCCGTGTTCTTTGCAGGAAACGATACTGTCAGAAGTCAGAGCTATTTTTGAAAGGTGCCCAAATGAAAAAAGGCCGGCATGGACGCTGAAGAATAGACCCAAGTCATCCTTTTCCAAACCTGCTTTGGTAGGCACTTTCGTGTGCAAAACCTTGTCGGTTTGCCACCTCTTACAAAAAAGGTTCGGCGTGTTCTCAACCATCACCCTCGCCCAAGCATCGCATCCAGACTTGATGGATCGCAATCAATCAGTCAACGGCCCTCAAACACCTTTGTTCTAGTGATCTCGTTCTTTTTTTTTCAAGCATTGAAAGGTACCTCCTTCCAAGACCCCAACCAAAATGAACGACGAATAGGCAGAAAGGGGGGGCATTCTTTAAGCCTGGAAAACGTCGGATCCGTCGGGCTCATCGGGGGCTTCCGATCCGTTAGGTCCAGCTGGCCTGAAGGGCTGTTGCTTTATTTGGCCCCTCGGCGGCCGAGCGGCCCCAAATTGCGGTGTCTCACTGGATGATAGGACCATGCCATGGGAATGGGACATACATACCGCACCCCATCTTCTGTCATCTTCTGTTGTTATCAGGTGGGGGGTGGCTTTTAGACCTTTGGGTAGGAGTGTTTTTGCCGGCAAGTCCTTCCTTTGTTGTTGTTTGAGCTTGTTTGAGCGACCTGAGACTTCCCAGCCGACCTTGCTTCATTCACCATCCAAGGTGATCAGTGCCATCGTCCTCTTGGTGGGGCAAGAGACCTCCAGGTGCCATCGTCCTCTGCCACGGTGGACCGTGGGTCACAATACGTAAGTGTGTGTCTTAAGGCCATGGGTAGGACCGTGTGGATGGACGTTCCCTCGCTTTTCTGGGCCAGTTCCAATCGAGTCGTTTGCAACTGACGACATCGATGATCCAGGCCCCAAGCACCGAAGAAGGCAAACAGGGATTAGGAATGGGAATCGTCCGACAATCCTCTCAATGTCGAATTATGATGATGCCCCCCCCCAAAGGTTTGGGGCCGAGAACCTTTTTCTCTCAACGAGATCCGTTGCGAGGGCATCTTGCCGCGCGCCCAAAGCCCACAATTCGCATGCAGGGGCTGTGGTCTTGGAGCGGCCATGCAGGTCCGGATGCAGGAGCGGCTTTTTGACGTTTAAAGAAGGAGTTTGATTCACTTGGAGTGGAGGACTTTAGATGATGAGTCTCCAGAACCTTATTGAAGAGCAGACAGGGGCACGAAGCGCTTTGTTAGATCTCAATGGGCTTAATGTGGTGTGAACATCCAAAGAGAACAAATCTCTGAAACCCATTGTTTAGGCATTTTTCATTTTTGGACCTACCCATTGCCCTATGCAAGCTTTACGCACCCGCATCTGGGGTTGACTCATCCTTTCAAGATCCGTTCACCAAAAGCAGGTCTTGCAAGTCTTGCGGGGGGCCATTGCACAAACCCAGGTGCCCAGGCAAGTAGTGCTGTTCGCGAGAAATTGTTCATGCAACTCCAATGGTGATCCTTGCTTGTATGAGAAACCGAGAAGCTTGATGAGACAACGATCCTTGCTCAACTGATCAAGCGGCCTGCTTAAATAAACTGTAGGGGGCCTTTATGCCATGACTGTGGAGCGGGGTCTCAAGCAAACCCAAAATCGCACGACGCAAAGAGACTCTCTTTGAAGGTCCAAAGAAAAGCCGAGAAAACCTATGGTTCCTTCGTCCAAAGATAGTTAGCATGGCTTTGTTGTGGAAGATCCAACCCAGCACCGTGAGTGACCCACCAAACAAGATCGTGGCGGCCTTCACTCCTTCTTCTTCTTCCTCCTCCTCTTCTTCTTCTTCTTCTTGGGGGGGTTGTTTTCTTACAACATATGAACCACGCCACCACGCTGCTGACACCCCATCATCACCGTGGCCGGCCGTGACCGGCTTCCCACCTTGGACTCTTTCCACGACGGGCCTTGGGCCCTCGGCCTCTCAGGAGGTGAGCTGTTGGAAGCTTCAACACCTGCTGCAACAGCTCGGCCGCTGGGCGAACTTCGGGCTCGCGGCGGACCGTGTTTCACACGGGTGGAGATGGGTTTCCGGGTGTTTCGGGTGGAAAGAATCTGTGGTCCTTTCCGTTTCATGAAACTCCTCCGAATGTGTTATAGATTGAATCTGAATGGTGGGTTCCAGACCACTTCACAGTACAAACGATTCAACCGATGGCAACTATTGAATGAAAACAAAACGATTTGCCCACTTTCAAAGTGCCTGTGACCAGTCTAGCTGTGAGCATCAGCATTTGGTGTTTGAAACGTAGAGCAGGTGAGTCCACTAAGCCCTGAGCTTTCACGGCCAACTCGACGTCGTGCGGTGAGTTGAAGTTCCATACTCATACTATCTCATACTAATATTTGTATATATATCCAAAAACTTGGACAACAGCAATACAGTGCTACATTTATTCCATGCTCGCGCACCAACTCGATTGGGCTAGATGTTTGATGCTAGAATACATCGCCTTCACGTGCACCCTTCGTCTTCACATGTTGGTGAACGAGAATGCGATCCCCGAAGGGTTCGAGGATCCATCATACCGTGCTGCTCCTGAAAGGAACCTGCTCATTTTGGAGACCTGCTCTTGCCAGTGAATTAGGTTGAGTAGTGCACCCTAGCAAATATGGGTTGCCCACCTGACTGTGCCGTGTGGGGATTGTCCAACCCATCGAAGCGATTTGATAGTTGTTGGTTTGTTCCTCAAATCTTCGATTCCCAGGCAAACACCTTGTGGTCTTTCCTAAGTTTACATCTCTGAATTTTCAACATGTTCCTTCACTGGGATTTTTGAGGTATGGTTTCTGCAGGTATTCCAGTGATTTAGGTACAACTTGGTGGTTTCAGCGATTTTCACCAGAAAGAGAGACGATTGGGAGTCTGTGATGCTCACTACTGATGGAGTCGACGACCTTTTCAGCGGAACATGCCCAGGAACCAGCGCAGCTTCACTGCAGAAAGACGGAATTGGTTCCCGGAGTTCCCTTCGGTTGGGGCAGATGGGGTGAATTTCATAGGGATCACCTAGGCCAGGCAGTGCTCTCTGTTTGGGCGGCATGTGTGTGGTTTGCTAGGTTTGATGGTTGGGATTGGCCTCGCGAAGGGACGTTTAGGGCCCAACCTGCTGCGGTTTATTCTGGATTGGCTCCGGGAAGTTGGACCCAACTATCAACCCAAGGAAGGAAACCAATCCGGTTTTTAGTACAAGTTCGGACATGTTTCTGACTCTGGTTCTTACCAACCATCATCACAGATTCTTATGGGGATACAAGATTGGACGACTAGGCTTGGTGCTCAGGAATATTCGAAACTTCTAAAGGTCAGGATTCACCGACTGCCATATGAGCCGGACCATGAACTCATATGCCATCTACACACGTACCGACGACTGTTTCTCCCTGTTGACTCACCGGTACCTGCTGAGCCACGGCTTGCTTTGCGCCTCCCACCCGCTACGACACGTCGTTTCCACAATAGGGGAACCCGTCTCGGGACCACCCCGGCCGGACGTCTCGTGCGGTGGCGGGTCGGTCTCCCAGGCGAACAGCGGCTTCGAGTCGATGAGCCAGGTGTGGGGCGGAGTTGCTTCGTCTCGGTGGGTGCTATGAGTCTGAGTCATCAGGGATGCCCTTTGTTACGTTCGTAGCTTCTTGTTTACTAGTGGCTATGCACCTTGCTACTAGTAGCTTTTTGTGTTGGACATGATATTGACTGCGGTAGCAGCTGAGCTGAAGTTGTGGCCCCCCGGAATCATGGAGATCGACCAACAACATGTCACTTTTGTCCTGTGACTTGTTTTTTCAAGAAGTAGTAACAAGTGCCACGCTAGTAGTAACAGGTGCCTTACTAGTAGTAACAAGAAGCTACTAGGAAGCGTGTCACTTGGTTTCAAAAGGATTTTTCGCACCCTTCAAACACGTGGAACTTCCAAATCCCTCGGAAGACCCGATCTCGGTTTGGACGACCCGTCCCGAAGTTTGGGTCGATGTGGATGACCCTTTTGGTGCCGAAGACGGGTTCCATGGGCCATGACGGCCAAAGATTCCTTGATGTTGAGTGTTGATCAAGTTTTTTGTTTGGTGCAACAGTTTAGGTGTGAGCTCCCATATAGTTTGGTGTTTTTGCCAGCTCCTGATAGCACCGAGATGAGCACAGGGTCTGTTGATTGGTAATGGTCGGACCTTGAGTTGCACAGAGGTAGTGGATCCGAGCAGGGGGTAGGTGGGTTGCTTTGATATCGAGTTGCAGGATTATCGTGTCCGCACCTGGAAAAAAGACCCATGAGTCAAGGTCTCATTTTCCATTGGTATTTACAATTGTTTACAGTTTTACAGTGGATTTGATTCATAGGTAATCCTAGGTGCTGAGTTAAACTTGAAGATGTACCCACATGCATAGACAACACCTCCCATGTGCTCCCCCCCAAAACCCACCAGTCAATGGTGAACGTTGCCCAATTCCCAGGTGGTCTGTTTTTTCCTTTCTCAGGTACTGTCCTTTTTTCTTTCGTCATTCTCGGCAACTGGGGCCGCCCGGGTGGCACTGGTCCATCGAATGGGACAGGTGGAACTGGAGTTGGTTCACTTGTTCACGTGTTCGATGTCCCCATACGCGCTGGGCGGTACCAGGTGGTGCTTCGGCAGAGGATGCTGAGGCCAACGGGGGGAACTGGCCGGCGAAACAACATCTCCTCAGTGGGCGTGTCGTATTCAACAGTTGGACGGAGCTTGTCACCGCTACAGGATGCCACCCAAGGAGTTTCTTTGGTTCGTTTTTTGTCCTCCGTTTCTGTGGTTCACTGACAGCATGGAGCCCACATGGAGGTCAATTCAGCGGACGGACACTGAGACTTACAGCATGGAACATCCATCTACCATCGTGAGACTGGCTTTTTTGGGGGGATAAGGCCCCTAAAACACTCTCTACTTCCCACCCTGCTAAGCTAGTTCCCTACCGCTTCATGGCTATTTGAGGAGTGTAATGTAAGTTGTTCAAACTGTGATTGCCAGAAAGAAGGAACTTCGCAACTTGCACCTGGTGCACCATCCGACCGGCGGAAGAACCATTTGCATGGCCGCGGTAAATCGCTATGACTGGCCGCGGGACGTCCTCAGGCAGTTGCGGGACGTCACGGCGCAGGCCGGGGCGCCGTTTCAACGGGGTGATCACCGATTCGCCTGGCCCGAAGGTAGAGGAGTAAACAAGTTAATAAGTGGTATTGTGACTCTTAGCTGCCTTTAGTTTGATGTTTGTTTGGGGGCGTTCATGCCCCATGTGACTCCTTCCAAGCGTTTATCTGTATGTTTTGACTTGTCTAGTTGGATCTTGGTCGGCCTTTGCAAGCTTCCATCTTGCATCTCGTTCCTCAGTTTCCCTGCTTGCACAACGGAGGAGCTGGAGCATTGGTCATACTCTTGATGAATGAACATGAATGAACTCCTGCATCGCCACACATCCACCATGGACCATATGTATCACTAGAACTTTGTGGTCCGATGATTCAGCCTTGAGGCTTCGGCCCATTCCCAATCCAGGGTTTGGGAGTCTACGGTTTGACCCAGAGGAAAGTCTGTTTGTGTAGTTTCACTCTTCTTCAATTGGGCAACCTGCCCCCCACTATGTTCGAAGACATCAGCCCATCTACTGCAGCCGAGCGGGGCGAGGAATTCGTTCAAGTTCAACTCTAAACCACCCAACGACATCATTCTTCATCGCTGGTCACCCTGCAGAGCCATCGTGCGTCGCTTCCGTCCGTCGCGAAACTCAATCGCTAGGCTCCGAATGTCTATGAGCTAAGCCACGATGAAACGTGTTGAGCTTAGCATGACGTGCTGTCACAAGAAGATGGTTGTGACGCCCTGTACAGATCGTCCCTGGTTTTTTCCAGGTCTAACGGTGCCCTGGGGCAATGGTCGAAGTCGATCCAGACCATTTGGGGTGCGAAGTCGAGAAGTTCTCGGACTCCGGGTGCAACTCGTCCAGAGGATCCAGACCATTTCTTTCAAGATGATGTCCCCAGTCATACAACCTTCTTTCCAGATCGCCCGACCAGGGGAACATCTCTTGAGTGGTTGAACTTGTGAAGTCTTGTCGGTCTAAACATCGACTGACCAGGATTTGTTCCAAGAGCTCGGTTCTGGTGGCTGGTGGTATCCTCTTTCCATCAGAAGGGTCCTGCCACTTTTCGTGTGAATTCGTAGCCCAGATGTTCGTCGATGTTGCCCTTGGAGTTCGAGAGTTTAAGGGACTAATCAGACCACGGTTCCAAACAGCTGGGCTGGTTCTATCACGGTCATAGTGATAGATATGATAGATCCGGGGGACACCTTGATGACACAGGACGGTCCCAGGACCACTGGTATATCCGTGTCAGGACATCATCTGGTACACACGTGTCCCAACGGATCCGATCGAATCGGTCCCGTGCTGCGTCCCCGGAGCTTTTCCGAACGGAGCTGGGTCCCCGAGGCAATGCCTGGTGCAGGTCTTGGGGTATCTGCACTTGGCCATGGAGAAGTTGGTGGCTCCTTGGGCAGAAAAGAACCCAATGGTTGTAGGGTGTTGCTCAGCTTGTTCGGGCGTCGAAGCGGACGTCTGAGACCGGTCGAAGACGGGTCATTTGAGCGATGTTGTGGGGCTTTGACTTGTTCAAGAGCAGAGAGAAGAGTAGAAACGGAGTCTTCTTCATCTAATCAGATGGACCTACCTTGCCATGTTGTAACTTCCTGATTAAACTGCAGCATGCGGAGCAGAATAGGGAGGCCACCCAAACAATGGGCTTGCTGCTTTGCTCATTGATTTGCCAGGGGTCCTCCTATGTCAGCACAGCTTGTCATCTGGAAACTAGTTTTCAGTTCTGTTCTCCTTTTCCTCCGGTTTCCTCACTTAGTGTACATCTCCAAAAAGTAGCCTGGGACACTGACAGTGGATCTTTGGAAGACGACCGAGTGGACCTTCCTATTAGAAAATATTAGAAAAGGACTGCAATTGATCACCTCAAACAGCGCAGCGGCATATCAGTCTTTTCTTAAGAAGCGTCCAAATGAGAAAGAGGCTCAATGACTTCACTCCGCCGTTCCCCTTTGTGTTTTCTCTCTCTCTCTCTCTGTCTGTCTCTTTGTCTTCCTTCTCCGGTCATGCGGCGCGTGGCGTTTTGTCCTTGGTCTCGGCCGCCGGTCTCGGCCGGTCGCGAACGCGGCGTTTCGAGGTCTCGGAGGTGCCCACGCTCGACGTGAGGGCCTCGCCGCCGATGGTGCAGGAGAAGCGGGGCGCGCGGGGGAAGGGGCGGAGGCGGGAAACGCCGTGGTCGATTTTCGGTGGGGGAGGATGTTTCGGGGGGGATGGTGGTGAATCCGAGGATGGAGAGCGAACAAGGAGGGTGTTTTCATATTTTTTGAGAGGATGGAAAAGATGGCCTGACCAGCCGTGTCAGGCGTCAGGTGGGGAACTCAACAATGGAAGAAACTCCAGGCACCTGGGGTTGAGCTGTTCCCGACCTTTTTCTCCTGGTTGTTGAGCTGTTCCCAACATTCGTGTTGTATGTTCGTCCTGGAGTCCCTCAATGCTCCACACCTTGACGCAGTCCTCGTGTCCGAACACGTCAACAAACCAACGGGTCAGAAACTGCAAGACTCGGGTCGACCGGGGGAAAACGGAAAAGACTCGGTCAAGGCTTAAAGCGGGTGAAGAACTCGGCGTAGTAGTCCTCGCTTGACTCCTAGGTTCTGAACACAAATGGCACTGGCCCTCTCCAGAAATGGCAAGACTATACAACTATATCTATGATTGAGCTGGCACGACGAGGACAACTAAGGAACATTCAACTTTGCCCCTTTTTGCTTTCGGCGTTCACACCACTGGATAGATGGACTATCGACTCACAGACTATCGATCGAGGCACTGCAAAGTACTAAAACGAACTGCCCCCGTCCAGAGCGGTCGCTTGGTGGTGGTGCCTTAGGACCACGGGTCCGACTTCAGTGGTGACGGTTTGGCGGTTTGGGAATCCCGCCGTTTCGGATTCATCCGTTGGACGCAGATCTGAGTCAAAAACCAAACTCTGGGCACCGGGACACTCGTGGCTCAACCTCGCTTTATCGTACCCGGACCCGAGCGCGAGCGGACTCAAGTCCCAGCTGGTCCAACCTTCCAGGCCATGGGTCCATTCACCAACTTCTTCAGGGTTTGTCTATGTTTGTCTCTTTTGGGGATCTCTATTTCACGAATTCCATCTGGGTTCATCCAAAAGGGTTCAGTTTTTTGCCATTTTTTCTCCGACAGGACTGGCTCTCCCAGAACTTTGCGCGGTCGATCTCGGTGGAGAGCAATCTCCACGAGGTGCGACAGCAGGAGGCGCAGCCGAGCGGGTGGGAGAGAGACCGACAGGGTGAAAAACCTGAGATGCTCTACAGACTCTACAGAGAAGGCATGGCAAAACGGATATGGAAAGTGCCTCAGGGTTTGGAAAATGATCGGCTTGGTGTGGAAGTGTTATATAATTATATACACAACACCGGACAGCATCACTTTTGCCGATCTATGATGTGCCACTGGCAAGGCCACCAGTGTGGATGTGAAAAAGGCCCAGCGGAAGTACGTGCAAGGAAAGTTCCAGGCGGGTTGAGCGGAGATGAAGAAGCGTTCAGGGGTTCACAGGGTTTGATGCCCAAATCAGAGAATCCCAGCTGATGGGTGTGTGGATACCTTAGAAGTCCAAAAGCTGTATTCTTAATGAAGTAAAGGAGATGCATTTCACGTTCCCTAAAGTGCATGAGTATCATTCTGCACATGTCCACAAGTTGGACTCTGACCCAGTCCAATTTCCCAACAGGTGCCTCCAACTACAGGAAGTGAGCATGCCTCAAGATAGGGCACACAATACACTAGGACTGGCAGACCCATAGATGTCCTGCTGTCAACAAATGACGTGTGGTGTGTGAGTTTCTTTGGACACCCACTTTTGCGCTGTCTAGATACACACACATACAAAAAGCATCAAAATGCAAATAGTTGGATATTTTCTAGGTTCGCCTCAATAGAAGTTTCCACCTACGCTTTGTTCCCCAAGAATGAATATGGCCTGAATACAGCTCCAGTGCAAAGGGTTGCAGTCTTCAGAGGGGTATATAGATGGTGAGATCTAAGCCAACAGAAATGATCTCCGGCGGACCTGTAGTGGGTTTGACTCTGACATTTAACATTTAGATCCCACTATCAGATTAAAGATCCCTAGTAACCTAGTATGCCAAAAAGAACATCACCCAACACCGATTCCAGAGCTGCTTGCGACTTGGGTCACCAATTCTAATTTGGATCTCCACAGCTCCCATCCACCCAATCCTGCGCTGAAACGGACTCCGCGGACTCCGAGTGTGAACAACGGCGCACCGCGCAGTCCAGCGGCTCCTCGAAATCCATCGGAGTGGTGGACCCCATCCCCGAACATGCCGCCGCTCGGGTGGAGACCGGAGACGACCGGAGGGCTCTAGCGAGACTGGGGATCCGCACCGTGGTGTGACCGACGTGAGCGCACCGGTTGATCCAAAGGAGCGTCCGATCGTAGCGTCCGATCGCTCCGTTTGTAGCGATGCCAGGAGCCCCGTTCGTAGCGTCCCAGGATTACTTTTTGTATGGTCGAGGAGGGGTTTGGTGACCACTGTCGTCCGGTTCGTCAGATTGACGGTCATGACCAGTGAACGTGGTGATCAAAGATATCCAACCTGGAAAGGTTCGTCCCAACCTTCTATTGACTACTTGCATGACCCGCAGAAGATTTCAGGGTCCATTCTTGGGTACCGGATGAACAAGGCTGTGCTCGAGACAATAAGGCCGCCCGCCCCCAGGCGGCCCAAAGCCTTTGGAAAGGCCCCCAGTGGTCGCGACCCAGCGTTTACGGCCAGAGATTCCAGTGATCCCCGTAGAATTTGCCTTCCCTATTATGTGCACCCATGTGCACCCCAAAAAGAAGCAACATCACTTCCATTTCTCTGGTGGTTTCGTATGTCACTTCCATGTTGGAGAGAAGATGACGCATGAGTATGCAGATTCGTAAGGTGAATCCAGAAAAGATTCTACCAAGCAGCTAAAACCTCAGACAATCAGGTAAGATTCGTGCAGATTCTGAACTAACTTGCAGATTCTTTCGGATCACTCCCTAGTCTCGCTCCCCCGAGCCTCGACGGGTTCGACGCCATCCCCCTCCAAGGACATGAGCCGGAACAAAGAGCCGGAGAGGTCCTTCTTCGAGGCGAGGGTGCACCGTTTGGGCGAGGGCAGTGACGGACATGGGTTTCAAAGGAGTACTGACGACTTTTTTGTGGGGGAGAAGTGGAGACAGCTCTAAGTCTTTAAACCTTAGCCCAAAGCCAGTTGAACTGCTTTGGTTTGGGTTTCATCTCATTCTTCGAAGGTGGGTTGCTTCTTTGTTCTTTTTGATCACTGACCCATGGCAGAGAGGAGGTGATGGATGAGGTCTTCAGGTCCGACCGGTATGCCAGGAAGAGGACTTTACCTATCCGGCCACCATCAGTGGGGATGCCCAGATGTGGACGCACAAGCGATTGGGGCAAATGAAGAGAGAGGTTGGAGGACAGGTGTGCTTGAATGGAGATGGATATGGCAAACATGTTTTCGGTGAAGACTGTTTCACGCAGCTTGAGCATGTGCGAGAAAGGGGCGGTGCCAAGAAGGTTCTTTTCTAACAAGTCGGTTTGTAACTGTGTGTGCATGTATCGTGTCGAAAGAAGCCCGCCAAGTATCAGTATCTACTCATTTTCAGGACAGGGTGGCGGTTCGGAAATAGAAGGCACTTGAAGGAGATGATGCGAAGCGACATGTTAGATACCCAGCATATTTTTACGCACGCCTTCCAAGCAAGAGGATTCCACCATGAGGTCCGGTTCAAAGGGCCAGCTTCCGTGGCCAATACTCCGATTCTGGTGTTCAACTTCATTCACTTTACGCATGATCTCTCCAAGCCATGAACACCTTGAAATTTCAAAAGCCAGTTACAACTACTTCAATCCTGCGAACATCCACATCGACTACTGGACACATCAGACCTTTCGCCATCGAAGATCCGATCGCGAAACCCGCGCAGATGCCATGATGTACGCGTTGACCTTCTCCTCGGGGCAGGGCACACCGTCGCTGGTCCCGGAGGACGGCGTTTGTGTACTGGGTGGGACGTGGAGTGACGAGTGACGCAGGCTGCATGGGTCAAATGAACGTGCATGATCACAGCTGTCGGAGTTGTTTTGGGATGGCTCGCTGATTGCAGGATGCCAAGTGCTCCGCCATTGGTGAATAGAGATGGACACTAACCAGTCTCAGGACCTTCAAAAGGGTCCCCCCCCCCAGTCACTAGATGAGATGTGCTTATAGTCACTCAAAAGTCTCATGACCTGTGACCGGGAACTTTCATGAATTTGGTGCATCCCATCATCCCTCATGCCACTGAAGGAGACCATTGAGGTCCTCATGGCTCAGTTTGGCAGCTGGGACTTCAACGTCGCTTGGCTCACCCTGGGAGACACATGACTGACCAGGGAAGAGGCCGATGCCGAAGGAATCCCGAGAGCCAAACTGGAAAAGTTGGTAGGATGTGTCTCAGACGACCATTCCGAACATTCCTCACCATACCTCACACAATGCATATACCATACGCTGTGACTGAAACTCCAAACATCCACAGATCCCGAAACCTCCAAAAGCCCATGTGGCTTGACACAGACTCATGTTTCAAGCAAAACCAGTGATTCAGTGATTCCCATGTTTCAGTGTTCCTCTTCCCCCATCAAGGCTCATCTCCTCGACCCCCAGCGATCCCCTCCTTTCGGTCGCTCCGTCGCAGGTGGTGGGCTTCGCAGAGGTCTTGGGCGGCCAAACCTTGCGGTCCATGGGCACCAAGGCACGCGGCCCCTTCCGTGTGTGACGCCCCCCCGAAACGCGCAAACCGCGGATGACGTATGGGTGACGCATCTCCACCGCGCCTGCGGGGTCGCCCGAGATGGAGAGATGTAGCTGAAGGATCGAAGGGAGACCGCTAGAGGGTAGAGGTAGGTGAACCCGATCGATGATGTAGCTGTAGGGTTAGAGGTTCTGTTTAGAGATTTCGGTTTTCCATTGACGGTGACTGGAGCAAACCAGCTTCGATCGGCAGAGGACGGCCAGATGTAAACACCAAATAACCACCTTTTGGACCACAAACCAGACCTGTTCTTTTTCCACCTATTTTTTTCCCCAAGGAATTGTCTATGATTTGCGTGATTTGCATCCAACATCCAGTGCAGCAATGCGAACTTCGGTTCGTTTCGACCGCGCAAATTTGGCCGGGCGAGGCGCTGACGCCTTATGCGGAGCGGCTCTTTGTCCCCATAGGCCGCGTCCATGGAGCGGGGCAATGGGTGCGGATGGGGGGCGTGTGGGTTGATTGGGCTGGTGGTCCAAAAGCAACACACTAAATAGCCAAGAAGGTCCCTGTGATTTGAGATGACTATGGGCCTGGTGCGTGGAAACACCAAGAGGATGGTCGGTTGGGCCGAGCGGATGGTGTTCGGACCGGAAGAAGATCAAGAAGCTGGTAGGTGAACATGCCCATTTTGATGAGTTGATTGATTTCCCGGGAAAGATGTGGACTCGCTGCATGATTTCCATGACATGCAACGGTGGGAGACCAGGAAGTGGGAAACGCACATCTCCGAATTCTCAGCACCTTCCGAACCTCGGTTCGGATGATCAGTCTTTTGTCTGGTGGTGACCCCGAGGGAGCGACGGCTCGGGTCATCGGCCATATCCATGTGCCCGCATGAAACAGAGGGTTCGGTCGGAGCTACAGGGAGCTTCCGAACGGTCAGAGCTAGACTTTGAAAGTGCCCAACGGGTTTCCATGAGCGATTCTTTTGTTTTCTTTGGGCACCCGACTTCCAGCTCGGCTCAGAAGACGCAAGGTATGGGTACCTGGAAACAGGGGATGTCTTTCGTATCTAAAGGTGTCTCTTTGACTTTGTGCACACCAGGTTCTTCTGAAGTCTGCCTGTTTTTGGTGGTCTGAAGTCAACAGCAGAACGACTATGGGACAAATGTTGGAGGAGGGACTTTCATTTGTTCATTTTTCGATTAGTCCGAGCATCCACTGCGACAACATGTATGGGGCAGCTGTGGGCTACTGTCCTGGTCCAGCTGTTGTACGATGCCGCGGTGACGGGGTAGGTAAGGTTCATGAAGTTGGATGATAATTGCATGCCGGAGGGTGAAACCTTTTCAAAAGCCAACACCTGCCGCAAGCTAATCAGCTGGCGTATAAAGGAGACCCAACAGAGGTGGCTCTGATTCTCCTATCACCCGGATTTCCCCTACTTAAGTCCAAATTCCTGGCTGTCGTTGAATCTTTGGCTAAATCGGAGGGAGGGTATCAACGGCGTTTTCTGAGATGCAGTCTGACTCCCTTGGTGTCAACCACGTTGCACCTATTTAAACAGTGTGACTTGCGGTGCTCCGCAGGTTCTTCGCTGCTTGGCCTTGCTGGTGGGTGGTGTTGTCAGGGCGAGCGGACTTCCAATTATATATAGTGGATTAAGAGTAGATGGCACAGACACCCAATGTCGGTGGTTTATATGGACCCCCATTTGTTCAGGACATCATCAGGTCTGTGCCATTTCTCACCTCTCATCAGGTCTGAAAGTACTAGCTGTTGCTCAGGAGCGAGCGGGTGGAGGTGGTGTATCCAGATTATCCAGATTCACCATATTCACAGGGAGAGCTGGGGCTGCTTTCGAGCGGGAGAGCTGGAGTTCCGAGGAAGCTAGGGCGCTGAACAAGATCAAGGAGAGGGGCAGAGCTCCCACAGCGACTGGAGGGGATCCCACGAAAATCCATTTTCCCCTTAGGAAGCCAGGAAATTCCTTGGAGTCGACAGCGCAATCAAAGACCCAAGGGAGACCCAAATCAGGCTCCTTTGCCATGGCAGACCAGTCTCTTACACTACGGGGTCATTCCGAATCATTCCTCCTTGCCACGGTGTAGCTGTGCAGACGATTTGTCTCACAGCACTGATAGAACCATTTAGACATTGGCAAGGCCAAAAAACATTTGTTCATCAATCAGAACGGGTGCGCGACCTAATCATAATAGAGATGCCCATACTTGTTGGTTGGTTCATAGGTTGTCAAATGTATGCAAAAAGGGGTAAGCCATACCCTTGTTGTGCCCACACTCCCACGCGTTTTCTTCCTGGTTTGCTTCTAGTGAAGAACAGATATACTTTAGGAGATCGGGTCAGAGCATGCCAGAAGCAAGCGGCAAGCGGAATTGGTGCCCTTCTTTGCATGATCGTCGATGAATCTATGTTTGGGATTCGGTCATCTTCCCGGGGTTGATGCCAATCTGTTTCATTTCGTTAATTCTGCTTTGGGTGTCACTTACCAAAGTTGATCAGGGCAACAACTGCCTTTCGCAGGCCGAGCCATGAACCAAACACAAAAAGTCGGAGTTTGAGGTGGGCACGAGTAGAAGTTACAAGGGTTTCATTCACATGAATCATCATGAAGAATAGGTGCAACACGGCGCCCAACGCCTGAAGAACCCCGGTCTCGACACAGAGAACAGAACAGATGCCGCTCAAGATGGGTGAGGTTCCGAGTTCGAAAAAAAGGATCCGATTTGGGGAGGATCAGCAAGGGACGCTTGTCATGTTGGAAAGCCGCGCAAGTCTGAGGAATGAACTGGCCACCGTGGAGAATGTCCTGCCACTTGAATGAGTGGATGGAGAGACACGACTGGAGTGGATCGTTTTTTTCTCTTCCGCATTTTCTTGGGCTGGAGGGTCCACCGAAAAAAGGGGTGCTACGGATCTTTAAAACATTAGTCTTTGCACAAATTGTATGCGATGCCTGGCCAAACAGACTGTGGCCAAGCAGATATTCATCACTGAACTGCAGGGCTTCGCAACGAATTACTCGGCTGGGGACCGTTCCCGGGAGCGAAGGGCCGGACCGGTCTCGGCCGAAAAAGGGTCTCACGAGCAGGGCTCTTGGTCCAAGCACGAGCCGTTTGTGGTACTGCGCTTTTGTAGCTTTGGTCCTTTAGGAGCTCACTTGAGTGGCGATTCAGATAAGCTTGCACCCTGCACTAGAGATAGGCACCCAGACAATAGAATCCAAGAGGTAACTCGTTGATCGCGTTCTTTTTGAGTTTAAACCACATGGCGCGTTTGCTTGTTTATTTGTCCCAACTACCTCTTGGCCTTCATCGTGAAACACATCAGGCAAAGCCTGGAGGGCCGGTATCATCGTTCCAACCCCTACCACAACAGTGTGCATGCAGCCGATGTGGGGGGCCGAGCAAGGGGCCCGGGGGGAGGTTTGAGCGAGGCATCATCAAGCTATCTCCTCTTTGACCCTGAGATTGTGCACTGCAAGATACCAGAATAAGCAGATGAGCATAGAACTTTCTAGATGGCAATTGTTCTTGACAACATAAGTGCTTCCATGTTCTACGTCGGTCTGTGGGAATGTGTCTACTTATTGAATCATCACATTGAATCTGGTCTTAATCCACAGCCTATGCCTACCTACGTTTCCACAAACAGTCGAATTCAATCAATTGGCGCACGACATCCTGTTGAAGCTGTTTTTGAGTCTACGCAGATATATTTTTCAAACAAGCTTGTGTACGCAGTGGATCTTCGAACTAGCTGCGGTACAGTATCCTTTGTGTTTGTGGGACTGTGATTCTTGTTGCTACTGTTGTTGTCGTTGTGGTGGGCCTCCCCTCGGAAAAGCGGATCTAGGGTTGGAGGATTGAAGCCTCATTTGGAGGAAGACTTCATGGCAATAAATGACATTGTTGTCACAGCGTTGTGCGTGAAACACCGAGGAGTTTACCGTTTTGATCGCCCATACCAACAGTCCTTTGAAGGACAAACCTGGATCACTGCTTGATGAAGTCACCCAACAGACTCCAAGAAGTGCTATGATTTGCCGACGTCAGTCCGATGCACTTCAGAATGCTTGGAGCGATGTGCGGGATGTGATGGTGGGCCAACTTGCAAACCCATAGATATCAATCGACCTTCTTCACCCGGCACCATTTTGACGGCTTTCTTCCGGACGGCCCTTCTCTTCGACGCCGAAGAACCCGCCCGGAGGTGGTGAACAGCTGCGCCTACTTCTTGTCATACTTCAATAAGTCTGGAGATCAGCCGCCTGGACACGAGTTTTTGCCGGGAAGCGCCGCAAATGACCGCATATTTTCAGCAGCCAATGTTCTACAACAAGGACACCAGTTTTTGTATGGGCGACCCAACCGATGTACCTGACGAAGCCTAGTTAAAGCATATTTGCGACAGGCTGTTGCTCTGGTTGAAGTGACTCTGGTGAGAAAGTAACTCAGGGAGTCCCTGTAGGTGTCTTTCCGGACTGCTCGACCCGAGCTTAGGCATCCAAGAAAGACTGGGAAGAGCACTGTCAAACAGCTGTGGACTTGACTTACCGTTGATGGTTTGATGGGACACCGGCTGTTTTCAGACAAAGTCCGTGCTCTGCAAAGCTCCGTCGCGCTCCTGATTCAAACGCGTGTTGTTTTTCTCCATCAAATATGTCTCCGTTATAAGTTTTCAAGTCCTACTGATTTCCACCAAACCCTGACTTGTCCCCGATCCCCGATCCCATCATATCAAAAAGTGAGAAAAACAATATAATATGTTGATATGTTCATCATATTTTTGGAGCCCCCACACGCTCATCACTTTTGTCTGCCTGACCCGAGCCGAACCCTCTCCATCCACCGAGGTTCAGTGACCGAGAGCTCTTTGCAGCCTTGCTGTCCGCCGCCGCCCACGACGTAGGCGGCTGAAACGGCGCTGAAAACGACCAGGTTGCCCATGTCGAAAGGGTCCACAGAAGATGTGGGACTTGTGGATATATTCTAGGGTGTGTCCCATTACAGTCGGTAAAAGATGATCACTATCTTTTTGAGAGGTTGTTTACTGAACCATCATCATCTATTGGGATAGACAAATGGGTTGCGGGGGTCGTACGGGAAACTGAGCACCCCGGTCCAACTTGGGAACCGACCATTGTCCGAGTCCTCCTCCTTCGCGTTCGTACGCGCGGTATGTGTCGAGCACGTTTTTCGACGACATTATCCGGGATCCGGTCGATTTCCTGCAGCGGAAGGGGTTTGCAGCTGCTACCAGAAAAATCCAACTGGTGGGCCTGGTTATGGCTAGTTTCTGGAAAGCCTGTTCTGATGGAAAGTGGATGAGTATGGATGATGGATGGTGATGAATAACTGTATAACGAATCGTGACGCTCCTCCCTACACTGCTTGGCTGACTTAGCTCGGTACCTTTTCCAAGCACATCACGCGTTGGTGTGCGCATGCTACGGACTTGGCTTGACATGACCATTCCCTCAATCCTGGTTCATCACGGAGAATCAGGCAAGACCCAATCCTGCTTCTTGGACAGGTCCTCCGGCACCGGGGGGACGGGCCGTCCACGGGGCCACGTGGCGGGGGGCAAGAAAACGGATTCCCGACGTCGCGATGAGCCTCGGACCCATGACCCTCAAGCATTTGGGCCCACCCATTATTAGAATCTCCGCCATTTGGACCTAGAACTCGTGTTTCGTTCGAAGCCAGGTCATGATGGGAAATCTGGCCGTGTCTTGGACAAGAGAGCGAGGTGAGGTGGTTGAAGGTGTAGGTAGTGGACATGTACAACTGGAAGCGCTAACACTCTGACTCGGTCATATTGGAAGTGGAGAATAAGTCACTCCCAGTGACTTGCTTTGGTGCTATGACCCTCTAGCTCTAGCTGGGTGAAATCCTTTTTTCGCATGCTGAGTGGCTTGAAGAGGTAACTTATGTCCTTTGCATAGAAGGATGAACCTTGTGACTTCTGACCGAGCTTCTGACCCAGGACTCAGACAGTGGTGTTGGCGGTTGTGGGTGGAGCAAGAGGGTTTTCCCACTCCGCTGCTTGCTGGTCAAAGCACATGCATCGCCAGATAGAGGTCTTTGACCTGATAGACACTATCCCACAATTTGTCCCGGCATTTCGGACACAGAAGCAGGATCTGCAACTCCAAACTGTACCATTTCCAAAATTTCAGCCAATATTGCTGTCCTCCATCTGCATCCCAGCATTCTCCTATTTTTGTTTTTAATTGCAGTCGCTGACAGCTGGTTTTGGGGCCTTCTTCAAGCCGTGCGTGAGCCTCGTGCGCTTTCCGCCATGAGGCTACCACACCACGACGGAGTCACCCTTGGCTTTGATGTACAACGACAGTAGTGTGCCGTTGCTCGTGGGTGTCCTGCGTGGCCGGACCGGACGTCGTGCGGACTTGATGCGAGCGTTGCCGTGAACGTTGGGGACTTTGTAGATAGGGTGACCTTGCCTGGAAGTCGAACCAATCAAGAAAAGGGAGCTGCATTGGGTTTCTTCTATGGAACACTCTGAGCCTGCGTGAGATATCAAAGGTAAGACACATGCAAGTCCGGAAGGTTTCAGAGCACCTTCGAAGACGATCAAAGTCGATTTTGATGGAATCTTTCGGGGTGTCAGCAATTAGAGCCAAACTAGCTTTAGCAGGAGGAAACCAAGCTTGCACAGGAGAAGAGGATTGAAAGAACGACAGAAACCACTGTGGCTACCAAAAGGGGAGCTGCATTTAGGTAGTGAAAGGACACAAATTTAAAAACAAATACATTTCTGCAGGGTCTTCCTGCATTTTGAGGGGTGGCCCACGGCCAGATCTACATTGAGACTTCAACTGCACATGGTCGGCAATGGTCCATGTCGGGGGTGCAGGATTTTTCCTCGTTCGCCAGTGACCGGGTCTGGTGACGCGGGCGGAGGTTCCAATTTAGGTCCAGAGTTTAGACAAACTCAGCATGTAATTAGAAAAGGCCGCTACTAGGGGCTCCTGGCATCGCTACTAGGAGCAAGGGCCTTACTACTAAGAACAAGAAGCTAGTAGAAACAATAAGCTTAGACATTTCGATCATCGGATCACAACGAGACTTGATGAGACTTCGACACGGTTCGGTTTCCACGGGGGGGGCGCCGAAGGGCAGTCAAACCCACTCACCGGCACTCAGCCCTCCTATATCCATCTATACCCCACGCAGTGACTCTTGGTTCAAGTCCCCAAGCGGCCAATGTATGGTGACGGGCTGCCAGCCTTTGAGATTGGTTCGCAATGTTCGGGGTGTCCCAGGTGTCCCATTACCTATTAACAGTCGGTAAACAATTATTACATATTATTACTATCTTAAGAGAAAGGCCTTTACTAACCATCATCATCCACTGTTGCAGGGATTAGGATACACTCAATATAGATGTATATATATAGATGTATATGTCACTGATACCGATTCTTGCACTGACCTACGAGCGTGACCCGTGGCAACAAAAACACATCTTTTGTTTTTAATTGCGCGCGCATCTTCTTCACCCCTGCGGGAAAGCGCGCGCAGCTCGAGGTGCTGGAGATGATGCATTGTTCCATCTTCTTCGCAGTGTTGCGATCGCAGGGCACCAACCTTCTGAATGACCGCGGAACGGGCGGGCTGGGACGAGCGGCTGGGAGTTTCGGTTCTTAGTGTGACAGACTGTTGGACTTTGGTCAGACTTGTCAAGGAAGGAGCTTGAGGGACAAGCGTGATTTGCACAAGTGAGCTTGATAGCATTGGCAGTTATTCATTCTGATTTCATGGTTCTTTCAGAGTGAGAAGGTTTTGATCTTGATTTTTTTGGTAGAGCCTAGCAACCACAGTCTCATTTTGAACCCAGCCCTTGTTGGATACTCCGTGTATGGTCATAGGGCCTTTCAATCCCCCAAGAAAGAAACCTTGCCATATGCCCCATAATCCTATACCATACTCTTCAGACAGTTCCCCTTTTCATCGCTGGGAGCGGCGCCGGTGAAACGCACCGGGAGAGGTGTGGGTCCCCACAGCCCCGCGCAGGATTGGGAGCACTCGGAGCGACAAGCCTTCCGCCAACAAGTCATCAGGAGCAGTGTCGACCTTTCGGCAGAACCGCTGAACCGCTGAAGGATATATTCAGCTCAAAAAGGGTTGCAGGAAGAAATCCTGCAAAGCCTTGACACGGCACAGTAAACAAAGGATGAGACATCCCTCCTATTTACCAACTCAAGGATGTTCTCCTTCACCAGCGGCAGGGGAAGAAAGACAAGAATGTTCGGATGTACTTTCATGGTGTTTTGTTACAACCCACACCGAAGCATGTGGGGAACCGTTCATGGTGCTGATCATTGGGTTTGACTGATATCCCGAATATCCACTTCATGTCCGACACCAGATGTTTTGGATGCACATCATAGATGCGCCTCAAAGCACACATGATGTCAGATTCTGCGCCAGGTCCAATCGTCGTTCCACTTTTTCGCCAGGTCCACATCACCCTGGGATTTCGGTGATTTTTTTGCACGATCCGAAGGTTTGGGGTCTCCAGGCTGATCACTTTCTTACCATGAAATTGGCAAGGCAAGGAATCAATCAGGGCAACGCCACACACACCACGACGTCGTGGTAAGAGATGGCTGGGTATGCAGAACCACTTTGACGGTGACAACGCCCAACCCTTCGGATTTGATGCGTCTACATACACTACCCTACTTTCGGATTTGATGTGTCTAAACACCGTACCACTATAAAGTCATACGGGCTGCAACGAGGACCCAAGTGCTTCAGGAGCTCTGGCGTCCTGGTCCTTTGTGATGGGGAAGAGTCGGCTATTTTTAGTGTTTTGCTGGGGAGTTCCAGGTGGAGTAGTGAGTCTTTTGAGTAGAAGGGGTTTCCGAACCACGAAGTGAGTCGGCTGTTGGTAACCAGGTAGCCCCTGACCTGCTCCGCTCGCAGGATGATCTTGGACACAGACCTGGCCAAGCATTTTGAGCAGGCAACGGGCAAGACCCTCCGCAGTCCGTCGGAAAGTGTGCCGATGTCGTTGCACACGCCAACTCTGGGACTCGTAGTGGGTTGTCTCCGGGCTTGCGATCCACTTTTCATCGGAACTGCTATACCACCACCTCGAGGTGTTTTCAGGGGTCGGGCTTCGGGTAGGGTGCGACCATGGCCACATGCGAGCCAAAAGAAGCTGAGGCAACGATTTGGATGGAGGATGAATATCCTACAGTTGTTCGGGACATTGACTACCCAAGTGAAGAGTCGCTGTGTGTATCACTATATAGATTGTATCAACAAGAACGCAACACACAGATACAAACAGCGGGTCTTTGGCTAACTGTCTTGTTATCTATATGTTCCCTTGTGTGAGGTACCGGGTGGCCTTCGATATGCCCTTGCTCGTGCTTGCCCATGCTTTTTACTCCTCCCATGTTTACCGGTTTCCTCTTCATGTTCGTTTCGCGTGTTTAATTTGTGTTTCGGCCTGAATCGTCCGACTTTTCCTCGGGTTTCTGGTTTGGATGGCCTGGACATGCTCCAAACGGTCCAAGGATGACTGAGGGCAGCAAGTTCGCAGCGTTTGACGTTCATGAATGTCAGTCACGAGTCATGAGGAGACCAAGCCCCTCCCACCTCAAGTGTTCGAGATAGGACAACTCAGGCTTTTGGCTCTCCGTTCTGGGTAGACGGACTTGCTTTCTTTGTGTTTTTCTAGAACTGTCCAACGTGCTTTTGGGAAGAACTAATTTTCACAGGTGTTCACCATGAAAAAGATGCGCGCCAGTTATACAACTGAACTCGCAGCGGTCGGCCGGCGCATCTTTGGTGGTTCTTCCAGCCTTCGGAAGGTTCCGCGCCGCGTTCAGGTGAAGAAGTTCCGCGAGAAGTATCTCGAGAGCGAGGCTGAGGTCGAGGAGTATTCGCTGGAACAGCGACAGGACCGGTGGGATGAAGGGACCGGAGACGCCGGCTTTGGGACGCACCGGGTCCTGAGGACATTCTCAGCTTCATGCTGAAGTTGAGCGACATAGGCGGGATGTTTTGGGGGCGCGCGACATAGGCTGCATGGGGAAGCTTGAGGAGGAAATGACCCACGCTTCCATCTCACTGTGCCCGTTCAATCTACAAATAAACGCTTGAGCCCCCTATAATAATAGAACTCTGATGAAGAACTCAAGCCTTTGGTAACAGCCTGGTCACACACCCTCGCATTTCGGAGAACTGGGTTGTCGAGAATCGGTCTCAGGCTGACAAAGTTCGCTCAGATTTCCCCTCAGTTGGAGGTAGATCGAGTGTTTCGAACAGCAACGATTCATACAGAAACAGAACAGTCATGCTTTTTGCACGTGATCAATCCAAGCGGAGACATGGTCGAAACCATCCTTGACATAGGTCGAAATGTGACTCGTGGCCGGAGAGTTCTGCCGGTGACTGGGGAGTGGCCGCCGTTCCGATCAACTCGGATCGTGCGAACAAGGATCAAAGTCCTGTGGTTGACATGAGGACATCGCCCACCTAGCAACAACATGAGGGCGTTCATCCGAAACCCAGGAAGCGGCCATGGGGGCATGGGCCAAATTTCTTTGTTCATCTTTCTTCAGTGAGGATGCCAAGCTGACACAACTTCCGTGCACTGAAAACGACAACTCCAACACTTTGATGCTTAACTCGGTAACGAGGACGCGCTGCACAAGAAGGCTCCTCATCCAAAACCAGGCAAACCCCCATTGAACTTCATGGAGCTTATCCTCCAACTAGCCAAGGGGGTCGTTTTAGAGGCAATCCATGAGGTGGCTGCAAGTGGCACGAAGTCTCACTTGAACACCGAGCCGGAAGCGAGTCGGTGATAGTGATGCTTTATATCTTTTTCGGCCGGAAGAACTTCTTTCTGTTGAAGAAAAGGGGCCCTGGTACAAGAGCCCCAAACACCTTTTGTTTTTGTTTTCCTCTCCCAACCCACCAATCATTTCCCTCATATTTCACCCTGAGCTTTTGGGGGTCTTGGAGCCATGGCAAACACCGAAACAGCCCGGCGCGCTCTTTCTCCGGCGGCTCCGAGTGCCACGTTGCGCACAGCGGAGGGGGCAGTGCAAAGCCCTTCCAGCTCCACGCCTACTGGGCCACGCGGATCCAATCAGAGCCGGGCAGCCCGGTGGAGCGCCCGCGCGCGCGCGTGCGCGGGGCGGAAATGCTCCAAGCAGGAGATACCAGGAGAGCCTTGGACAAGAAGGGATCCAGGCCGCAGGGTACCAGCTTTTTCTAGCTTGAAGGTCTCCCTTCGCTCGGGGGAGCAGGATTTTCCTCCCTTGGACTTCGATGAGTTCAGGTGATCCGCCAAAGGACTTCCGAACGATCGTCACGAGGAGAATGGACGGTCCATGACACCCATTTGACGGTCCAAGAGAGAGAGAGAGAGAGAGAGAGTTGATGTGAGCCACGCCGGTGAGTCTGGTGGATTGTGGATGTTGGCACGATCCTGCTTGGATTTGCATTGGATAGGTTGGATGGAGTGTGGGGAAAGGGTAGCAGAACCGCAACGCCTGCTAGTAGAAGGAACGATAGCAAGTGAGGCGACCTGAATCAGTAACCCAATTAAATACACTAAATACACGGTCACTTTTGCTCCTTTCTGTGCTTGGTTGCTGCTGTCAATCGAAAGAACAAAGACAAACAAACACCGCTTTCCAAACTTCTCTTATTACCTAGGTATAACTTGATGACCATTTGTTGTTGATATATTTGTTTATTTGTGTAGAGTGTAGATTTTGTTTTTTTCAATAGACAGTGACAGTACCCTTTTGGGTGCCTAACCAATTTTTGAAGCATCGCCTTTTGTTTAAGGTAACTCTTTTTTGGTTTGCGGCCTGTTGAAGGTCTTGCAGAGTGCTCACACGACTTTGCAGATCTCTCCCATGCCAAGTGTCCAGATATTTTTTCGACTGGAAAAGCGAGAGTTGATTCCGCAGAGGTGAGTTTGGAACAGCACATGTCAAAGAAAGCAGACGGGTAATTGTTGGGTTCTAGAGGATGGTTCTACAGCCACGAAGGTTTCTGTCTATCAATGCCTTTCACAGCCGGAGCTTCAGGTTCTTCTTGCAGGGTGACGTCGAACGTGAGGCCTGATGCTTGAGGAACTGCCTAAGACTGATTATATTCGGGAGCTGATCATGTCAGATTCCGGAGACAAGGTGGTCGCGTCAGACTTAAGAGTTCCAAGTTGGTGAACATCTACGAGGATCATCCACCTATTTGTCAAAGAAAGAACCCCAAACATTGTATATAGATCGGATGTGGACCAGGTACGTTTGGTTCTCCGCGATCGGAAGCGGCGCATACCGTGTTGATGATCATTGAGCTGACACTTACATTGGAAGCTTCATTGAAGATATTGAAGCTGGGGCTGTCTGTGATTTGAGTTCAGTGCAATGTTATTTTGTTGGCCTTTGATAATCCAAGTATATCAAGACTCAAAACTATTTTGTACAGTCCTGAGATACTATTGGGGTGCATACTTCAAACAGACCAATTGGTTGAAGCAACGGCTCCTTCTCCATGGTCAGAAAAAACACTCCAATCGGATGGCTGGCTTATGGTTTGGCAGCCTTGACATGGGCATACACCCTGAGGGCTCTGTGGATATTCTTGAACAGTTTGGGTGCTGTCCCCATCCACTAAAAGCAGTGCAAAACTGTAGAAACATCACCTTCTGTTCAAAACCTCTGGAAGGGCCCGCCCAGAAGACCTTCTTTGTGCTCCCAGCTTTGGTAGTCCCATCAAGAGCCCAACAAACAGCAGATGACCATTTGCAGTCTTCAAAGCGATGTAAATGGAAGAGCGGCGAAGAGCGGCACCCTCCAGATGCACCCCTTCAGACATTCTCCCAAACCCCAGGAACTTGGTCTGTGCGTGGTGCACCAGAGCGTATACCCGCGCGCGCGCGACAGGTTGGATTGCCTTGCTCACCCTTCTGCGATCGGCAGGCACGTTCCTCCCACTTGGTTTCATCTCCATGGGTGCTGGTTTTTGATCTCCAGCATGTGAAGATGCCCAAAGGACTCGCGATAGTTCTTTGGAAGAGGTTCATCCGTTCATCCCTCTGGATTCATCTCAGCTACGTGTGAGCAGAAGTGAACCTGTTGTCAGGTTCTATGTGTTCTGCTACAACCAAAAGGGTCAAAAGCGTTTAGTTCGCCAAACAGTGTATTGTCTCCAGCTAGATTTCATAGACATGTGACATGTACAAATTCTCAGTTTGTAGCCCATCAGATTCTTCCAATCACAGTGATCGCCTGGACCGCCTGCGCGCGCTGCGTGAGCGTTTCAAAAAAGGGCCACCACGGCAACACTTTTGGGGCCATCGACATCATCGTCATCGCCACTTTTACCTTTCATGTTTTCTCGCCCCATATGTTCTGTGTCTTCCAACACATGTTTTTGCACCAGCGACAGATGAGGGGTCAAACGCCGGAGGTTCAGAAGGTGGCGGAAAGCCAGCAAGGCTTCTACACCTACATCGTGAAACCGCTTTATGCCGCTTGGATCGACGGCCGAGGGCGACGAGCGCCACAGGAGGGGGTGCCCTCCAAGGGGAGGGCACCAGGCAAAAGTCTATCAGTCTATCAATTGGAGGTTCTTCTACTAGCCATCTAGACACCAATGACAACAATATGCTTTTCCCTTTTGCTTCGTCAGTAACTTCTTGCTCTCTGGTGGAGAACTCCTCAGTGTTCAGTGTTCGTGCAATCACCATTCGAGAACACCGATCCCAATCGGAGCATTCCCAAAGGCGTAGTCTATGGATCGATCCATCAATGTGTATGAAGAGATCATGACCCAACATGGATGAGCCTTGGCAGGTTAATCTTGCAGCCGTGCTGTGCCGTCACCAAGCCCAGATATATTTTCCAAGACCCGTTGAAGTGTGGAGATCTCCACAAGCTGGAACGGTTGGAGGATCGATTTCGCCGCCTGCTCTGCCCATCAACACATTCGCTGCGCTCAAGCGAAGGACATCGGACCTCCGTGAGCCACCGAGAGACGCTGCCGAGTGACGGAGCCGGTCCGAGCTGCATGGAGTGACGAAGGGGTCGCAGGTCTGGACACGAGCTGAGAAAGCATGCGATGCGACGGACTCGCAGGGGGCGTACTGAGGCTGTATATACAAAGATACCGGGAATCTGCAGGAATTGGAGCGGACACTCCACACCTGGATGGAGCTTTTGATCGCCATTCTGCTGCAAAGTCTACTGGGTGGTTTTGCAGGAACAATCCGGGAAGTCAGGGAGGCTTGCTGGAGAGGATGAAGCAAGAACAGGCTGTTGGATCATCGCGTCTGAGTTGAACTTTGATGTTTAGTGCTATGCCACGCAATCTTCGCCGCTTGTCCGGGGCGCTTCGGTATGGTTGTATACAGTGACAACCTGCTCGAACAGTTGATGGGCGCCGAGCCCAACCGAATCGGCTGTGTTGCAGATTTTCTGAGATCAATCGGATCAGATGGATGAGGAACGTGCTAGTAGTAACAAGTGCATCGCTACTAGTAACAAGTGCCTTACTAGTAATAACAAGAAGCTATTAGAAACAAGTGATTTTCTGAGATCAATCAGATCAGATGGATGAAAGCAGAGAATCTGTACTCTCAAGTTGAGACTTCCCACGTCAAGGTGCAAAACCGTCTCCAAATGTTGCGCTCGTAACGATACTCGTACCTCTGAGAGAGTCTAGGTTTCACAAGTCTTCCCCCCCATTCCAGAAACCCTGCAAAAAGCTGGCTCTCAACTACAGGTCCTGCTAGGTCCTGATGTACAAGGCTTCCTGTACTCGACTACAGCTGCCGACCCCCGTGTCACCACGCTGGAACTGCTCCGCTCCAAGGATTGCGTCATGCCCTTCGTGCACAGCCCTCGGGTGGAGCTGGAGGCGACCGGTTCCGGCCGATCACGCGCTCCAGGCTCGATGGTTCCAAAGGCCCGGTCCCCATCGATTCGCCGAACCCAAAACCAAACACACCATGAGCTCTTCCTGGTTTCAACTCCTTGGAAAACGGGTCCGGTCCGCCACAGTCGGTTCTTCTTTCCCGGTTTCCTTCACTGCTCAATGTGGAATCTGGGGTTCTATTTTGCTCTCCGTTTGGTGCCCGGAAGAATCGGGACATCCTGCCCGGACAGTCTGGAACAGTTGGCGATTCCAGACCGCATGAGCCACGACCAGGCCAGAAGCACCCAAAACCACTCCAATGGCTGGGTTGATGGGTTTCTCAGACCTGTTTTTTTCTTCACGTGGCGGTGCAGGTGATCCACAACATCACCGAGAACGAGGGCTTTTGGGCAAGGCGGCCTCGTTTGTGTTGCAGAGAATGTGCTCCCGTGCCACTTTGGTCGAGATGCATCAAACAAAGTGAACAAAGTGTTGTGATTTTTAAAGAAAGTAGATGAACACCGACCTGTTGATTCGCAACGATCTCTTCTTCTTGCAAAGTCAAACTAGACTAGATGTTGAACTTGCACAAATCAACTGCGAATGACTTTGGTATGGCTTGGTGGATGGTGGGCCCCGAAAAGAACAGCAAGCTTTAGAGGGCTGCCCTCTCCAGTCCTTGAGCCCGGGTGCTTTTGCTTGACTCCACTGCTACAGCTGGAAGCCAGGCTAAGCCTTGTGTTCAGATTCCTTGGGGTCACTGGGCTGGTGAAACAGGTACGACAGGTCCACTGGGCCACTGCACGAGCGAAAGCCAGGTTGACTTGGCTCTTGAACAAGGCACCAGAATCGGCAGTTTTCTTGTGGTCAAACCTATGGTCAACACTTATGGCCCCATAGACATTGCTCATGAAACAGACCTTCTGTTGATGTCCGGCACCTTCACCAGACATCCAGGCGAGGACCATGTGGAGAGTTTCTTCCTGCCCATGGGCTGACCTGCCCTTCCCTGTTGTCGGCGCATCGGCGCAGGTATGACAATACGAGGCTTCGATGCGACGCGGTGCTTGGATGGGCTTCGATGCGCCGATTCCTCCGCTGGTGGTGGTCATCCCCCGGGGGGTCAGTGGAATGGACCAAGCTCCTACAAGGTCTCCAGACAAGTGTTGCTTTTGGCCACAGCACGGTACACGACTGCTTGTACAGTCTACATAGCCTAGAAGCAGGATGGACTGGCTTGCTAGGGATACCCTATGTAACAATGTTTCATGAACGTGAATGCGCAGGCAAACTCACTTCGCCCGACCCAGGCCACACTTAAAGCACCGTGAGTCCGTGAGTCCGTGTTCGGTTCGGTGAAATACCTGCTCCCTCTCTGACAAGATCGTCAGCCGGCGATCGACCCAAAATCTGGACCGGTCTGGATCGGTTTCAGTGAAGATTTCGTTCGACACACGGGGCCTGGACTAACACGGGGCCCTCACTGTGTGACTGCAAGATTCACGTCTGGGAAGATTTGAACCCCTGCAACGAACTCTGCAAGAACCTGTTTGGGCTTCACCCGCGTGACCGGCGGGTCCACTCATCCATACGACTCCTTTCCCGCCACGGCCTGCGCCACCAAAAAGACCGTGGGTCCACTCGTCCGCCGATTCCGCCAGGTTTAATTACCAGGACCCCATTGCTTGCACGGGCGATCTGGTGAAACAGTTTCGCTATCGACCGAACCGGGCGCGGGAGCTCAGTTTCACTGGGGATAGGCGATAGGCCATGCGGGAGCTCAGACTTTTTTTGGCTGTGGAAACGAAGAAATGAGGCATCCCCAAAGAGGGGGAGAACATCCCTCGAACGCTCGCTTAGGTCTCTTTTTCCTGCGTATGAGTCGTATGAGTTAACCGTTTCTCCTTCTTTGGCGCTTTCCACATAGAAACTTTTTTCCTGTCCCAAAACGGATGGGAATCTCCGAGAAGCATTTCAAGTTCCATGAGAAAAAAACTGCCAAGGTTCTTGAACCCCGCAGAGATCGGATTCAATTGTACCTAATTGACTTACTGCTTCTCTTGAAATTTCCACCCAGTCACAACCCGACAGATGCTGCAGTGGTCAGAGATTGGCGAGTGAACGTCCGCCCGTCCGCCCGGTCCGAGTCCGTCCGTGTCGTGGGTTCTTTGCGTCGCGTCGCCGAGGCGGGAAGTGACCCCTTACAGGAGACGTTGATCGTTTCGGTCGGTCGGTTTGGTCGGTTTCGGTTTCGGGTGAGCGGTGGTTTTTCCATGAAGCGAAGGGGAATGAAGTGAATGGACATGAATGGAAGTGAATGGAACATTTGTAGGACTGGATATGCATGGATATATATATATATATATACCAGCACCCTCCAACAGGTCACCAATTGACGACCTCTTAGGGCTAACAACCCTCCAAAGGAGACCTGTTGGAGGGTGCTATGATTGAACATCACCGTACAACCCTCCGGGTGGACAGCTTGAACCGCGGTCTTCCCAAGTGCTGGGGCTGGTGGCACTTGCACATGCGTGTTCGCTTAAACGTCGATTGACTGGAATGAGCGCCTCAAGACATTCAGGGCTGTCGACATGCCTAAGAAGAAACACATCTCTCCGCAGCCAAAGTATGGAGGGGAGATTGCCAGCCTCATCAAACCTTGACCATACACCTGCGAAATAGAAAGGATATGAAAGGATAGTCCACTGAGGTTCACCTTTATTGCCTGTAGGATGTCTGGTGTCTTGGTTCTGCCTAACGCCCAGGCCGCCTTGTTCCCCCTGTTCTCCACTTTGTCATCCAGCAGTCATAGAAATTCCGTGTCCTAAGTCCCAAGTCATTGGAGTTATATTTTCGTGAAAGGAAGCACACCAATCCACACGGACTTCTCCGCACGCTGGAGTAGATCAAGATCCGGTGATGGACCCTCCATGTAGATCGCGATCCGGAAGAGGTCGAAAAGCACTGAAGAATGGTCTTCCCGGTGGCATTGGAACTCACAGGTCGTTCACAGTCTCTTCACAACGGAGCAGCTCCTCTCCTGGAAAATGAACATGGAATCCAGAGAAAGCTTCGATGCATTTCGAGTATTCATTCTCGTTCGTAGAAACTCGGTGTGCCCACTTTTTCCTCCGATTTGGGGGTCTTCGTTCTCTTGGCCTCGTGCGACGTCCTCTCCAGGACGCTGAGGCTGCCGCCTTTATCACTTACACGCAACAACTCTCGAAGGCCGCCCGTGAACGCCGAACATCCGAACGCACGGGCCGGGGAGCTGAAGGTGCGTGCCGAGGTTGAGCGGGAAAACGTCTGAGGGTCGGACAAGAGATGTTCTGCTTTTGGAATGCTGAACGAGGAAAAATCTCTTTTGAACCGCCACAGCTTTTGGAAGCTGATCATCCCCACAGTTGGATAGCTACTAGAGATGTGTCATGATGGTCGGAGGCGCCAGTGTGGCACCCCGGTGGACCGTCAACCGTGAATCCGGTGAGGCCGTTATCAATCAATTTCAAGAAATCCAAGGTTGTGACCTGCAACATGTCAACGAGGAGACAGGTTTGCGCTCGCAATAGGCAATATGGAACTTATCATAGACCCTTTTTGATATACAGGATCCTGCGCAAGGTCAACAACATCATTTCTTCAGGGGCTTCAGTTTTGCCTAACTTGGCACCGGTGCCACTTGTTTGGTCGCTCGAACTCTGAAGAAGAAAGTCTTGAGGGGCCTGCATGGGGATTCTCATCAGTTCACCTGACAAGTAAGAGTTGAGGCCAAGCGATTCAACTTCGAACAAGGGCCGGGTAAAAGGCAGAAGGCTTGTTTCTGGCCAAATCCTGCCTTATCGAGTAGGCACACTCACAAGATGATGGTGAGGATGTTCTCTGTTGATGAACGAAGTCCTGCTCTGGCCGGAAAAGATAGGAATATCGTTTGCCAGTGGATCTTACAGTGGACAACGCATCCCTAGGACCTAGGATATCCACGATGCAGGATTGTCTGTCTACCGCCTGTCCCAGGGGTGATCTGAGGGAAGCAGGGCCTGCAGTTCCCATTTGTCACCGGTGGGTGTGCGGGGTTTGAGAGGCAGCTGTCATGAATTCGACCAAGAAACCTCTAGAATAAAGGATCCAGCACCTCTTTCTGCTTCCGGAGCTGGCTTTTTTCAGCACTTGCAGAGACAGCTCTCTGCAATTTCGAGCGTAGAGCTTGGCTCTCGGACCCCAGACTTTACTGCGTTCCTCGAGCCGCGGTGTTTTTTCCCCCCCGAAATCTGGGCCAGCCTTGGCTCAAGTTTGGAGATAGGGGGGGCTGTTGTGCGATCTGGAGATGTATGGCCGAAGATGCCCAAGACCCTTTCTAGCTTCCTGTTTGGTCAAACTGGAGCGTTCTCAGTTGTGTGAAAGACATGGACATGGACGCTTCGAGTTTTCCGACCTGAGCTTCATTTGTTTTCCCCATTCATTACCTGTCTGTTTGTCTGGCGAAACTCGGGCTCAGTTACGCCGGATGGTCTCTGCACAGCATGTACAACACTTGTGAAGGACGGGGGTTTGTCTGTACACGCGGAAACCGGATCGTCTGTCCATGTGGTTCCCCGGATCGTATGCATATGCGGATTATTTGTTTAATTTGGACTCTTGTTTTAGCTACTAGTAGCAAAGGATTACTACTAGGAGCAAGGACGCTACTAGGTCGAGGCCATCGCTATTAGGTTGGAGGCCATCGCTGTTAGGATGGAGGCCATCGCTACTAGTAGCAATCCGGCGCTGTTTTCGATGCCCAAGAGGCCGGCTGCCGCGGTCCATCGGCGCACCGACCGATTCGGGTGAGATTTTGGCCTTCCGCATCTTCTAGGCTGAAGAAGGAAAGACACATGCAGCTATAAAAGACACACGTACCTGTGTGAACCCCAAACATGTGTCCTCCCCAAAAAAATCCAAGCACCATAAACATGCACAAGAGTCACACATTCACAATCATTCACATACTTCTTTTGGGGGGGTCTCGTTTTCCTTTTTTCCTTGCCCGATCCCATTCTGAACTGATGGCGTTGGATCCTCCCTTCGGTCACTCCAACAGCCCCTGTCATCTCTGCTTGTCACCGGGGGTCCACCGCACTGCAGGGCCGTCGCAGGGTGCGGTACATGTCAGGCAAAGGTAGGCACAAGAGGTAGGCGTGGCGTTGGTCTGACTGGATAGTGACAATACGTAGATACAGAGCTTTTCCCTGATTGGCCAAGAATTCAGGTTGGCGATTCTTTTTAAGCATCACAATATAAAGTTAACATCGAATTCTTGGCTCGAAAGCATTCAAAAGCCAATGGAACAGACCTTGGTAGTCATTGTACAGTGCCACTTTAGTGGTCCGAAAGCATGACATTGGGCTGGCTTTGCAGGGATTCTGTCGACCAATCTGGTGACAGAGACTCGAAAAGGCCCAGCCAGGCGAACTCGAGAGTTCGCCCCCGATGCCTCGCAAAATACGTCCAGTTTTAAGGAACCTTTTGCAGCCGCGATGGATCGCTCGATGCTGAAGGCATCGGAGTGTTCAACACGGCGGTACTGAAGGCCATCCTGCTGTGTCGACAGCACGGGCGCACCAAAGGGCAGTCCCAGTCAAAAGGATCGTCTTATGGTTTGGAGTGCGAGAGGATGTAAAGCGTGAAGATGCGCCTGTCCATGAAGAAGCATGATACTCTTCCGGCCATTTGGTCCCCAAACATGGCCTTTTCCTATTAAGAACAGGCGTGAGAGGGAGGTTTAGGCATGGAACGTGCCCATGAAAAAGTATTCTCTTCATTCATCCTGACCATGGTGTAGCTGTGGGGTGTTTGTTCGTGGGGCGTCAACGGCCCGCAACCAGTGGGATCGGGGAGGATTCATTCCCAAAGCAGAAATCGACCAACACCACATTCACGAAATGTCACGAAGAAGTCTGAGGAGACCAGGCTGGGATGTTGAGCTCTTCTGAGAAACTTGCGAACATGATTTCGACCTGGCCAAGAAAGGCCCCAAGGCAAGATTGGCATCTGGCAAGGTTTGCAGCGCATCGGGTCACCAGACGGACCTGCGTCTTAGGCTGTGGCATGAATTGTTTGGATACCGTCCAAGGAGAAAAACATCTCTTCCAGTCAAAAGCTGTAAGCGGAAACATCTCAGAAACCACGCATGTGAGACATCCTGAGACTGGTAAAACAGTTTTTCATTCTGATGTTTGGGTTAGGGATTATACATAGAGGGTATATAGTCCATAATTAGATGATTTGTATAGATGACTTAATTCCCGCACACCTTCTCAAGTCAGAGATGACTCAATTCCTCTTCGAGAGCGGCATGTTGCGGCTATTTTTGCCAGATGGGCGGCCGAGAGCTGGCTTGCTCGGGGGTTTTCCTTCCTGGATGCCTTGGATCGATTGTTCATGCCCTCTCCGCATCGCCAGTTCTGAAAAAAGACGTCCGCGTGGCGGGAAGACATCGCCAGTTCAGGCAGTGAACATGGGAATGTCTTCAATTGGGGAGCTGATTTTTGGGTATGTATTTTCTCGAGGGAGACCCGCAGTTGGACTTTTCGGGCCAGAAAAGGATGTGAAAGGAACCATCGACTACGGTTTTGTAGAACGGTTCGGGGGGGGGGTCTCCCGAGTCTAATACATACTCATGGATTCGAGACTTCCCACATGGTGGATGGAAGGGGTCACAACACTGAGACTTCCCCTGAAATTCACATGAAACCTTGAAGACCTTGCAGGTGACTTCCAGACAGATCCGACAGACCAGATCGACAAGCCGACAGACCGACGTGCAGTCTGTTAGTACAACAAAAGATCCGAGCTTCGTTCGGACTCCGTCCAACTCCAGTCCCAGTCCTGGACCGGGTTGGTTTGATCGTCGTAGGGGATTGGACCTGTTTTTCGTAGCTTTCCATAGCTCCAAGCCGTCGGGAAATGGACCGTACTCTAGGGATTTTCTCGGCTAAAAGCTGGTCGAAAATCTCTTCATCTTTATACTGCTAGGTTAGAATCCCTACTAAACCATCTATTAGGGAGCCAACAGCCTCTGTTCATGCGGCTTGGAGGGAGGGTCTCCAGTTTGCTGGGAGCCTCATTGCCTCATTGGTTTGATGCTTCCGGACGCGGAAGTCCTAAAGTCGCCCAGGGAGCGAGTCCTGCCGGGGAACAGGAGACAAGAGACCCCAAAAGGAGAACATGCAAGTAAGTAAAACATGGCCTGGCCAGTTTCATGATTTCCCTTGGCAAAAAAGAGTTCTGGCCAGTTCTTTTTCACTGTTTGTTCAATGTTGCAGGTGCTTTCAAGAGTTTTGCCCACAAATCCCTTCGAACCAGGTGTGGGTGGATCCCTATGCAAAGATGGTTTGCTGCGCACATCGTCAAAGGTTTAACCTCAGTTTTCATATTTTATATCCGAGTTGTGCCACCGACGGTAAGAAGCAGTGTGGGTTGGACCACTTAGAGCCTTGCTTGTTTTGCTCGGTGATCCTGCAGATGCTTCTTCTCAAGCCACAATGAGGTGTTTTGACGATCAAAAGGCCATAGCTATGCCATAGGTGGTTTATACCTGGGTCTCCCCATTTAGTCTCACCCTTTGCCCATGATCTCCTTGTATAAAACTTGTAACATCATGGTGATTCAAGGATCAAAGAGGCTTTCCGGAGCGGCCTTGTCGCCCTTGTCGCGACTCGGCGACGAAGAGCGACTCGGTCACAAACCAAGACCTTGGCCAGTGACGGTTCCCCCCTACATAGGTTTGAAATTAAAAACCCTTCCGTTCACGATCGCTGAGGAACACTTTGGAGGGGGCGTTTGATTTTTCAGATCCAGGGGTCTAGCTTGCACGAGTCGCGTTTTGCATCTCGAACTGAACAGATCACGGATACAAAGTGCAATGTTTAAATCTGAGGGGTTTAACTGAACATCGAAAAGGGATCTGATGATAAAGTTCTTTATGTTCTTTCTTTGAGTTTATTGAGGGATTTTCACCCCGGAAAGACGCCATGGAGTCATCGGTGCGGACGAAGCTCCTGGCGGGTGCAGCACAGGTCTGCATTCAAACCAGCGTGGCTTGGCAGAAGTTGTTTTGGAGGCATTTTGATATCACAACGGCCAAAATAACCATGTCGGGCAACCATATGCTTTGCCCATTTAGAGGGTTAAGTTGGTCTTTCGGAGTATGGTGAAGAGACCGGTGGTGAAGCAAAGTAGCAGAACTTGAATTGAGCTTCTCAGCTTTTCTCCATAGGCCTCTGTCTTAAGCCGCACGGAAGTTCTGACTGTCGCATCCATTAAAGAAGAGATGTCCCCTCTCTTTGTCCAAGGACGGAATAGACATAGATGGGTCCAGCTTAACTCAAGCCAGGCACAACAAACTGGCTTCGTTGCTCAAAGGTTCGCCTCGGATGCCCACTTCGAAGGTGATGCCAATCTAATCAGAGTTCTCGTTTCTCAACGTTCTTTCTGTTTGGGATACCCAGATACCCGGATAAGGTGTGATTCTTCTTCCGGTTCAAGGAAGACGTGGACAGCTTCTTCCAAAGCATGTGGGTCAGTGCGGTCTCCACAATCGTCAAAGGACGAGTAAGTGCCTCTCAGGTGGTGCAAGAGAACCTCTCCCTCAATGGTCAAATAATATGCGATTGGATAGGTCTTGTTATTCCAGGGCCTCATGCAAGAGGAACGACTTACTTGAGGTTGTCTAGGCCACACATCAACGTGTGATATGCAGAAATGTGGAACTATATAATAGAGAATCAGACTACCCCCGAAATCCCCCAAAAGGAGAATACTGTACATTAGAGCATTCCAGGCATCCAGTTGACTACAGTACCCCCAAATGGGGAGATGAAGGGACCGACGAGTCCTGATGAAGGGCGGAGTCAACACTGCCGTGGGACCAACACGATACCAGGCAGACCAAGCTCAAGCTCTGTGACGCATCTTCGTTGTCGAAATACTTATCTTTTGCCCACGTCTTGCATGTAATTAAATGTGTGAATTCTCATGTCACATATGCCCATGTCTTAGAGGTAAACACTTTCATCTCAAATGTACATAAATTCCGTTTGGACACCATTCTTTTTGTTTTGGCGCTGTGAACGCGGAGGGCTTCGCCCACCTTTCGCCTCATCGCTGGGCGGGTGGTTCCCCAGCGATGCCCAGGTGGGTATCCTCTACAAGGCTCGACAGCGGAAAGCGGAAAGCGGAAAGACGGCACGCCGGCCGTGGGGGGTCGTTGCCTCCTCATATGTAAACTCACATGAGGCAAACCATTACATGACATTCATGCCTTAGGATTTGAGGATAAACTAAACAACTTTTGAGATGTTGAACCTTTGTTGACTAGATGCTTTGATTAGGGATTGTCCTGTTGGACAAGACAATCCTCAAGAGCCGAGAGTGTTGAGCTAACTCCTGCACCGTTACGGATAGGCACTATATACCCACTCTACTGAAATACCTCAAGGGGGCTCATCACTCCCTGCAAGATCTTATCAGACTTTATATCAGACTTGAGCTGTGAGCTCTTTAGGTCCATCCACCTGGGCTTAGCCAGCTTGTGCCCGTGACTTTCTAACACGAAGAACAAGGACACCCGTGGATTCCCACTCACCCACATCCCAGACCTGAGTCGTCCGTCCCAGACGGGTCGCCGCGACCTCGGGAAGTGGCAACCGAGGTGTCCCAGGCAGCGACCGGAGGCTTCAAGTACTCCACGACCTCGGCGATTTGCATGGCGCGCCCAGGGCGCCGCACGTGCCGCGTCGATCTCGTCGTCGCGGGGGCGGCTTCGTCGTCGCGGGGCGTGTGTTCCCGGGCTTCGACCTCGGTTTGGAGATGGAATGAAAGAACAGTGGGGGTTCGATGGGTTGGTGAGCGCCTTTTTGCTGCTTGTCTTCTCACCAGGGTTAAACGGTTATCTGTATACCGTATACAAATGGTTCTGAAACAATTGGGAGCACGTTAGACTCATGGCAAAGGTTTCGAGAGTCTACGAGGAGGTTCTTAAAAGGCTGCTTTTGTAATTGTGGGTTGATGCCCCTTAGCAAGCGCATGGGGACATTGAAGTGGGCACCTGGGACTCCAAATGTGGCATACCGCCTTGGCATTTACATGGTGGATGACAACAATGGAGACTTGCTATCTCAGCACCTGGATGAAGCCCACGAGAATCCTGCGTGGAGGAAGACAACCCTGTCCTAAATTGATGCACTCCGGAGCACGTCAAACCATTCATCTGGCAGACATAATCGTGTAGACGAGTGACTCAGCAGACTTCAAGAAGGACCTTGACATTTCGTGCTGAGCCTGGCGAGCTTCATCTTGGAAGAGCTAGGAGACTCAAAGTGGCGTGCCTCCAGCTCCAGCACGCAACAGTGCCTCCAGCTCCAGCTTTCTTGGTGTTTTGCTCTTGATTATGTACGTGGTCTCTGCTGCAGTTCTCAATCCTTCTTTGGCTGTGAGAGTCGAGCGTTCACAAACAGAGGCACAGCCAATCAGATCAATCAATGCAGAAGATCAGCAAGACGATTAGCATGAAATCTTCACCAGCTTTAGTCAGGTCACTGATCTACTTGTCCTACATGTTAAAACAAGCAAAACACACACAGCAAATCCGCATCTTTTAAACAGACCGAACATGTTCCTCAAGATAGTGGCTTTGCAACCTGCAACGGGTGAACCCCCCCCAATAGGAAACGCAAGTGATTTCGTTTGAGGGTTTGACGAAGGACTTGGACACCTGGCAGAAACGCGTGGTGCTCTGCCGTGAAGCAGGATTTGTTCTTCGGCTCTTTCTAGATGGTGGTTTCCCGGGCGAACCGGGTTGAACCTTTGGGAAAGCGCGCACTTCCCGGTTGATCTTCCAAGGGTTCGCTGGAAGTGAACTGACACCTCTCTCGTATGGGAGTGGCACAAAAGGTTTGACAACGGACACAAGTGATGGAGCAACCCGGAGTTCGTAAAACTCCACCATTTTCATTCATTTCCTCAGGTTTCCTCATGCAAAATAACTTTTTAATACCTGGCAGCCCGATTGGCTCCAGGCCTCAGAATCAACTATTTGCTTTCCTGGTTTGTCTCAAGAACACAGGTCTTGGACTGTTCGACTGTTGATTTCTGGTGGATAGCGGTCAGCGGTTGCCACATGTTGCCACCCCAAGTCCAAACCCACATGCGTTTTGGGATGATGACTTTCCAACAATCATTATCGCCTCTCCACAAGGAAATTCTCCACTTTCATGATTTTCACCACCTGCCAGGTGAGGATTATTAGATTTTGTCAGAGATGTCCTGGTCCTCCTCCTCCTCCTCATCCCAGTGGGCACTATTGGACCCCAACCGCGAGAGCTAGATCGCAGTGATCACCACGGGACCTCAACAGCGAGCGCTAGATCGCTGTGGGCACCACCGGACCTCAACGAATATATGTCAGTTAAACTGTCAGAATATGTGCCAAAAAGAATGTCAGAATACATTTCAATAGAATGTCGGAAAAGATTCCACATAGAATGCTAACATAAATGCCAGAACATGTGCCAGTAATGTCAGAAAGAATACCAGTCAGAAAATAGATGTGTCAGATAAAATGCCAGAACATGTGCCAGATAGGATGCCAGAATATATGCATGCCAGAATTTGTTCCAGAATGTTTGTCAAACACCATGCCAGACAAAACGCCAGAATGTATGCCAGATAGAATGCCTGAATATATGGCAGGTAGAATGCCAGAATGCATGCTAGATAGACTACCAGATAGAATGCCATCATTTGTGCTAGTATATTTGCAAGATAGACGCTTTCTTGGTGATGTTGAAGCAGTTTGGCCGTCGGTTATCAGCAGAGTGTAATGCCATGGTGGGGATCACTCAAAGTTAAGTAGTTTCTAAATTTCTATGACAGACCTGCTTTTGGACCTGCTGATGAGACCCACGCGGACGCGATGCATCCGGATGCCGCAGGCTGAGTTTGTGAAGCTGGTGCGCCTTGGAAGGGGGGTGGGTGGCTGCGACTGGAGGTAGAGTTTCAACAGCTGCTGTTTCGTCCCAGCTTGGTTCCCTTGGTCGAGAAGGTCCGAAAAGGCTGTGGTTGGCCAGAATTTGCCATCGAACTCACACCACACGGGGACCGAGCGGCGCTTGTTCCGCGTTGAACTCACTGAACTTTCACACGCCCAACAAAACGAGAAGATCTGGGCAAGACCCGTGGCAGGTGGACTTTGAGACACATTTACGTACTAAAATCTTCAGCCGTTTTGAAGCTGCCGCTCACCCTGGAGCAACTTCTGGAAAAAAATATCTTTGGTAGAGTCGAGGAAGTTGATGGAAAAAAAAACACCGAAGGAAGCGATGGGCCTATGGGCCAGGAACATGATTCCGGTGTAGTCGTGACCTTTTTCTTGTCCAGAGTCACCAGGTTTGGACTATCAAAATCACCAGGTTTGGACTAGCAGGGTGACAAGATCTGGACATGTAGACTTGTTTTGAGACATCGCGTTCATTCTCTACTCTTACGAACGAGAAACACAGTAAGTCCCATGCTGTCGCATGCTGCATCATGCTGACTTGAGAGATTGGGACTTCCACATTGACGGTGAAAGAGTTGCTCACAACACGGGAGAGGTCCGCATGTGCGTCTGAACCCTGGAACATCTTCCGTGGAGGAGGGCAACTCCGGTTTCCCCACGTGATTGTTTGGGACGTATCCACCAAGCGAACTGCGCCCTAAACCATTGGTCTGTGAACACGCAGTGACGAAATGGCGTCTCTTGAGTTTGGCATTGCTCCTTGGTGCCTGTAAGTGCAAAAACCAGACCCTCAACCAACTCAACCAACTGATTGCTATGGGGAGGTCGCCCTCGTTTGAGACAAAGCCACATCAATTTGTTGGGATGTGCTTGGTGGTTCAGCTTTGTTGTGTCGCAGTTGATGAGTGCCAGCTTTCACGTTCTCGCATCTTGGCTTTCGGTGGGTGAGTGTTCACGGCTTCGAGGTAATGACCCTCCAACAGACAGACTCGAAACATGCGCGGAACAGGCACCAATGGATGAAACAAGGCTTATACCCTTGCGTAGGCTTTCGGTGGTTTCAGCATCCAACAATGAACTCAACCGCAGGGTCAACACAGCAACGACCAAAAAACACGTCTATCACACACAAACTCAAATACATCGGATAGGAACCACCGGCATGGTGACAACGCATGAACCTCTGACGTCACGAACGGTCGGAGGGTGAACAGGCATCCAGCCCCGTCCAAGCTCTGGAGACAGAAACGTGGGGACCACGTGGTCACCAGAGGTGTCGGTTCCAAGGAGCTCCTGGCATCAAAGATTCATCTTGGGTTGCTGAGAGGAGACGGTAAACCGGTGGGTTTCGGCGTCACCGCCGTGGATATCAGGAGAATCCTATGTTAGATTATGTTAGTGAGACTCATGAGTGTCCGATTATCGTACTTTCTTGGCTTTTCTCCTGGAATCCAGGAGAAGTGCAGAACTTGAGCCTCTTCGACCGTAGGATGGATGGGTCATTTCCTCCAAAGCCGTATGATTGGGCGGGAACATACGCGGACCAGTTCATGCTGGATCCTTGATTTTGAAAGCACCACATCCAGGATCCAACCAAGGATACAGGAGAAGAGACCAGCATTTTGGGGCAGGAACAGGCCTGACACATGGCCTTTTAAATCCTGAAGCATCGGTGAATCGAAAGAGAGGCGCTCCATTCGCAGGCGGCACCGCACCGAGGACCGCTCGCATTCGCAGGCGGTGAATCTACAGAAAGCTTGGAGCAATGCCAGAGAGACTCCGTTGCAAGGCAACCAGTGCTGTGGCCAAAAAAAAACCACCAGTTGAGGGGGCCTAAGGAGGACCACAAATGTATACATGGCAGGGGCAGGTACTTACCTTTCTGCTGTATTTTCAGGTATTTTCAATGGATTCCAGGCAAAACCCGAAGGGGTCTTCTCTAAGGCATCACTCCCTGCCGAGCCATTCGTGTCGGATTTTCTTTTCTTCCAAACCCAATCGACGTCTCAGCGCCGCAATCAAACAGAGATGCGCTAAGGCAGTGGCTTTTGCCACCATGGTCAAAGCATGATGTGGAAAGCTGTCCTCTTTTTCGCAGGGACGCAAAAGAGTCAACAGCTGAAGTAAAGCAGGCTTAACATAGGAAAACAATCTCGTTTACTGTCGGTTGGAGGCCATCGCTTCTAGGTTGGAGGCCATTGCTATTAGATGAGTCAACAGCTGAGGTACGAGGTGTCGAGTTTCGTTTCAACGCGGCGATGTGGCCGAATCTACTGGATATCAGCGGTCGGAGACCTCGAATCGACTCCGGTAGCATGTGGGTTGGAACCCAGGACCAGCTGAGCTACCATGCCGTTGGACATATTTACATCCTGGCGCTCTTGCCACTGATCCGCAAAAGCAGCGTTTTTGGCCGCGAGTTTGTCCAAGCATCCTTTTGGGGGGCAGGAGGGTTATATATATATTTTTTCATATATTTTCATATATATATATATATTCACTCTTCTAACCATGGATGAGTTTTCTTGTGCAACACACCCAAAAGCGCAACAAGTCTGAATCTAGATGGGCTTTCGAAGATTGGTTGTCATCCTCTAGCTGGCCAGACTAAAGGAGTCAGTTGACAAAGGAGTCAGTGCACCCATCCGGCACCTCAGATTCGACTCGCAAACCATGCTCAGTACTCAGTACTGCTTGGAAGGTTACTTGAAAAGTACATCTGCAGTGGAAACAGGTAATAGACCGACCCCCCACCAAGTACCACCAAACAGACCGTTGCAGTATAAGGCTTCATCTACCTCCCAAGCACGGACCCCATTCATGTAGTTTCAGACCGGTCATTGTTTTTGATTGGTCACCTATGGGCACCTCTGCGTTTTGTGTGATCGGAGAATGCGCAATAATTGAGCGGCCAAGAGCCTTCAAACGCATGCGGTGTCACACCCTCACAGCTAGTTTTTCTGGCAATTCCGGAGAACCTCGCTACTGCCTGGCGGGGGAGATGTTGATCTTCAAGAGCTAATTGTATTCTGCAGTGGGTTGGGCGGGTTGGTCGAGACACATCTTGACACCCAAGGCCCAAAGAACACATGACGCCTGAAACAATCAGGTACATGATCAACAATCAGCTGTCCTTCTACATTTACACGCCTCATGGCCTCAAAGTTCAGAGCCCAGGGGCCCCCCCTTCTCAAGGGGCCCAGGGTCCCAGGTTCAGGGCATTGGAGTTGGATGGTCCGAAGGGACGGTTCAGCCAACAACCGGGCGAGCGGAGGTCGAGGTCAGTGAGGTGGAGGAACGTACACTCAGCAAATCTCAGGCCTGTCCCAGAGGTGGAGGAATACACACACAGAGCAGTCAGAGGACCAGACCGGCAGTCTTTTTCTCTAGTTTGCTCCTTTTCTCCTCCAGACCGGCAGTCCTCGTGGATCGTGGACAACACCTCATGGACTCGGCGAACGGAACGGAACGGAAACGACGTCCCGACCGGTTCGTCCCGACGGAAGGTACTTAAACAGCTTGACCGGTTCGTCCCGTGGATGGACGAGAGGAGGGAAATGACCTCAGATGCTCTGCAGTGCGGAGGTACCGACATTTACAGAGCTACCGAAATCTGGTGCCTCTGATGTCGGACCCACTTGAAGGATCATCCTACTTGCCTTTTTGGGCTGACTGATTGAGACGTCCAAACTAGGTGCATTCACACGAGGTAAATGTATATTACTCAAGTAAATGATCTTTTTGTTTGGAACAAACTGCCACAGGTCTGGACAAGTAGGGCTTCCACTTCATATTCACGAACTCCTTGCTGATCTTCACCGCAAACCCTGGCTGAGGTTGGTGGATCCTGGCACCGTCTTTCTCTTCAAGGCCGCATCAACGATGATCGTGGCCACGGTGCAATGCACCTTTGCCGGCAAGGCGGGACCGGTGCGTCTTGACCGCTCCGGAGCAAAGGACCGGTCAAACACGTCACGTCGCACAACCTTCCAGTGAACACGTCACGTCACGTCTTCCATGTTCTTTTGTTCAACTTCTCATCCTTTTTTATGCGATTCCGGAGGCGAAACCCGCTCATGCAAACCTGCAAACCTGGTCGATGGCGATGGCCCGTGCGACGGGTCCGGGTCGAAGAGGGTCAAAGGGATGTTGCCATAGCTTCGAGGCGTTAGGCGTTGCCATGTGAGGATCTTAAGCTGTTAAATCAAAAAGCGATTTCCCAGTGGGATTTTGTTGCTGATGTTGAGGGTAGACTGCATAAGTTGACAGACCATTTTCGATTGAACACACACCAATCAAATAGTTTCGTTTTGTTTCTATTGGGCATAGAGATTGAATTGGGCATAGATGGAAGAACAATCAAGGTGCATTCACCAAGACGGTTCCTCATCAGTTTTTTCTTTGCCGCTTCACTTGGTCGGTCCTCTCTTCTTCTCCACGGATGGATGCTGGCCCCGCGCGCAGAAATTCTCCTGGGAGCAGTGGAAGGCGATGATGCTACAGGTGGGGCACAGTTGCTGAGAGTTTCTCCTCTGCACGCTTGCTTCGCCCATGTCAGACTTGTGGCAGGAACGGTTTTCCTATCATATTATAATAAAAGGTAACAAGGTAATCAGGTAATTCATGATTTGGCCATAATAGCTAGGGGACTCCCAATATTTGGAACCAGTGATCAACAGCTGTTGTGACATGATTGAGTATGAGGTGAGGCATGCTCCATGCAGAAATAGTAGACTTGCCATACTTCAGCAAGGTGCTCTCCTTCAAGGTGGTTGGCATATCCTTGCTGATATTTTCTTATTGGTCAACACATGGAAGTTTACAGTAGTGACTAATATGACGTATTCTCATGCCCCGAAATAGTCAGCAGTGGTTGTGAAGGACAATTCCCATTTCGTCACAAATGGGACTTCTTGCCGGACCGACCAACAGCGGCTTTGCCCGCTCGAGCGAGTGACGGGTGGTCAGGTTGGGCCCCAAACGACTGGCATCGTGCCTACGAAACACCGTGGAACATCCGAAGACCCGAAGAAGGAGGACGTGGAACATTCCTTTTTGGAGCGTTCTGACGGATTGCTGCGGAAAAACAAGACGTTTTTTTCTTTTCTTTTTCTCTGTGATATACTGTAGACTGTACTGTAGCGATTCTTTTCTTCAACCTTTACTGTTGCCCATAGGACTGTAACCGACACATAGAGGTTGATGCACCACAGTGCAGGCCTGTGGCATGATCACAGTGCAGTACGACCCCTGCAAGGGCGCCGGTGTGTGTCCCGGAGAAATATGCGACAGCATTTGGACGTTGGATGACACCATTTTGAGTCAGGGGATGAAGCCGCCACGGGGGACCGTTCCAGAAGTGGATATTTCAGGCTGGTTGTGTTCGGGAAGGCAGATCGATAGGTCAAGAGGAAGAATCGAGACATTGCAGACAAAGGTAGCAGATAGCAGTGACAAATGTTTGATCAACGGTAGTAAGCTAGAGCTGAGGAGAACCTTGGTTGACTGGTGTACTTGGCTGCTTGTGGAGGCTCAACACTGCGTGATTTTCTCTCCCCAGTCCCAAGGGAGGCACGTATCAGAGGCGAACAGTATCACCCGGCACGGCCTTGATTTGTTGATTTGCCTGATTGCAGTGCTTTCAGAGCAGATGGTGTGCGGCCAAAAGGTTTGGATCTCGAGCTAAGCACAGTCCACGGGTTGGTGCCACTTTTATAGTCTGTGACCACTTTATTTGTTTTGGCACCATGCAGCAAATGGTTGACACCTGCCCTATCCCGAACAATAGGAACGATGTTAACCTTGCACAACTAAGGGAGGAGTTCTTTTCAGTATGTTGCCTGTTGAGCTTTTTGGCTGATCTACGTTAACCTTCACATCCTACAAAGCCTTCCCATTCGCACAGTGAAACACCAAGGATCCCTTCCATGTGGAGGTCTGAGACACTCTAACTCATAGGAGTTTCCTGCCCTTTCCTCCAGGTTGAAGGAGGTTGAAGCACGGAGAACATGTTATGGGAATCATTCCAACCTGTTCGAATCCCAACATATGCCTAGTGCGCGCCAAGCCCTCAGAGATTCCGCCCCACCCCCGGCACCGTTCGCAGCTCCAAGGTATTCCGTCATGGCCTACACCCTGCTGTGTCTAAGCACAGCCATCACGGCGGTTTCGGCCGCCCGTAACGAGCTCCTGGACGACGGCGTTCCGCGGGCGGCGGAGGAACGGAGGAAAGTGCAGAACGGTGGTGGCGATGGAGTGGAAAGGCACTCAGAGTGGTGGCTTTTCTGAGAGCCATGGTGACTTTTCTTCATATGTGTTGCTGAGAGTGATGACTTTTCATCATTTTTCGTCTGCTTTAGGGACCGTCAAACTCGGAGATGCGGGGAATGGAATAACCACCAATTCATTCGACGGTTTCTCTCATCAACCTTTGTTCTTTTTCCGAAGGATCAGGTTCAGATAGGTGAACGCAGTCACGGGTACTTCATGGTATTTCTGATGTTCCTAGGCTCTTGGAGGCTGCTCCCAATCCCCTACTGGGTATGGGACGAAGTCGGTGGCACGAACCCGAAAACGTCACGTCCGCACGTCACGAGGTGCCAGGAAACTTGCTTTTGTGGTGAGTAATCCCGGATAAATCAGTTGCCCAAAGCTGGCTTTGAACGTGGTCTATGGGTTTGTGAACCTGTAGGAAGGCGGATTGACTCAAGCTCAGCTGAGATGGTGCATTCGAGCTTGGAAATGGTGCATGGTACCGAATGAACGCATGTAAACTCCCCTATTCAACTCTTGAAGATGGCATCACTCTAGCACTTACACTCCTTATATAGCCCTTAGGGCCCTTCGGTCTCTAGCAACAATATGGATTTGTATTTTAATGGTATTTGGTCTATCTCTCTTCTTCCAATGGGTGGAACTGGAGGTCTACCTGTTTTAATGGTCTTCACCCAGTTCCATTACTTTCGGCTCTTGAAACCACCAAAAACATCCAAAAACCCATTTGGTTCCGGGGTCCACCGCGGCGATCGCTTCGCTCTCGATGTCGCACAACCGGAGCGACCGGCGACTGGAGGTTCTTGGCCGGGAGTCTCAGGCCGCATCAGGAGAGGCACTTGGGTGAAGTTGTGTTGTATCCAGTCCAAGTGCCAAACGGATTGACCTTTTTTTAAAGATGAACATCTAGGGTCCGAAAGTGTACTCAAATCACATTGACATGCTTCTTGTTGTGGCTATTGGGGGACCACAGCTTTCACAAAGTATCCTTTGGCAATCACAATACCTCATGTTGGTAAATACACATTGACCACGACGACATGGTCATTCCGACATTCCTCTCGTTGGCACCGGCGGTTCTGGTTCGAGTCTGGACGATGCGTCAACCAGGTCGGTCTGGACGAACCAAAAGGAGTTTGTTGAACCCCAGGAGCTACTAGTAGCGAACCTTGTTCCTAGTAGCTTCTTGTTACTACTAGTAAGGCACTTGTTACTAGAAGCGATGCACTTGTTCCTAGTAGCGAACCTTGTTCCTAGTAGCATCGCACCCGACTCGGCCGATCTCACACGTCTGCGACACCGTTTCTTCCGGATCTCTGACCGATGTCCTCTGGTCGAACTGGTCGAAGTTTTCGTTGGGAGGCATCGTGTTTGGTTGGCTTTGGTCCGACTCTGGCGGAAGCCTGCGCAAACGTTGTCTTGGTGGATTAGGTGAAGAACTTTCAGATCACCCTGAACGTGCAGAATTCAGTGCTCTACTCAGGTGTGGTGGGTATATGACGTGAGGATGCATTCAGTGCTCGATTTTTTTCAGACTGGGTAAGCCTTGCATTGCTTGTACAGACCCTGACACAGGATCAGATGTTTGGTCCGTTTACCGAACGGAAGAGACGCAGCCAGTATCGGACCTCCGTGGCCCCCGGTTGGACATCAATATCCGTCCCAGTCATGGACCCTCTCAAAGGACTATCTGACGGTTGGGATTCCGGAGACCATCTTCCACTTTCATGATTGGATAGAGGAGTCTTTTTAATAGAGCCTCTGAAAAGGGGGAACAGCCTGAAAGAGGTGAGTCAATGCTCTACCCGTTTTCTGGTATTATTGAGCAAATCCATCCTGCAAGGGAATCCCGGTATGTCAGGCGTTTTGGTAAAGAGATGTAAAGTAAAGGGAATGTAGGGTGCTAGCCATATTCACCTGACTAAGAGGGTCGTTAGTACGGCCTTGAGGGATGTGGAGTGCTTCGGAGAGCGGGGAGGATTGGTTGCCGGCCGTAAGGTTTGCGGCCCGTCGTTCAGCGCAATGCATCGTTGTTGCATCCGTCCAGGTGGGGTTCTTTTCAATCTGTTTGCATTCCTCTTCCTTCCGAACCCCAACAACAAGGATGAGAACACCGGCTTCTTTGATGGCTATGATGCCCCTTGGACTTTGCTTTAACATGAGTTTTGGGATATGGCGGACATGGTTACCATGTGTGAATGGGTCAAGAAAACTCTTGCCTCCTTTTGGCGGTAATTCTGTTCCCTTTCAGAGTCTTCATCCAAGGACCCGTGGTTTTGCACCAAGATCCACGTGTGCAGGTTCTTTCCGGGAGAGATTCTCAATACGGACACCTCCTCCCTCTCTTACTGAACCCTTCCTTTACTGAAAGAGTGTGTAGTTGCAATATCCTTGAGTTATTTTTTCCAAAAAGGACTTGAAAAAAAGAAACACCCTATCAACATTACATAACATGCTTGATATGAGTTTTGCACGGTTTTGCACTGCACTCGGTCTCTTACGCCCCATCACTCATCTTGGACCCGATGCCGGCTTCCTTGGTCAAATGCTCACACGTCTCACATGCCATGCGGGGGTAGCCTCCAACCTGCCAAAGTGGTAGTGGTCCTACCAGCCTGCTGAACATCCCACGATGCCCACGATGCCCTGCTGAACATCCGCGCTTTGTCCATTGAGTTCTTGGCCATCTTGGTGGTGTGCTCGAATGCCCTGATAGGCCGGGCATCGCGATGCAGCAGACTCCAGCGACGATATTTGAAGGATTGAAGGATAAGACCGGAAGATATCATGTTGACAAGCGATCTTGGGCCAGTCTGGCAAGACCCAGGAAAACGGAGCAAGAACTAGTTCTACTTCTGAAAAACCTGAATTTTCGGTTGGTGATTTGCTCTACGTTGCCTAGAGGATAGGAATGAAATTATTGCAACCCTAGGCAATCCCTGTGCCAGCTGATGCATAGTATCAGGAAACAATACACCGAGTGTTGATAAGTCGAGTTTTGAGCGTACTGCAGTACAGCAAGCAGATGTTCTGGTTGATTTTTTACACTTTACCTGCTGGCTGCAGGTATTGTCATCACCGCCGTCTACAAGCATCTTGGAGGATGTTTCTCTTGATAGCTTCTTCTGATTTTGAAGACGAGAAGGTGAACCTTCAATTACGTAGACCCTTTCCTGGGGAAGTATACTTATACCACCTGGCTGGCCGGCCAACGATGTTAGGTTGAACATGTTGCGACATGGATTCGTTCAGGAGTCATGTCCAGCTGCTCTACATTTGTGGGCTTCCATTGAAAGAACGTTCCTAATATCAATGTAGGGCTAGGTAAGCCCATCGCCGGCGGATCCTGTTATCCAAGTTCAAGAGTCTGATTCGCCCAGTTGAAGCATGTTTATGCAGTTGTGTCGACCAACAGCAGCCTCTTGCTGCGGATCCACTGGTAGCAACGTGTGGAAACCGGTGCACTGCAGCCACTGCAGGTATGCAGATGCCGTGGTGAAATGCATCTGACCGGCACTAGTAGCGTCCGCTGCTCCGTCTGCTGCGATGCCAGGAGCCCCTAGTAGCTTCTTGTTTCTAATAGCTTCTTGTTACTACTAGTAAGGCACTTGTTACTAGAAGCGATGCACTTGTTACTAGTAGCTTCTTGTTACTGGATTGGGGGGAACGCCAGTTCCGAAGAAAGAATGTTGTGAGGAGATGCACAAAGCGAGGAGGCCTTGCAAGGTAACACCTCTTCTGGCCTTGTTGGCATGACGTTTCTCTACTCTTTTTGTCAGAATATGGATGTCATCCCAAAGGGGGTTTGTGCAGATGGCAGATGTTAGATCAATCTCTTGGACACCTTGTCCATTGGGCATGACGATCCAATCATAAACTCTTTTCCAAGCTAATTTTGTGTTAACTAGGCGGGCTGCTCACCCCTCGCCAAAGCTAGCCGATGGCCCGGCCCACTAGCCTTTCTGAGGTATTGCCAGTGATATCACTGCGGTGCTGTTGATCATTATCTCCACTATCTTCTTTGGTTTGACGTCATCTCTGCTCCTCGCCATCAAGTCTAGGCTGGACACCCTCCGAGCCTCCGAGCAGTGGTCCTTGCAGGCTGGATGCTGTTGAGACCTTCCCAGCGCGCTACTTGTGCCAGAGGATCCATCCAAGTCTCCACCTGTTATCTAACACCATGAGCCATGTTAGCTATATGAATCATAGAGCGGACGAGTCGGAGTATATATATATATAAAACATATTTTTTTTCATTCGCTTCATGCGAACCTTGTGCAACGAACGCAGGCACATCTCGTTTTGCGATTCATCATGCAAAGGGGGAAACCTTGTCATGGTCCTTCTTGTGATGGAATTTTGTGGCCTTATTTTGTGTGCCTTGTTACTAGTAGCTTCTTGTTACTAATAGTAAGAATGCTCCTAGTAGTAAGGCCAGGAGCCCCGTTCGTAGCGTCCTCTTTGGTCATGCGAATTTTGTGGCCTTATTTGTGGCCTTGACCTGCACCATCTGGCTGATGCGATGTGATGCCGACTGGCCAGGGGCCGAAGATCGCATCGGTGCCCTCGCTTGGACGGCTCTTCCGAACCGCCCGGCCAAGGACCATGTGGTGTGGCGTTTTCACCGCCGCTCAGAGATGTTTGGAGCTGCCTTGGCAGGGGGGTTTTCACCGCAGGCCGTGGGGGTCCACCGTTCTGGTGCGGTTCGTGGGGGCCACCTGAGTGGTGCCGTGTGAGCCAAGAGTTTCTCGAGTCAAAGGATGTTACAGAAGAGCTTTTGAAAGGGTCACGTGGTAGATCCAAACGGGTCGACACTGGCCACGACTTTGGGCAAGCTAGCTTGCTGCATCGACTGAAGCAGGTCGAAACAGTGAACGTTTTGGTGAGATCCATCGAATGGAACTTACTCATGCAAGCGGACAAGGTCCTCATTTTTTTTTTTTTAAATCAAGATTGGAAGAACAGAGAGCCACCGCCAGACTCATGTGGAGGTGTTGGAGGGAGAATCACTTACTTTCTACATGGTGCATGCTGCAATTTCAATCTATTTCACCCAGTCTTCTCCCCACCAACAACAACCTGCTGCGCTCTTAACCCACTTGGCGTATTCCAAGGTTACGTTTGCGGTGCACCTCTACATCGATTCCAGCGCAAAGGCAGCTGAGGCCGGCAAGGCCAAGGAAGAACGTCCCTCGGCATGGGAAGTGCTCCTTTATTTTTACTTTTTCGCTTTTTGCTTATTTTATTCCCCACCCGACCTGTTATGGGGGTAGTTACATTTCGGCAGTCGGCAGTACACCGGCACCCCCCGCTGCTGCAACGCATGATCCAGTGCAACGACAAACATAATGATAGGCAACAAACGATGACACAGACCACACACAATGACACCACCAAACATAAGCATGGACGACGCGATAGCAGACAAGAAGCAATGACACAGACACAATGACACCACCAAAGATCACCATGCCCCGACCGACCTGGTCCCGCCAGTGTCCTGGCAGCGTCCCGCCTGCGGCCCCACATAACGCCAGGCAACGAACAGTGACACACAGAACCACAACACTATACAACACCTGACAGAACACAAGGACAAACTCGGCTGACAACAAGCAATGACACAAGCAACCCAGGGATGCCTCGCCAGTCACCCAGACCCAGTTATCCTGTCAGTGTATGTGATCGCGGGCGGTGATAGTTCGAAGTAGTGTTTACAACATGTGGCATCATGAACTCCAGCACCTTCAGTCCAAAGAGCACCATCAGTCCAGAGCTCTGCCTGGATGGCCAGACTCTTCATACTTCCAAACGAGCAGGATGGGCATCAGGGAGCTGCCCAAACGTGAAAGGGGATCTGACCGAGTATTCCATGTTTTGTGAGAACAGCTAAGATGGTCTTGATCAGTTTTCATGCCCCCCATACTGTATGTCACATTATTGTTTTGGAACGACAAGAGGTCCTGAAGACTCATTCAGGTGAACGTAGCGAGGCAACTTGTCATCAGGCAACAGTCAGTAGGTTATGTGCGATCCCTTAGTCATTTGTGGTCCGTGGCCGCACACATTTGTCCAGTCTCGGTGATCACTTGAAATCCGCATACTGCATATTACTGCATCAAATACTTGCGAGATCACAAAAACAAACATCATTTCGAAACAAAACGACGATGCCCTGGCGGGTAGACCGCCCGTCGCCATGTCACGGAGGTTTCGACGGACGGACGGGTCTGAGGTACCACGCCGAGCGCCGGGAGCTCGGGAGACCGGATGACACAGTCTTCTGGGGACTCCGGAAGGACTAGCTGAACTTTCTGAAGCGGGGAACCTCCGGGGGTCCAGGAGTCCAGGGCCTAAAAGAATCACATAGAATCACCTTCCATCGCCCTACGCGGCGGAAGCTCGAAAGTCTTGGGTGTCCGGACGTTCCATTTGCGATGTGCAACAACTGGTGTTCTCGGTTCTTGCGCAGACTCTTTGGCCGAACTTGACGGTCAACAGTAAACGAGAGTTGGTGTTCCAAGTGATCTGAATCTGACCCCTTTCCTAAAGACACAGATCTCGGAACACCTCGACCGTCTACTGAGGAGGCGAATGTGACTAGCCAGGCCTGTCTGGGTGGGTGCTGAAAAGGAGGGCTCCCAAAAAGGCATGGCTAGACGACGAGCATGGCCAGATGTTTCAACTATACTAGAGGGAACCCCGAAAAGATGTCTTCTCGACGCAAACAAATTATCTCCTCACGTATTCAGGA
>CAXAMN010009102.1:218186-248792 GCA_963970005.1 Durusdinium trenchii | reverse complement strand
GCTGGCTTTTCACACCATCGAACGGCAAGCGTGGCGTTACTCACTCCCTCACCATTGTCAAACTACCTAGCTCAGTGGTTGCAGTCGAATATGCTGCTTTCCAAGGGTGTTGTGCTTTTGGGACATCAAGTGCTTGAATGACTTCCTGAACTCCCACTTCTTCCATGACCAGTCCAATGAACCGGTTGAAGTTGTGAAGATCGATCAATGTCAATATGGTCTCAGAGATCCGGTCAATGGACTACCTCATCGCAAAAGCACTGGTCTCTTGCTCTCCTCGCACTACATGAAGAGGCGACTCAACCGCCTATGTGACCACAGCCATGAGCACCAACCATTGGAGGGCAATCAACGTAATCACTTTGCACAGCAATGGCCGTATGAGCTCTGCTATGCTATTGTGGCTGATGCATATGATGAGCTTCTCTATGGCAATCTCACCGATGCCTTCCCTGTCGAGGAGGTGATGTAACAGCGTGAGGAGTTTGGCAGCCTTGATGGAGTTCACTCAGAGCAAGACCTTGCTCCTGTGATCACGCGTCGTCGGCTTGATCATGAAGAGATGGAACGTGAAGAGATGATCATGGAGGAGGCTGCAGTGACCAAGGTGGACGACTTGGTGATGGAGCAAGAGCGCAAACGCAAAGAAGGATGGCTTCAACTTCCCAAAGAAAAAAGAGACTTGCCATCCGTCATCTTCACACTATGACTGGTCATTGCTCCAACGCTGCACTTCAGCGTATGCTTATTGCGTCCACTGCTGATCGAGATGTCATTGAAGCTTCAACGTTCTTTCAGTGCGCCACCTGCAAGGAGACTGAGCACGAGAAGCGCCCGCGTGTGACAAATGAGACCAGGCCAGCGCATCAGATGCACTTCAACTATGAGCTTTCAGCGGACGTGTTTGAGGTTCATGATTGTGAACACCGCCGCCGCTCTGTACAATCTTTGGTTGATTTGGCTACGCATTTTCATGTGGCCGTACGTGTCGCTGGAGGTGGAACCCCAAGCTCCAAAGCTTGTGCAGACGCTCTCAATGCCTCTTGGCTTTCATGGGCCGGAGCGCCCACCTACTTTGTGGCAGACCAAGGTGTGCGCAACAAGGGCAAGGTAAGCCACTTGCTTACCATCCATGGCGCCGCAATCCGACAGACAGGAGCTCGTGCACCTCACCAACTTGGCGTGGGAGAACGCCATGGCGGCTTGCTGAAAGAGATCATGCGACGGGTGATTCATGAACGTCGCATCCATGGAGCTGAAGAGATCTCTGCACTTTGTTCTGAAGCAGCTCGCGTCAAGAACACCTTGCTCAACCAGCACGGCTATTCGCCTTCCCAATGGGTCATGGGCTATCAGCCAGGAGATGTCACTTCACTGGCCAACAATGACCCCAATGAGCAGCTTGGCAATCATCAAGTTCTTATTGATGCTGAAGACGGTGCTCAGGACATCTATGCCAAGCACTTGCTGATTCGGCAGTGGGCTAAGGAAGCCTACAATTCGATGCTGGCTGGAGATCATGACATGACAGCTCAGCGGCAGTTCCAGGTTGAGGTCTTGGGACTTGGTGTGGAAGAAGGGTTTGAGGCCCAGAGCATTGGAGGTGGAGCACGAGAAGAGGTTTGAGGCCTTGGCTAGAGGACAGAAGAGGGTTTGAAGGGTGAGTTTGAGGCTCATGAGGTTGAAGTGCTGATGCCAAGAGAAAGTAGCATAGCTGGGAGTGAAGGAGAGAAAGGAGAAGCTGGCGGAGATCATGTGGACAGTGCAGGCATGTTGGACTGTACGGGACAGTTGATGACAGTTGAGGACATCGACTTTGACATGGTCTGCAGGTTGTGCCAGTTGTTCATGAACTACGTCCTCCCGGCCATGAGCTTGATGCTTGGAAATGAGACAGGTAGACTGATGTGTTGGCAGTTGATGACAGTTGCATTGGTTGAGAGCAAGCGACATTTGATGTGGTCATTGGTGCAAGCGTTGGCAAAGCAAAGTACAACGTTGCGCATTGATGGATGGAGCATTGTGCAACTGGTCGTACAACACATTGGATGGAGTGAGTGTTGGCTTGCATGGTGGAGTACTATGATAGTGATGGTGGTGTGCTTGAGCCACTTGGGCCGCTATCGGGGAAACACTGCAACCCGAGTTGAGAGAAAGAGAAGAACCAGATGTCGAAAGCATGGGTTCCTGCAACTGCGTGCGTTGATGTTGTTGAGCTTGCTACAGAGTGGACCGGCAATGCAGGGTGAAGGCAATCCTGTTGTGGCACAGCAGTTGATGGAACAGATGGCGAGCTTGGCTATGGCACCAACAAGAGTAGCAACAGCAGCAGAGAACGCGTTGACAGCAACATCCAGGAGTGGTGGTGGTTCAGCAGCCAGTGGTTTGCAGGCAGCAAGTCGAGTGCTGAAGAATCCGGATACTTTTGATGGCAATGATCCACATGCCTTCATGAGCTGGAAGTTTGTGTTCACGTCTTGGTTGAATTTTGGATAGCCCAAATTTCAGAAGCTGCTGGAGAAGATAGAAGAGATGACAGGTTTTCTACCATGTCAGACTACAGTGTTGAGGAACAAGCTTTGTCGAACAAACTCTATGCCATCCTCACGAGTCACCTGAAAGGTAACAATTGCTTGAACCTTGTGAGATCAGAGGTGAAGCATAAAGATGGCTTCAGGTTGTGGAAACAACTTCACCAAGAGTTCCTCCCGTCAACGAGATCAAGAAGCTTAGCGCTGGCGCAGGCCTTGGCTGGTTACACAAGTTTTCCTAAAGACAAGTCTGCGTTGGAACGCATCTTGAACTACGAGGAGCTGGTGGCGCAATTTGAGGAGCTTTCAGGTTCAGACTATCCGGATGACTGGAAGTCAGCAACATTGATACGTTGTGCAGAAGCTTCAGTGAGACAACATTTGCAGTTGACCATCAAAGAGAGCACGACCTACAAGGAGATCAAAGATGCAATCTTGTCACATGAGAAGGCAAGCAAGACATGGAGCCAGGATAGTGTCTTGATGTCAATGAACCTCAATCGACCAGGTGATGCCATGTCTCCCAATGGGCCTATGCCGATGGAGGTGGACCGCGTCATGGATGAGAAAGGAAAGAGCAAAGGCGAAGGCAAGTACAAAAGCAAGTCGAAGTCATGGTGGAACTCCATTCCTTTCGGTGGCAAAGGTCCTGGTCGAGGCAAAGGCAGAAGCTTCGGTCGTGGCAAAGGAAAAGGAAAACAGAAAGGGAAGAAAGGAAAAGGCAAGATGAAAGGTGGCAAAGGCAAAACGCTGGACCAAAATCAATTGAGAGTATGTCATGGGTTCGGTCATTGGTCGAGAGATTGTCCGCAGAGAGTCCAACAGGTGACCGAGTTGAACAATCCTGCATTGATGCAGACTGCAATCCAAGTGCCGGTTCAACCAAGGACAGCGGCAACAGGTTCAGTGGCAAGTGGACAGACAGTGTCAACAGCAAGCAGTACACTGAGTTTTCCACATTGGTCCTCCTTCAGAGAGCTCTTATGCCCCTTCATCTGTTCAGGTTCCTTCGACAGTTCAAGTGATCATCCAGGAGATTCCTGAGGCTGGAGTTGAGGAGCAAGACAAATGCAGAAGCATCGTCATCCTGGACAGTGGTTCAGATGTCTCTTTGTTTCCTATGACATTTGCAGGAAACAACACAGAGAGTTCACAGGTGAGGTTGCAAGATTGTCAAGGGATGCCACTAGAGACAGCTGGACAACGTGAAGCAACATTGGTGGCACAGACAAGATGTCAGGTGAGGACATTGAACTACATCATTGATTCCTAGTTGGAAATGTGCGAACATGCATCCTGTCGTTGGGAGAGCTGTACAAGCATGGCTGGACAGTTGTTCATGAAGGCGATCATCCAGTTCTTGTCCCACCTTCAGGTGATGCCAAAATTCCGGTTTTCTTCCAGCGGAATTCACTGGCCATAGAAGCTTCGGTGTGCCGCATCGAGAATGATGTCCAGGACTATGAGTTGAGTGAAGTGAGAGCGGTTGTGCGTGTGAACCAATTTCACAGCGACAAGCGCTACGGTGCTTGGGATGTTGAAGCTGGCCATCCATTCATGAGAATCTTGGGCAGTCATTTTGTAGACCCAGGAGCAGTATGGGTGCCAACTTCCAGTACCGCGCAACCTTCATCCAGAAGCTGCCAGAAGTTCATGGAGATGGAAGATCCTTTCGGTCGGATTCCTGACATTCCCTCAGAGGAACAGCACCTCATCCTGACCATTTTGGCAGAGAAGGATGAGAATCTAGCGCATTTTGGTGCTTTGCTTGAAGGAGGAGGTGACATCTTGGTGCCAGAAGCAGAGACCGGAGAAGCAATAGGAGTTGAGGATGGCGCAGATGTTGAGATTGAGGAGAACACCATCCCAGAAGGCCGTGAAGTTCCAGAAGAAGAGGAGATCAGAGATGAGGTTGCACCAAGAGGCGAACGTGAAGACATTGTTCATGTTGGAGGCCTTGAAATTCCTCAGTACTCCAATGTCAAAGATTTGAGGAGTGCTGCAAAGTTCCTTCAAGTGTCCAGTTCAGGAACGAAAGTGAAGATTTCCCAAAGGATCAGAGATGCGCGCGAAGTGGCTTTGAGAAGAAGGTCATTGGAGGTTGCGAGAGAACAGTATGCATTGATGAATCCAGAACCGAGGTTTGTCAATCCTCCAGCACCGCCTTCAGATCGAGAGAGAAGGCTGCATGAGGTAACGCGTTTGCCGTTCAAGAAGTGGTGTGGTTTTCGCGTGCAAGGCAAGAGCAAGATGGACATGAAGTATGCCACACCAACGTCAGAGGTGGCAGAACGAACACACCCAACTGTTCAGCGCGACATCTTTTTCCAAAGCGGTGGAGATAGCTTGTTGCTCATGATTGACGGTTGGAGCAAGTACATCCAAGTTCATCCACTGAAGAACAAGAATGCAGGGGTGATTGGAACAGTTCTGTCAGAGTTCCTTGCTACGCTGGGACACTTCGAGAGAGTCGAATTGGCCTATGACAACGAACCAATTCTGGCGGCAGGAGCAAGAATGGCAAACAAATTCGTGAAAACAACGGCTTGGAAACCATTTTGAGTCCAGGCAAGTTGTACAACAAGAGCAGGACAAGTTTAGCAGAAAGGTCAATACAGACAGTGAGAGCTCAATGCAAGACCTTGATTGCTCATGTTGAGGACAGAGCTAGGATAGTCCTCGAAGAGAAACATTTTCTGCATGCTTGGGCTATGTCACACGCAGCATGGTTGTTGAACAGATGCCATGTGTCCAATGCCACAGGTTTGACAGCTCATATTGCACTTCGAGGCCGACCATACAAAGGCTGTGTTTGCTGCTTTGGGGAGAGCATCTATGGTTTAGATGGGCTGCAGCCGAAGTACAAGTCACAGTGGCGAGCTGGCATTTGGTTGGGCAAAGACCTTGCAGATCAAGACATTGTCATGGTGAATCCCAATGAGGTAGTCCGTTGCAAAGCAGTGAGGAAGACAGGTGAGCATTGGAACGGACAGTTGCTTTTAGATGCTAGCCTTGGACCATGGGACATGAAGAGAGGTGTGAGGACAACGAGACCTATGAACTCACCAATTCCAGAGCTGATTGATGAAGGTTCAATGAAGCCGAAGTCAAGTGCAAGAGTGGTGAGACTGATGCTGCAGAAGATGAAAGGAAGTTGAAGTGGTCAGCGCCGGACCATGATGCAGAAGAAGTGGAGAAGTATGCCAGAGAGCATCCAGATGAGGATGAGGAAGGGAAGGATGCCCAGATAGGCGGGGCATCTGGTGTTGAAGCTGAGCGGCAGAAGTATCAGATGTGAGCAACAAGAGATCAGTAGAGGAGGAAACAGGTGAGCAGAGGAGTAGAAGAAGAATTGAGCAAGACTGTTCAAAACACAAGATAGAAGAAGAAGGAGTCAAACCTTCAAAGCAAGTAACGTTTGATCCGGATACACAAGTGCCGGAACCAAGTAGCAAAGTGGCAAAGATGTCAGAAGCATCCACAGCAACTTCATCCAGTACTACACCGACGAATGCACCGGAGATGAAGCACAAAGGAACAGTTAGGAGATTGGTTGAAGAGGTAGAACTCTACGATGAAGATGAACAGCAAGAAGATACATTTTGGCTTGACGAAGACTCAGTGGAATGGACAGAGCCAAAACAAGAAGGAGTGTGCGTAAGTGAAGAAGAAAAGAGAGGCAGAGGTTTCTTTGACGAAGGTGCAGGACCTCCTGAGGTCAGTCCAGAAGAGTTGAAAGACCTTGACAAGGAGGCCATGATGAGAGCTGAAGAGACTTGGCAACTTGGAAGTGCTAGAAGACATACCAGACAAAGAATGCCCAGATGGAGCAAGAGAGTTAGACACAAGGATTGTCGACGACTGGCGCTTCCGTGCAGATGGAGATCCGGAACCCAGGTGGACCAGACGAGCTAGGCTGGTGGCACGAGAGTTCAGAACAACAGGTAGCGCTGAAGAGACTTTCTCACCAACAAGCCCATTGATCTACATCAAGGCATTGATTTCTCTGTCTGTGATTCAACGGTTGCTTGTATCCGTGTTTGATGTTTCAGATGCATTTCTGAAGGTGAGTCCAAAGAGCTACGTTGTTGTTCAAGTGCCGAAGTGGGTTCAAGAGATCCTTCAAAGGCCAGATCTACATTTCTGGAGATTGAGGAAGTGTTTGCCAGGTCAGAGGTCAGCAGCGCCTGAGTGGAACCAATTCTTTTCAGGACTGTGTGCAGAGTTCAACTATGAGGCCTACCAAGGAGGCACGCTGTTCAGACACGAGAACAGCTACTTGTCTGTACACATGGACGATATCCTGTTGATTGGTCCAGAAGGAGCGCATGAAGCTTTTCTTGAGCACTTCAACAAGCTGCTCAAGTTGAAAGCAGAAGGTCCACACGGAGTTGACAGACCAGGAGTGGTGTACTACTTGAAGCGACAGCTTAGCTTTGACAGCACGGGTGTTGAGATTGCAATCAGTGCCAAATACATTCCCAAGTTGATTACACTGCTTGGTTTAGAGAACAAGCGTTCAAGAGGAGTTCCAACTCACTCAACACTAGATGCTTACAGTGCTGCAGATGTGAACGAAGCAGACAGGCGGAAGAGACTGCAAAGTTCCGCTCAGGTCTGGGAATATGCCTTTATGTGGCACAGGAACGTGTGGATATCTGTCAGGCGACTCTCGCCCTACATGGCGAATCCCACCAAGAACTCAATCAATGCCTTGAAGAAGCTGGCATCGTACCTACAGCTGACAAGTGACACGATCATGAAGTACAATGTGGTCAGCGCGAGATGTTCAGTGTTCACAAGGTGGCAGCACCTCAATGTGGATGGACAGCCAATCCACCGGGACTATGTCCTGGAATTGTTCTCAGGGTCGGATCGGGCAAGTTCAAAGAGCACCGGACGCTCAACGTCTTCAGGGCTGATCTTTTTGAATGGGCACACTGCATCCACAGCCATAGCAGGGCGCAGTCTAGCATTGCCCTCAGCTCCATGGAGGCGGAAGCGTTGGCAGCAACGGGATTGCTGATCGAAGGGATAGCAATCAAGCAGGCATTGCAATTCCTTCTGAGGTCCGAGGTGCAGTATGTCCATGGCCAACAATACAGTTGTTGAGATGAAACTGTTTCTGGACAGCGCAAGTGCTCAAACATTTTTTCCAGAGGCTTGGTCCAGGCAGAGCAAAGCACTTAGCGACTAGGACGCTATGGACACAAGAGTGCATGAGGAAAGGCTGGTTCAGACTTGCAAGAATAGGAACAAAATGGAATCCAGCAGACCTCAACACCAAAGCACTCAGCAGAGAACGAAGAGAACTCCTAAGCAGAATGATCGGACTTTGGAGTGATAGCTATGGTGAGCAAAGTGAAATGATGCCTCAAGTTCGAAGGATTTTGAAGCTGCTTTTGATGGCAAGTGTCCTTAAAGGTTGTGAACAGCCTGATGAAGGAGAAGAAACGTGCAGAAGCGACGGCAAGAACAATGCCGTGATTTTCAACCTTTCCTTCAGTGTGGCAGTTCTATGTTTTTGGATTCTTGTTTTGCTGCTTGTGATTTACTATGTGGAACAACATCAGAGAGTGAGGCAATTCAATACAATTTTGCAGAGAAGGTTAACTTCCAGAGCCATCCAAGATGAAAGAGACGAGTTGAACGCAAGTGGAAACGGAACAGATGATGAAGATGATGATGATGATGATGAAGACTTCCCAGATGGTCGAGGAGGTAGAAGAATGAGAGATCTTGGAGGGGGATACTATGCAGTTCCAGCATCCGGTTCAAGAACTGAATCACCAAGAGGTCATGACAGTGAAGGTTGGTACTGGGATCCAAGTGACGACAGATCATGGTATGACTGTGGATCTGGTAAAGGCTTGCGCAACAGAGGACGAGCTGGGAGCAGAACAGCAGAGAGCAGTACAGCAAGAGAGATTCCTAGAGAAGGAGAAGGTGAGACAGAACAAGAAAATGAAGAGATGAACAATGTGAATGAAGATGTCGAAGAAGAGCCAATGCCTGAAAGGCATGTGAGAAGTGAGAATGAACACACAATGATGCCTCCAGATGACAATGAAGAGGACGAAATTTTTGAAGATGAAGAAGCAGAAGAAAATGAGAACGAAGGGCAGAATGAAAGAAGAACAAGGCAAAGAGGAGCAGTAAGTGTTTCAGACTTAGTTGTGGCAGAGTTGTTGGCACAAGGTCGAGAACTCAGGCGACAAGCTGCAACATCGAGTGATGGACCAGGAGACATCATGCTTCCTGGATCAGAGTTTGTGATGCAGAAGTGGGATCTGCCAGGCATTCCGGCAGACACCACGAATTTCCATGCGTGGAGAAGTGATCTTCGATGTATGATCTTCGGTCTAGAGATAGATCTAGCCAGGATCTTGCAGGCACTGGAGAATCATCTACGAGAGCTACAAGCCATGCACAACCCCTTCTACCACAGAGATTGCAAAAAGGTGAGAAGCGCTCTACTATGTCAAAGACCAGAACCACAAGGCTACATGAGCGCAGCCATAACATTCATGAAGTGGGAAGAGAGTGGAAGATGATATGGGAGAAGAGCAGGAAGAAGCATTCATGACAGGAGATGAAGCAGAAGTCACACGAGACAACGCAGAAGAAGAAGAAGAAGAAGAAGAAGAAGAAGTTGCAGTGGTTGATGATGACCATGAAGAGAATGAGACGATGAAGAAGAAGGAGAAGAAAATGGCTGTGAACGACCGCCAAGAACATGCTCAAGGGGATCTGAGTGCAGCGACTATGAGCAGTGGGTTCAAGCTGCCTGACTCAGAGGATGACGAGCCCCTTGACTACAATCCAGCACCAGGGTCAACAGCGCTACGGATCATCAGTCCAAGACCAAGGGACAGCGCTGGAAGGCTGATTGCAGACCCAGAAGATGAAGCTGGAGATGGGAGCCATGATGGTTGATGAAGAACCACTAGATGACATGTTTCACGAAATGTAGAGACTGAACCAGTGAGCAAGCCTGAAGGAAAATGCCAGGCGTGCTCAAGGCGGGGTGTCGATGTTTAGCGTGGACACTCATAGCAAGGATGACACGCACATGAAATGTACATCCAACCTCGTGACAAGTGGCTCGAGATAGCAAAAAGGCCGCACTCCGACGTTTGAGAAGTGCTTAAACGGGTAGATTTGTTTACATACGTTCCAAGACCTTCTCCTGGAATCTCTGTGTGCCACCACATGCCATGTCATCAACATGCAAAGCAATGATACCACTCAAGTTGAAGCTCTCCAGAGGGGATCGAAATGTCAGTTGCAGTTTTAGGGTGGGAGCACCCGGGTTCCACTGCTTGAGCGCCTCGGCCATTTGGTTCTCAGGGAGGGTGGGTGGGCGCACTTTCTTCCTTGCTCGAAAAGCGGGCATGGGGGATAGACCATGGAGTTTACCGAGGACCCTGTTGTGGATCTAGAGCCTTTTCCTGAGATTGAACCCCTTGATCTGGAAAATGATTTCAGTTTTGCTGAGTTTGTTCAATGTGAGCCTGATGGAACATCTCATGGTCTTGATCCTGTGCCCTCGGAAGTTAGTGCTCATGAAGATTCACCTGCGTTTGAGACCGATGACATTGTTGAGCATGCTGCACCTTTATCCAGTGACAGCGTCATTCCTGGGCCAGAATGGAACTTGATGATTGCCGGGGCCTTTGGACAGTACAGGCAGCAGAGTGATAAGTTGAAACATTTCCTTGGGAGACTGGAATTTTGGGAGGAGTCTTCAAGAGTGTTGTCAAGCCTGAATTTCCTTGCATTGCTGGTATCTCTGAGAGCTTTCCAGCAGTGATGTCTGGGGTGGAGGAAACCGCAATTGCCGATCGTGTTGGACTTAGTGTGCCTTTGAAAGCTTGTTATGCTGAAACAATTTCACGCACGAAAGACTTGGACTATTTTACGAACAAACGCCTTGAGACGGAGAAAGCATGTGGCCTCTGGCTGGATCTTCTTGCGCGCAATTGGAGTGCAACAAAAGTTGGAGCACAGATATGTACTGACCTCCGTCGTGATCCCAGCGGTGATGCAGCTATAGAGTCTTTGAAAGCTTGCTTTGGCACAAAGAGTCCAAATACTTTGCAAAAGAGAGCTTCATCATTACGAAGATTTTACAAGTGGCACTCGCAGTATTGCAAAGAGCGTGATGTGTACATTGATCCAATTCCGTTGAGAGAGGATGATGTTTGGCATTATTTTCAACACCTCAGATCTGGAAGGATTGCTGAAGGACGAGGATACACCACGCCTGGAACTTTTTTGGAAACGGTTCGATTTGCAAAATTCACGATTGGTTTGGGGGGTGCCCTTGATGTGTTAGAGTCAGGCAGGCTCTTAGGCCTTGCGGCACTGGATAGGCGAGAGAAAGGGCCTACAAGGCAGGCACCCCCCATGGAAGTCGAGCATCTTCGCAAATTGCATGAGATCCTGGCAAGTGATGCTGACAAAACGGATAGGCTTGGAGCTGGAACTTTCCTCATTTGCATCTATGCCAGGGCAAGATGGTCAGACATCAGGTTTATTCACCATGTTGAGGTTGAGGCTAGGCGGAATGGTTGCCTAGTCTTGTACACCACAGAACACAAGACGCCAGAAGTGGGACTGCGTCGTGAGCAATACTTGCCACTGGTTGTGCCTTGGGATGGAGTGGTGCGCACAGATTGGCTCAAGATTTATTTGGAGCTCTATGAGTCAGTTGGCCTTAACATCCACGGCGTTCCGTTGGGGCCACTCATGCCTGCTCCCCTGGTGGGGGGCGGATTTGGCGCAAGGCCACTCAGCACTTCTGAGGCATCGATTTGGCTCAGACTCCTGCTACAGGGAACGTCGAACGCGCAGAACTTCAGATCCCATTCTTTGAAGGCAACCATTTTGAGTTGGTGTGCAAGATCCGGAATGGATAAGGAGGTGAGAGCGGTTCTTGGTCATCATTGCTCTTCGCTTAATGGGAGCGAAGTGGTATACGCCGGGGAACTCCAAACCAGGCCAATCCGAAAGCTGCAAATGTTATTGAAGAATATACGGTTAGGCTTGGGATTCGATGAGATTGCTGAACAGGGAACTTTGATTTCATCAACTCCATGCGTGCTGCCACCCAGGCCAAATGCTTTCACTCCTGCGTTGCCATCAGGACCATTGGCGGTGGAACCTGAAGCCGGTCGTGAGCCTGGAGCTGAGATTGAGCACGCATTGGAAGTCATGAATGTGGCAGAAGAGAATGAGAGCATCAAAGAAGAACATGATATAGAAGAGCAGAGTCGGGCCTTTGCAGAGAACCTCAGTTTGTTTCCTTTGCCTGTTGTTCGTGAAGGGCTGATTGAAATTGAGTCGTCCAGCGGCAGTGACACGGATTCAAGCTCTGAATCAAGTGAAGAGGAGCTAGAAGGTAGAGGACGGGAACCAGAGAGTTATGTAGAGCATGTTCCTCCTGGGCAGGTGTTTGTGAGGAATACCAAAAGTGGCTTAGTGCATTGCGCCAAGAGCTCAGAGGGGAACACCAAATGTAAACAGAAGATTGGAGGAAACTTTAAGGTTCTTGACCGGGTGATTTTCTTGAAGATGCCAAAGTGTTTAAACTGCTTTCCAAAGGATCCAGACCGAATTCGGAAGCTTGAGGACCTAGTCAATCGGGTTGACGCTGCCGTAAAGCGTGCAAGAGGTCAAGTTTGATGGAGCAAGATCGAGAGGATCAAAACATTTGCGCGGAGAGCCGTGAGTTTGGGCTTTGCTCATGAGAACTTCATTGAAGTCGGAGTTGGAGCGTTGCTCCTTGAACTTCATGAGCATACCAGAGTGGAGGCTCAAGTCATGAGGATGTCTTTGACATCAGAGTGAAGGTATAGAGCATGTCATTGACATTGGAATAGCTAGATCTTCAGGATGCCGAAGGTGCAACCCAATAAGAAAGCATTTTTAGCACCACAGGGCTGGCAAAACAGGTGTATCTGATACGCCTGGTTTTCACTAGGAAAACATTTGAGTTTGAGCGTGTCTTTGAGTGGAAGTAGAGTGACTAGTTTCCTAACGCGCAAACGTTCGTGCGTGTCAAACTGTTGGTTTTGTGAGGGAACTCTTCACCTTTACCTGAGGAACTTTGCGCAAGGAGCCATGGCAAGTGTAATTGACAGCGAAGCCCATTTCAATGCAAGGGCCGCAGAGATGGGCATGTCAAATGACCTGAAGCAGGCTTTGAAAGACAACGGAATCTTGACGCTGAGCCACTTGGCATTTGCGATAGGTCAACCGAGCTCACCGCTGTCCAATGATGAAATCAGTGGATTCTTGCGGCCGCTGTTGACCAGAGAGGCCACGATTCAGGAAGTGTCAGTGACTAAGAGGTTCACGTTTGAGGCTCAGACTTTTCTTGTAGCCGTTTTGCGCCAGGGTTTGGAACAGCCAGATGACTGACAGCCAACCCAAGAAGATTCCGTTCGCTGAACGCTCGACTAGGATGACTGCTTTGCGCAACCGCCTTGCAGGAGTTTCGATCACAGGTGAGCTTGAACCTGCGCATGTTCTTTTAGAGAAGGCCTGCTCTTTGTTTGACCAGAATTTAGTGAAGTATCTTGAGCCAGCCATTTGCATTAGCCGTGCCTATGAGGTGCAGGGAACAAAGCAAGCCAGGGAGCTATCTTTGGAGAAAGGAACTTTAGTTTTGAAGAACCAAGATGAAAAGTTGAGTTCGCCGACCGATAGTGAATTGAAGCTGCATTTTGCCATGACACATCGTGGAATTTCTTTCGAATTTGCTAGGGTCATGAGCTACAGCCAGCATTGCCAGTGGGAGACCTTCCTGGTCGAAGCTCTGCATCGCGAGAGCCCACCAGGATACACCAAACCGTCGCTGGCTCAGATAATACAATGTGACAAGGCAGCTTGGAGTAGGTTGGCAAGCACGGTGGAGTCGGTCCGCCAAAGAGTTGATGGCTCCTATCCATTAGGGGAGGCGTTGTTGGCTCTTCGTGGTGATCCCAACATTGCATTGTTTCTTAAAGGAAAATCCAAGGGCACAGGAGGAAGCCCTCCTATGCCAAAGCAGCTGATTGGCAAATGGCACAAGACACCTCAGGGAGAACCCATTTGCTTTGCTTTCAATACCGCGGATGGGTGCCAGCATAGTCCAGGTGTGGCCGCAGGTGACCGATGCCCCCGAGGTTGGCACTTGTGCATGGAGCCGAGGTGCCAAGGAAAGCATGGTTTGACCGAACACAAGAACTGACCTGTGCCTTCGAAGCGTGAATTCAAAGTTTGGAATGGCATTCACGCAGAACCGGCTTTCATGATTGAAATATTCTGCGGGTGTGCCATCCTTTGTGCCACTGCTAAGCAGCATGGCCTTGCAGCATCTATAGCAGTTGATAAAGATCGCAAAAAGGGTGCCAGATGTTCGATTTTCCAGCTCGACCTCAGGAAACCTGAAGATCGCAATTTGTTGGAATATTGGATGGAATCACCTCTTTTGCCCTGGGTGCATTTTGCACCTGTTTGTGGTACAGCCTCAAGGGCTAGAGAGATTCAGCGAAGCAGGACAGACCCTAGGCCGCTGCGCAGTGATGAGTTCCCACATGGTTTGCCAACCCTGTCTGAGAATGAGATGCGCCGTGTCCTTATTGCAAACGACCTTTTCGGCTACACCTGCCGCTTGTTTCAAAAAGCTGTTCACGCTGGTGTCCTTGCGACAGTGGAGAACCCAAAGAATTCATACTTTTGGCAAACTGATTGGTTCCTGCGGGTCATGAGGACTTGTAGAATCTTCGTTGCTGATTTCCAAGTGTGCATGTCAGGAGGGTCTAGGAACAAGTGGACTCGGCTGGTGGCTTCTTTTCCACAGATTCAGCAGTTGAACATTGCTTGCGACCATTCGCATCAGCATGAGCCTTGGCGTTTTGCGAAGAACAGTGACGGCCATCAAGTTTGGGCCACCAGTTTGGAGTCTATGTGCCCAAGAAAGATGTGCGTGGCAGTCGTTCAGACGGTCCTCCAAGCCGCGCATCATGAGCAAGGATTGGTTTTGCAGCCGCAGTCGCTAAAAGACATTCACTTGCATCCCCTCATGAAAGCTCAATCCGCACAGGTCTCCAGTGGACTTCAACCGCGCAGACGTGTACCGCACTTGATCCCAGACTTTCCGGCTACGGCCACCTTTGTTGCTAGCAGTTTGTCCGACGTGCCATGTTCACTGTTGCAGAAGCTGCCCATACAAATCACGCTTAAATCATGTGAGCGCACCCCTGTTCAGGTGCCTGCCGCTTCACGGTTTTTGCGCTTTTCTGCCCTTTCGCCCGCAGATGGGGGTAATGGGGGGTCGAAAGTTGAAGGGTTGAAAGTCGCGTTTGGGTTGCCTTGGACTTGTGAAACGTTCATCCGACAAGCGTGCAAAGCTGGACACCCGCTGTTGAGTGGGCACCAGGTACCAGGTGACTTGCAGGTTGCACTTGAAAAGAACCTGGAGTGGGATGACTGCACCATGAGCGAATACAGAGCTCATTGGTGCAAAAAATGGTTGAGGCGTGCTTTGGAGTTGAAAGAAATGGAGAGAGCTGATGCTGAACGGCGTCCTCACCATGTGAAAGAGAACACGCGCCAGAAGCAGATTTTGGTGACAGAGGAAATTTTGCAAGAGCTGGGTTATGAAGACGTGCAGATTCTGCAAATGCTGCGTGAGGGCGCCACGTTAGCTGGGGACATTGAGCCATCTCCCGTCTTCCCGAAGCAATACAAGCCTTGTATGCAGACTGTTGACCAACTTCACAAAGGTGCTCGCTTGAGGAATGAAGCAATTCTCAACATGACCAAGAGTTTGGGCGATGCAGAATTGGACAAGCAGCTTCTGGCTGAAACGCGTGAAGAGCTTGTGAAAGGTTGGGCCAGAGGTCCATTTGAGTTGAGCGCTCTAGAGGAAGATGCAGTGATTTCCCGGAGATTTCCCCTTCAGCAAAGCAACAAAACCAGGCTTATAGATGATTTCTCGATCAGTGGCATCAACGAAACGTGCACTACCCACAACAAAGTGGACTTGCACATGATTGATACGTTGGCTGCTCTTACAAAACAGTATTTCCGTCACTGTGCAGAGAAGCAGCTGGATAGCACTTTGCAGGCCAAAACGTTCGATCTCAAAAGTGCTTATAGGCAGATTCCTATTCGAGAGTCGCACCTGAGGTATGCTTACTTTTGCATTTATAACTGTGAACAGGGCCATGCCGAGGTATACCAAATGGTTACCCTTCCGTTTGGGGCGACGCATAGTGTATACTGTTTCTTGAGATTTGCACGAATGCTTCACTGCATTGCTGCAAGAGGTTTGTACTTGATGAACACAAGTTTCTTTGACGATTTCATCCTCTTGTCTCGACCGCCTGCTGCAGATAGCGCAAGTCTTGCAATGGAACTGGTATTCATGCTTACTGGATGGGATTTTGCCAGAGAGGGAAAGAAGAAGACAGACTTTTCATCCTCTTGTCAAGCTCTTGGTGTTGTTCTTGATTTTTCACTCTCAGCGGAACGAAAGCTGCTGATACAGAATACAGAGCAACGGAAGGCAGAGCTGCAAGACTTGATTCACCTAGCTCTGGAGCGGGGCTGTTTGACGAGAAAGGAGTCCCTGGTCCTCAGGGGAAAGCTGGGCTTTGCAGATAGTTTTGTGCGTGGCCGTCTTGGTACCCTGGTGCTTAGCAAGTTGATTGAGCATGCGTATGGTGTGCAGAAACAGATCGGTGAGGGTCTAAGGATTGCACTGCACTTCATGCTGGAGAGGTTGCATTCAGGGAGACCTCGGACAGTGAACGCCCAAAAACTTGCCCAATGGTTCATTTACTCGGATGCTTCATATGAGCAGAGCACTCAGACCGGTGGTTTGGGTGGTGTCTTGATAAATGAAGCCGGTGAATGTGTGGCTTGGTTTGGACTGGAACTCGACTCAGATGCTTGTAAGAGTCTTGGTGCTTTGTGGAAAGACACCATAATCTATGAGCTTGAGATGCTTGCAGGTGTACTATCTCTGATCCTTTGGAACGATAGGATCTCTGATGGATTGCAAGTTTGGTTCGGTGACAATGACGCTGTTCGATACTCTTTGATCAAAGGCTCTGCGGAGGGGCCTGTTGCTAAAGCTCTAATGCACATCCATCTAGAGCATGAAGCCGCCAATAGTTCGCAAGCTTGGCTTGCCCGGGTACCTACTGAGGCGAACATTAGTGATTACCCGTCCAGAGGAGTTGAACATGAATTGCTTGGATCCGAATTGTCCGAAAGCTTGAAAGCCTTTTGCTTGCTGTCAGATCTCGTTGCTCGTGTAACAGTCTTGGTGGTGCATCCTTCAGATGGGGGAGAGGCCAGGAATGCACCCCCAAAGCCTCGAAAGAGAAAAGGAGCGTTTTGAGCTTTCAATCTTTCAGTGGAACCAAACGTGAAACTGACGTTGAAGCTCCCCAGAGGGGATCGAAATGTCAGTTGCAGTTTTAGGGTGGGAGCACCCGGGCTCCACTGCTTGAGCGCCTCGGCCATTTGGTTCTCAGGGAGGGTGGGTGGGCGCACTTTCTTCCTTGCTCGAAAAGCGCCCACCCACCCATTCCCTTTGTTCACTTTCCGAGCAAGCATGCCAGAGCTCGTTCGTTAAGCGCCGAGCTCTCTCAGTTCGTGCCAGACCCATGGCCTGAGGCCAGGAATGCACCCCCAAAGCCTCGAAAGAGAAAAGGAGCGTCTTGAGCTTTCAATCTTTCAGTGGAACCAAACGTGAAACTGACCTTGTTTTCAACTTTGTCGTCATACCAGAAAAAAATGCACCGATCCAGTTCACCCTGTTTCATGTTGAGCGTTTGTGTCAACGTTTTGGTCAAGTTTTCCCACCATTTTCTTGGGGCGTCCATCAACCCATAAACACATTTACACAACTCAATGACCGAGCTGGGATCCACACCGGGAATACCTTCTCGGGGAACTCTGGCAAAAATCCTACCACCAGCCCTTTTCAATTCTTCACCTTGCAGGAACGCCCCCTCGACATCCATGATGTGGAGCATCCACTTTTCCGAAGCGATGATTTGTAAGGTCATGCCTAAACCATTTGCAGATAAAGTTGGTGACTGGCGATGTAGATCCAACAAATCGGGATCCTGAAAGCCTTTCAAGACCCATCGACACTTGATTTCCGTGTCACCTGGAAGATCCGGATTTTTTCGGTTAGTCTTGACTAAAGGACTATATATCTAGAAATCTCTCAGGTGGAGTTTCTTCTTGAATTTTGTCTGCGTTTGTTCCCGTATGAATGTGAATTGATTGTGTTCACGAGCTTCTGGACTTCTTTCTTCTTTCCTACTATCACTTTTTCCCATTCGTGTTCTTCAATGTCTCGATCTTTCAGCTCGGATTCACGTTTCTGTTGCAAAATGAAGGACTCAAACATGCCATTGTCTTCCTCCATCGTGACTTCCAAACAATCCTCCGTTTCTGAACTTGCAGCATACGGTCCACGCGCCAGTCGCTGAGATCCCAAGTCCAAAAGTTCTGCGCTCCTTCTCATCGCAGCTGTCAAAGGTGTTTCTGTGACTGCTGTCTCAGGCTCATGTTCTCGGATAGGTCCATATCTAGTGTTGGTGTCATTCGGATACTTGACGATCACAGGCCCCGCGGGCGTTGTCTGCCTCGTGTTGTCTTCCGTCACTGTTTGCCTGGCTGTTCATAGATGGCATCGCAGTCACTGATTCATCAATTTCGCCTTCGTTCCCATCCGGTGGAGCTTCTGATGGTGAAGGATATTCCTCCACATCCCCTTGCACGCTTGGCCGATGGTTCAGGACTGTCTTCATCAACAAGTGGAAACTCCTCTTGGCCAATATCAGTGAATACTTGAGCACCTCGATCTGACAGTTGTCGCTGGGCCTGAATCATGTCTGCTGTGACAAATTTGATTGCTGCCTCTTGATCAACTGTGAGTCTTCTCAGTTGTTCTGGGGCACATCGCAGCACTTTGTTGCCGAGAGATCCAGATCTTTGATCTGCCACTGAAAAAGCCAATGACTCTTGCAGGCCCACGCCAAACACCAGCTTTGCCATCATTTCAGTATCTTCTCCAGTACTACACCAGGTCTCCAACACTCAGTTCTTGGTCTCTCATGATTCGTGGTCTATGGCTCAGAGCTCGACGAACCTTTTGGTCGTCATCGGCTTCTAGTAAAGCCTTTCGGGCAGACATTCTACTGTAACTTCATTGGATCGAACCATATCCTCATCACCATGAACACCCCCGATTGATAAGCAATGTTGGGATCACTCTCAAGAATACCCTGGGGAAAACGCAGATCGCACCCAAAAACACGTTGGAAAGGGGCATACCCATGTTTCCTCATCATGCTGTTTTTGGCATTGTTCACCTGGTCGATCAACTCATTGACTTCTTTCTTGTTCCTAGGTTGAGAACACTTGCTTCCAGATCCCCCCATGACGTTCCACCAGACCGTTTTGGTAAGGACTGTAAGCCGCAGTCTTGTCCACAAAAGTGCCGTCCGTCTCAAAGCCAGCTTGCACCTCATTGTCAAATTCCGATCCACCGTCCGTGACAACCCGAACCGGAATCCCAGCCCACCCGGAATGGCATGGAAATCTGCAGACCCGTTCCTTCACAAATGACCGTCAACATCTTCAGGGTCTTCCCTGCAATTCAAACGTGTCCATGTTGATCTGTTGATTGAAACCTTGAGCTCTCTTATGTTTGGCAACAGCATGACTAGGTCGATGCACTTCACATATGCTACATTTGAGTCGCTTCGCAGCTTCCATGGCAGCATTACTCGCTCCAGCAGCCTTCAGCAAGTGCAAAAACCTTTCTTCGGAGGGATGACCAAGATTCATGTGGCACCTACGAACACTCCGCTGAATATGGGTTTTGTCCTCTTGAAGACCCTCCGCCGCGAAAACCTCATGAGCATGATTCTTTTGATGCTTCATGTACGCCGTGACGATCGCAACCAGCTTTTTGGGGTACACCTGAGCACATCTCGACCGATTCACCCAAACACCACCAACCCGAATTTGACCCTCGATCCGCTGATGTTCATGTCCATGGTCACGCCTACATTCCAAACCCTTCATCTCCTCAAAGTTGAACATCCACCGAGTGTGTTTCTTATAGGCTTTGTGGGACAAGGGATCTTTCAATCCATGCATGCATTGATCCATGTCAACAGTGAGCACCCCTGGCATGTTCATGACCTTTTTAACACATGACTCTTCCCAACTAGCCGCTCCCCCCGGATGTTCAAAAGCAAACAACCTACCTGCCTCATGTTGCGTCTCACAAATCTGCATGGCAAATTCAAGCAGCACTCTTTTGTTCCTCTGGCTTCTGCTTGTGCCACCTGCATGACCGCAGCGGGGAAAATGGACCGCATGGTGGACAAACCGTCACACACTTGGGCTTATAGTGTCGAATTTCGTCTAAACAGGCTTTCCGGTGATCCGCTTTCAGAAAGTCCCATCCTTGCCCAACATCATACGATCTGAGACCTTTCAGGCCTCTCTTTTCGGCACATGGCAGAACTCTAGGATTGGAAAAAGCCTCGGCAACATCAGGCTGTGTTTGTAGGTTGACAACAAAGATTTCGTGTGTTCCACCCTCAGGTTCTTCAATCGCGGAATCGGTGCAACTACTATAGCATCATGCTCGTGAATCCACTCATCGACATTCCTGAGGATCCTCACACGGTTCTTCTTAGACATGGTCTGTGCACCTACGGTTCTGTCGGACTCACTGCACTCAGAATCACCTGCATCTCCGTCATGAGCTCCTTCTCTTCCTCCGTGTGCTCGGGGTGGAGAGGGTTCACTTGGCGAATCGGCATGCCATCCAACATCTCCACGATGACAATCTCGTGACCCTGGTTGCCCACATACGACCACTCCATGCCGGTCTCGCTCGATGCCCGTGGTCGTCTCTGGCCCTGTAGCTTGGCTGAGCCTTAGCCTTGGCATAGCCCATGACTCTTGGTGGTCCTTGTTCCTGACTCAACAGCCTCAGCCTCTCGCGCTTGGCTTCGTCGCGGCACAGAACGTAGACCTTCAGCTTCTGCATCTACTGCCGCTGGTCTTGCTGATGTGTCCACGAACCCACTCGCAGTAAGACTTGTCGGTCACATAAATGTCCTTCACTTCCAGGGCTGACTTGCCGCTCTTGTACTTGCCCTCCTTGAGGACGGTCTCTCCCGGAATGGGATTCTTGTTTCCATCCTCGGACATGTCGTCCATTTTGTCCAGAGCCACCGTCGATGTCTTCCACGGAAACACTGGTTCCTCTCGGGCACGGATGTTCTGCAACATGTCCAAGACCTCCTTGTTCAGAACACCACGATTGGCCATCCCGTTGAGCTGAGTCGAACCTGGACACACTACCACTGGACTTGAGCCTGTTCTCGAATCGCGAGTCACACTCAAGTTCATCTATGTTGTACGTTTTCACCTTCCCAGGAGTGCCCAAAGGCACCTCCCCAACAAAACACTCAGCAGAGAAATCGAAACACCTAAGAGCATAATGACCACGTGCTGTGCTATCAAGTTTGAACCATTCACCAAAACAACACAGCCGATCCTTCGATAAATCAAGAACACAACCAATATGCTTCAACAGTTCCTTGCTCAAGAGAAGTGGAGTCGAGCTATTGGGCAAATAGCAGCCTTGATCAACAATTTCTGAGATCCTAGTTTGGCTGGGATGATGACTGCTTCATGAGAAGTCAAGGTTCCTGAGTTCCCAAAGCGAAATTCGGAAATTTCAGCCCGCTTAGGAACACCCATTCCCTGACCGCTCAAATGCCTCTCCAGCCCAGCCAACGTATATGCTCCAACAAGCATGCGTCGACAAGCCGTGTCCGGGACGGCAGCTTCACTGAGAATCGGATCTTCTACATTGACCTCAGGATGGTTTGTCTCTCCTGGGTCATTGGAAAAATACGTCAGTCACAAAAGCCTCCCGCTCAGGCGTGGGGCTCCCGAAAGTAGTCTCATCTGCTCCACTGGTTTTGAACATCTCCCAAACGTCATCGGCCAGGAGAACCTCGCGACCATAGTTCTCAACCAGATTCACATCGGTCACACCCTTGCTCGAAGTTCCTGAAGCAGCACTAACCTTCCCAGAAGTCTCACTGCGTCCACCGGTTCTATGTGGACATTCACGCTTCCAGTGGCCTTTCTGCTTGCATACATGGCATGTCGTCCGAGCCTTAAGCAGCTCGAGCTTTCCTTTCATCGTTCCTGACAACTTCCATTGTCCTTGATCAAGACCAGTCCTCGGTGTCTGGAAACCTCGACTCGTCCTTTGCTCTCTGATTTTCTTCCGCACGTCAAGGTAGGTCTCAAAGGCCTCTAAGGCTTCCTCATCATCACCATCTTGGTTCTGGCTATCATCTGCGATGATCTGGGCCACTTCAGCCAGATCTTGATCCTCATCCATCATGACAACTTCATGTCGCTCGCCAGCCCGAGCATCGTCATCGTTCTGGAACACCTCCTTGGTCTTCACGGTGCCATGCTGTCAGGAAAGACGCCACGAACTGCTGAGACCACATCAACAAAGTCCATGCCCCCCTTGGTGTAAGTCAAAACCATGCTCTCCTGAGACTGGTCCAACTTCAGCTTCTTCATGAGAAGAAAACCCATCACAGGAGGTGGCAGATCAATCGACTGTTCCTTCATCAGTCGAATCGCCCCATCATGCCTCGCCATGAACTGCTGATAAGTTTCAAAGGGTTTCACCTGCAGATCATACAGGTAGTTCTTCAAGGCATGCTGCAACAGATCACGGGGTTGAGGTCCATATTTCTCGTCCAAGACGGTCCAAATCTCTTTGTCCCCGTCTTTCTTCATCAGTTCCTCAACTGCGATGGTCTCGAGCAGCGCTTCCGCCTCCCCCTTGATGAACTCCATCAGACGTGGCCCATACTTCTCCTTGGGAACCGTCGTCGGGAGTCCTGCTATCATTTTTGTTCAATATGTGGTGGAAAAGGTTGAAAATGTGAGAAACACGAGTTAAAGAGTTTGTTTGCGAGTTGTATTGTTTGCCAGTAAGCTTCCACGTTTGCGATGGTGGAATGTGGTGAGTAGTTGTAGAATCACAAGTTCAATTTTATCAGATGGCATCATATTGCATCGCTGTCCAACACTTGTTCTTACAGTCGAATTCACTCATCAAAAGACCGATGCTGCATGAACACGCTGAGGTTCCCAATCCAAAATTGTGCTGGGGTTTAGGTGTGCGTTCTTTTTGTCGATTCATTTTCGACCTTGTTGTTTCAGACTTGCTGTCGCTCAGCTCAAGCCATGATTGTTTTCAGACTTGGTTTCGCACCCGCTGGATTGTTAGATTGTCTCTGAACTGTTTGTATGTGTCCACGTGCAAACCTGAATTTGTCTATACATGTCTACGCATTGTAACCATCGAACGAATGAAGCGGCTCGTTCTTTTGAACACGGAACACGACAGGGTACCAACTACACTGCTGAAACGTTCAGGCTGCCCGTCGTGGAACTGAATTTTTGGAGCCAAACACTTGACGTAACAAGAACAGACCAAGTGTTTTGTTTGAATTGGCCTGCTGTTTGGAGCTTTGCTGATATGTTGAGTTGAGCAACCACGGTGCATTGGCAGGTTCAAACACATTGGCAACATGATTGCTGCAACGAAAAAATGCCACATTCAGTATGTCCCAAGTAATGGTCGCAAATAGTGCGTAAATGTGTCAGCACCATTTCTTCAATGAACAAATGCACTGCTCAATTTTATAATTAACAGAAAACCTGGTTACTGCATATGGAACTGTAGAATCATCTTCTGAACATGTCGGCGGCAGCTCATGATGTACCCATCCCTGACTCAGATTCAGCGTCAGATGGCCTGGACTTCGAGGAGTTCGAGCATGGTCCATCGCAGATGTTCACACTAGACAGTAGACATGATTTGCACTTCAATTTCAGTTGTTGAACAAACATGTAGTAAAATGCTGTGTAGGACTGCGAATTTATTGCTAGTGGCAATGCGAAACCAGCTGTTTGGTCGCCGGGCGCAGAGGTTTTGGCAACTGCGGACATTGAGTATGTTGAACCAACTTGGGAAGGACCGGAAATTCTACGGAGAGGGCATTCAGGGCGCATTGTAGGCTTGAATGCTGATGGCAATCTGCTGGTTGACTGGGATGAGTTGGAAACTCCAAAACCTGCGCGATATGATCAGGTTCAGGGCAAGGAACCAGGGGCAGACGCGTGGGGTTTGCGTTCGCTTTGTGGGCTGTGGTCCAATGTCCTTGGACACTTGTGGATATGTCCTGACCCTTGGAATCCTGAACAGTGCCTCTACGAGGAGGCTTCTTTGGATGGTGGGTTTTTGCAAGGGACACTCAAACCACTCTCTTCTGGCGGGACAAGTTGGTGGCACGGGGATGTTTGGGCCAAGTTCGGAGAGCATGAAACACGTTGGTTACACGGCGATGTTTGGGCCAATGTGGGAGAGCCTGAGCCTGGGCTGCACTTTGCATCCCTCCCACGCTTCTTGGTCAAACCAGAGCTGTCACCGGAGGAAGACAAGTGGTCCCATTATGAAGAACAGTGCCAGAAGCAGATTCGCTTGCAACTTTTGCCAGCCAGAAATCAACTTAAAGTCCAGATCTGTGGGAATTGTGGCAATTGGAATGAGATTGGGGAGTTTGAACGCACTCTTCCAAAGATTGGCTGTCCTCTCCAGATCCTGAGAGTTGAGGATGTCCAGAAAAATAGCAACTTGGCAATTTCAGACACTGGAGACTGGACCTTTGATGGAGGAGTCACTGGGGAGTCGGGCACTTGATCTTCATTTGGGTTTTGTTCTTGAGTTCCAGCTATATACTGTAAAAGATGCGCATTTTTGCTGTGAACTGGGCCTGGGAGAGTGAGAGTACACTCCCGCTCAAATTTTCTTTTTGGAAGTGTGCTAGAGCGACCGAGAACTTCTGCTTTCCTAGTAGAAACAAGTCCAGTTTCCAAGGTCAGTTTCCTTGTTTTGCTCGAAACAACAAGGCCTGGACAAAGCATGGACAGGTGCGGACACAGAAGGATCACACCCTGAGCAACATAGGAGGACAACCAGGGACAGGGTCGTTTGAGAGAAGAGATATCAGACAAAACTATTTGCATAAGCATATAGGTTGTCCATGAATCAGGCTTGGGTCTTGGAGGTATGTGGGACCTCCAAACAGGTGTTCGGGGCAACTATGGACCTTTTGAAGCTAAGTTCTTGGCATCCTGCCCCATGGGTTGACACCATGTTCGTTGTGTCTCAAAGTTTCTATACATTTCTTCTAGTGCAAGTTCTGCTTCTCAGTACCTACTTTTGATATACATAATGTGTGCCATATTTGTTACTGTGGTGTATGTAGCCTCTGCTAATGCAAAGTGTGTAGATGATATATACTTGTTGAGAGAGGGATTAGGCTTAGGTTTTCTGCCGGTTGAAGCTTTGTCGCGATGGTGGAAGGAGGATGTCAAGGTTGTTCACCCCTTCAATCATCGTGGTCGTTTAAGTTACGCTTGTGCCAGGCAAGGATGGTCAATTGGACTGTGGTCTTGGAGGATGTGAGGCTTCCTTTTGCCGAGAGCGTGGCTTTTCTTTAAAGATTCAGCTGACTATCCCCGTCAAAGGGGAGGTTTGGTATGTAGCAACCTCTCAGGGTGCGGTCATGCCACCGCTGTCTCTTGAAACGTCTTCCGCATGGACTATACTAGATTGCGCCCCTCCAGGTGTAGAGCTTATGCTGAGCGGGTTGCACATGAACTCGAAGTACGATTTGAATGTAGCGCTGATGAGGCGTAGCGTCTTGGAGTACCGGGGTGTTAGCGTTCAAGTCGTCACATCTGGCAAGGTAAAAACCTTTCCTGACATTCGAACGCAATCGAAAGTGTGGTACTTTGTACGCGATGATGGACTTGACGAAGCTTACCGTGCAGAGGATCAAATCACACTGGAAACAGCACGGAGCAACTACCGCGCAAGCTCTTCCCCGGAGTGCTTGAAAACCGTCCAATGTCAGCAGTACACAGTTGACCTCAGGACGATGAAGCAAATTTCATCAAGGCAAACAGAGAGGGACGTGAAGCGACGAGCTGTGAGCCTTGTTTCGGATGCTCCCTTGGCTGATGTATGTTTGTGGCAACTGACTTCTCAATATGGTCAACTGGTGGCGGCCAGAGGCACACTTCCTGGAATTGATGCAAGCCTTGCGTGGCTTGCCTGAGAGTTGCAAAGAAAGGTAATTACCTGTTCCAAATTTAGTAGACTGATCAAAAAGGGCGCATGCCGCAAACTTCCAATATATAGACCTGCCTTGGTTCGGTTCTGTGTCTTGTGTGCTGTGGGTGTGAGGAATTTGGACAATGCTGAGACCATTGCGAAGTTGCTGTTTCAGGCTGAGAGCAAGGCCTGGGCAGCAACAGGCTTTGCACACCTCAATCTGATGTGCTTAGCCATCACTGCAAGAGTATACACAGTAGATTTATGACATTTTATGACTAGATCGGCGCGATTCTCTTCTCTTTGCCTCTATGTATAGTTAGATGTTTCATTGATTCTCGGACGTACCACCACTTTGTGTTTTACCTTGGATGTCAGGTCTTGCTTCCAAATCTTCCAAGCTTACCAGGTATTTTTGATGATCTCACATTCGTTTGGAACTCAGCGTTTGCGGTTGTTTGTGGCCGAAGCGGATGGTTTGTTTCGGTCGTTTCCGAGGCAATGGTCCTGTTTGAGAAGAGCCAGAGGCTGTTGCGAGAGTCTCTTCAGCAGCAATCAGATGATGGCGTTGTCGCTCAAGCGGTGGATGATAGGAACAGTCAGCGCAAACATCTCTGCTCAGTATTGAAGCAAAGTGCTCAGACGATTGAGGATGTCAAAGCTTTTAAGGCTACTGCCACTGCTGCAATGAAGGCTTTCGATCAGTCCAGTATTCTCTTGACTGACTTGCCAGACTTGCCAGACCTGAAGTCGTTGCCGTCCGTGCCATCAATGATCAGATCTGCCAACATCGCTGACACCAGCAGAGAAGAGTCGGGAGACGATTTTTGTGCTACCATGCGTTTATAGTCACTGCAGTTGCAAACGCATTGTTCAAGATCCATTTATTACTTATTGTGTAGATTTCTTTTGTTCTTGCCATGTCCGGGAAACTGCTTCAACCCTCAATTTTTTACTTCTGCCCCAGGTCCGTCAATCCAAATAGAATGGCAGATACATTGATTGACCGAAAATAGATTGATGGAGTGATTGAGCGGCCAACCCACTGACACACAGACCCATGTATTCAAAATAGGATTGAGCTTAGACCTTAGACTAAGTTTTCTTCGCTTTGAGACAGATGACGAAGCCGTCGTCGGCGGAGCGAAATGGTCACGTAACGAACCTCAGTGGCCACAGCGATTGTTTGCGCATTGCCCTGCAGGTCCTTCTTGTGTACGTTTGCCCCTCTTGTTTGAAATGACCTGTCCACGCAGGTTGTGGGTCGTTGTACGCTATGAGCAACTTAGTATTTCTCAGCTGTAAAACGGACTCTTGCCGCTGTTGCGGGGCCCGCTTTTTTATTTGCGCGTAAATGAAGCCGCTCCATGCGGTTGCGTGCAACACAGTCACACAGATCAAAAGCGCTATCTGCATGGTAGCAGAGCAAGGACGCGGATTTCAACAGATCTCACCAGAGCTCCAGGGCGGATTCAAGACCCCCTTCCCCCCAGGACCAGCGTTTTTTCACTCACCCGTGCCGAGCTTCCCATACAACTAGTGTTGTGTTTTTGCTCGCTCTCTTTGCTTGAGTTTACTTGACCACGGACTTTGGGCTTCACCTTGCAGGTTTGCTTTGCCCCCAGCTTTGCCTTGACGTGACCAGCTCTTGGAGGAACTGCCGGTGGATTGGTTCCTGATTCCGTGGAGGTCACGAAGGTGAGGAGCTATTGATGGATCAGCTAGCACACAGAAACTGGTGGAGGCTGCCGGAAGCACAATACCTGCCAGGTTCTGAAGTCCCTCAAGGCCAAAAGCTGCTTAGCTAGTTTGAAGCCAACCTCTTCGGCCAAGCCAACCTCTTCTGCCAGCACACAGAAACTGGTGGAAGCTGCTGGAAGCACAGTACCTGCCAGGTCAAAGTACCTGAGGCCCCGTGTAAAGCAGCTTGTGGTCCACAGAGGTCACGCCCGAAGCAGCCATGCCATGCTTCCTCAAATCCAAGAAATCACTTGCTGGCAGAAAAGATCGCCACACCGAAACTGCTGGAAGCACAATATCTGCCAGGCTCCTAAGAACACAGCATCTGCTGGGAAGCGCTGTCCGTCAAAGCCACAACATTGTTGGAAGCCGTAGAAACACAGGCTGCACCCCAACCAGCTCAGGTCTTAGCAACACAGACCACTTGGCCGATTTGATTCCAACCCTTCAGACCGCGAGCAAGAGGTGCGGGAGCCTCAAACAATATATACTTGGTGGTGGCTTATGGGGCATACCAAGAGGACATTGAAAAGATGGAAATACACCCACTCCAGCAGAGGAGCTGGGTTCTGTATTTGGGAAGCCTGCTGAAAGACAAACTAGTTCGAGTCATCAAGAACGCGGACAAGTTCCATGGCCAATGGCTACAAAGCGCAGCCCATTGGGAATTGCCAGCCCCAGGACGGTGAGTTTGTTGCAGGGCACTGTGGATATGAAGAGCTAGCTTTTGCTCCAGATCTTGAAGTTGGAGGAGTATTTTACTCAGTGTGAGAAGCTTGGAGGAGAAGAGCTCTCTTCTGACATGAAGGCGGCCATCCTCCTTACTGTAGACCAGTTGGGGGGGCAGACGATTCCTTTGGACCTCACGTTGATTGAGGGAAGCTTTTTTACAACAAGATTCAAGGGTTTCGAGAGTCCATATTTGGCTTGGATACAGCTTTAACACGATGGAATGAGCCGTCCTTGTCAGGTGCGACCCAATGCAACAAGAAAACAAATCACCTTCCAGTTCCAGAGAGTACACATTCACTGCAGAATATGGAACAGTGCTAGAGATGTTTGGCTTTGAGTGGGAGCCGAGGAGATTGTCAGGGACTTAGCCATTCGGGCCGTGAGCCCGTGGCAGGGACAGGAGGAGGTTAGTGATCTGATTGTCCGAAAGACGATGCCAGCAGGAAAGGATTTCAGCAGGGTATGCATTCGATCAAGACCGGTCCAGCTTGCAAGACTTACCATCCATTCCATGAAGCCTACCACCTCACTAGGCATCTATTTCCAGTCTCGGTGATTCGGTGTTGGAATCGGGGGCATCCACTTCTCGGATCTCCCAAAAAAAAGGGATTCTGATCGTTATCAACGTGTGCAGTGGATCCATGTGGTGTACCGATCGACACGGGCGTTGTGCTAGGATGAGCTGCAAGACCTGGGGGTGGTGGCGTAACTGTACTTACGCATGCGCCTGCGAATGGCTGATTACCTTGTTCTGAAAGGCTGGTTGGAAATGGTCGATCTGGGATTCCGGCAGCCTGAGATGAACTTTGCATGAAGTTACTCCATGGATCATTACTCCCGATGGAAAAGCCTGTGATGCAACGATGCTGCGTCGGTGTATTCGGACTCTCACTATCGGTTTGATTTGCCTTGCTAGGCTGCGCGAAAGTACCGTATCCGGCAGGAGGAAAGGGAGGCGCAACATTCGGAAGGGCTCAAACTGGATTGTTCATTTGCTTGCACGCTCAACACTTGTGGAAGCAGTGGTCCCAAACTGCTCAAAGTGCTAGCGATGCGAGTAGCCTGGGTCTCTAGCTGATCGAAACGTCTTCACCACCCGACCAAGATTCACGCCCGCGGCGGGCTTCTGATCGGCCTCTGGACCGTTCGCGAGGAGGTCTTCCAGTGTTCCGACCTTCGGCCATGATCTAAGTGAAGAAGAGCCAAGCGAATGAACAAATGTGGAACAAATTCAATAACGTATACGCTCCTTTACAAGAGCTCCGCTACCATATAAGATTTCACACCTAGTTCAACTCAAACATCAAAACATTAAAGTACACTTCTCGATTTGTGGTTGACGTGAACTCGAACGAACGGCCTCCGTCCCTTGCCCGCGGCCGCAGCAGTTTTCCGCGACTTGAGCGACGGTGAGCGGCGATCTCACGAAAATCGACCATTTCGGCCAAAAGTCACCGCAGCCATTGGTACACCTCTTTGTTTGCGCGGGTCATCCCCTCTCCAAAAAATCAAGTCCCCTCGAACCCGAAACGCGCGACAGTGCACGAAACCATCGAGAGCGACTTGTTCTTCTGGAGTTATGGTGCCTATATTTCACACCACCGCCACCACCACCACCACCGCCACCATCACCGTGACCGATCTCTGTCCAGATCTCTAGACTTTTTCCCCACATTGTTGTGTGGGGTTCTTGTTTTTTTGCTGCACCTCCTCTCCTTCCTCCTCCTTCCTCCTTCCTCCTCTCTAACTACAACATCTCTCACAACAACATCAATCTCTCACAACAACATCACTCAGACAACATCCCACACACAACGTCTCGCGCACAACACCACCCACACAACATCTCTCACAACAACATCTCGCACACAACATCACTCACACAACATCCCACACACAACGTCTCGCATACAACATCACTCACACAACATCTCTCACAACAACATCTCACACACAACATCACACAACATCCCACACACAACATCACTCACACAACATCTCCAACGCGCCCGCTGCTTGCCAAGGGGTCGGATGCCAAGGGGTCGGATGTACGCCCTGGCGTCGTCTGGCGTCGTCTGGCGTCGGCTGGGCACCAGCGCAGATTTCGTGGCAGGCGCAGCACTTTCCTCCTTGCCAAGGGGTCAGATGTACGCCCTGGCGTCTTCTGGCGTCGTCTGGCGTCTGGGCGCCGGCGCAGATTTCGTGGCAGGCGCAGCACTTTGCTGCTTGCCAAGGGGTCGGATGTACGCCCTGGCGTCGTCTGGCGTCGGCTGGGCACCGGCGCAGATTTCAAGGCAGGCGCAGCACTTTGTGAACCTCCATGTGCAGGTTTCGTGGCAG
>CAXAMN010009102.1:191911-215527 GCA_963970005.1 Durusdinium trenchii | reverse complement strand
GGACTCTTCGGAACTGGCGCAACACCGGGCACTGGTCCGTCATTGGGAGGGCTCTTCGGAACTGGTTCGACATCATTTGGAGCTTACTGTGGAACTGGTCCGTCAGTGGGAGTTGCGATGTTCGGAACTGCTGCGACTGCAGGAGCTTCCTGTTGCAGTAGGTGTGATGTTGTGCATCTGAGGTTGTGAGTGAATGGTGTTGAACGAGTATTTGAGAGAGACAACAACTGCCAGCGTTCCCATGATGTAGTCTTTTTAAAATGGACACTTGTTGATGAAATTACGGCAAAACACATCACAATGGCATACAAACGCTGCTATGCTAATGCTTTGATGTCAGGACTCTTTGGAGCAGACAATCCAAATGCGCCTGCGCTGGGTACACCTCTGCCGGGACACGCAGCATCTCGACCGACCGCCGCAACAATGCCCAAGGACGATGCCTTGTTCCACGTGGAATACACTGCGCCTCTCTGCAGGAAGCTCTCCACTTGCCAAGCCCACCTGCGGAAATTGAGAGTTGAAGAAGTGAAAGGTCATCGCCTCTCAGCGACAGCTCGTCCGACATTCTTTGTTTTTGTTTGAAGCAGGCCCTGCAGATTCACTGCAGATTGCCAGGTTTGCCCAGAAACTAAGCCAGTTTTTATTTGCGCATCAATCACATACCAGGTTTTCACTCGGTAGTGTGAGGGTATCATTCCTTAACAACCGTTTGCAGACCAAGACTTTGTTGGTCCCTCAGGGGAAGGTGATACGAACTGAGTCTTCTAAGCGGAGCAAAACGTGTGAGGAATACGTGTCTTGACACGGAGTGTGTAAATAATCCTCTGAATGTTTGCCCATATGGAACACCATTGCTTAACAAGGACAGTGTTGGGGTGTGATCATCCAACCCGACAAAGTCTGCTGCGTCTAGTTCTAGTCCCCTTTAGGCCTTGGGATTGAGGAGAGATGAATTTGTCAGGTGTTACAGGACAAATCATATGTTGATTGCTGCTGCGCGTCAATTTGGGCTATAGTATTTTGTAGGAAGATGTTTGTAGGCCCGTGCAAGGCTCAAATGCTCAAATGCCACACTTCGAGGTCTCTCTGCTGCAACAGAAGAAGCCAAAGACCGTGCTGTCCAATCACTGCAGACTGTTTCGCGAGCACTGGAGGCAGGCTCATGTCTCACCCACACACCGTATACTATTTAAGAGATCCAAGAAAAATCATTCTTTTGTATATACTTTCATCACTAGATAGATTCATTCTTTGCAGGTTTGGTTAGGGAATATTGCGCGACCTACAGGGGTTGTCAAGAAGCTCAAGCTGCATCAGACTTGTGGACGGAGAGCCTTTCAACCTTTCATTGGGGTTTCTGGAAGGCAACCTGCTGCAACCCGAGCTGTCAAAAAAACAAATCTGAAACGACAAAGCATATATATGAGGAAGTTTGGGAAACTGTTGAAACAGTCCGTGTTAAGGTTTTTGCCAGATGCAGGATGCTTTCACTGACATCCCTGAACACCAAAGGGACTCGCTGGTGAAGAGTTACGATTCCCTAACTCCAAACTCCAAACATGCTCGCAGAGTTTTTGGGCCCTGCAGAGTGAAGAACGGCCCAGCTGGATGTAAGAGGCCGCTTTGCCACTAGGAGCAAGAGGATGCTACTGGTAACAATGGGCATCGCTACTAGGAGCAAGGACGCTACTAGTAGCTTCTGGCATCGCTACTAGTAGCAAAGCTACTAGTAACAAAGGGCATCGCTACAAGATGCCGCTTTGATGGCAGAGAGAACAGAAAAAATGCCAAGCGCTTTTATGGTGACGTTGATGCAGTATAGACGTCGGTTATCAGCAGAGTATATCGCCGTGGTGGTGATCGATCGAAGTAAAGTCTTTGGACCCCGGAGAGACTTAGTCTTTAAGGTCTCTCCTCATGAAGAAATTTAATCTTGGGGAGACTGCAGCGGAGGGTGGTGGTAGCGCGGCAGCACAAAGAAGTGGTCCTTTTCCACTGGCGAGGATCGAGGCGCTCCGATGGCGCTGGGCGTCCAATGCCCTGATCTGGCTAAGTCAAGGGGCCCCTGAGGGAAATGGCAGCAGCCGGTTGGGACTCATGAGATGACATGTCACGCATGCTCAGGTCACTCAACTGCATGGATAAAAAACCCTTCTTCAGCTCGTGAGTCCCTTCGGCATGCTCCACAGTTCGAATCGCCGATCGTCCGGCGCTGTGGCACTTTCGGGCTGAGGTGAAGGACTTGGGCCACACTCCAAAGGCCAGTCCTCAACAGCTTCAAAAGGCCCTAGGCGGCACTCAGCTTTCTTCTTCGCGAAGGCGTCGCCAAGGTCGTAGTCCGACGCCACCCATCGAAGTTCTGAGGTCACCCTCAGGAGCGCTTCTCTGAGCTGCAGCGCTTGCAATGCAGCTCGTGTATTGCTCAAGCCGAGCATGCGTGGGGCTCTCACTGTAGAGAACGGCGTCATAGCCACCCTTGCTGTCGGTCGCAAGGATCCCCTTGAGCTGTCGCACCATGGTCTCGGCTTGCGAGACCCAGTCGTGACCGAAGTGCGGCTGCTTGTCCAAGGAGCAGCCATGTAGTTCACACCACAAGATGCGGATCCTGAAGTTCTGGTCTTCACCCTCCAGGATCGCTTGGACTTCGGCATCGTTCGAGGAGATGGCTTTCCTCTTCAACTTCCATGACCGCCACGTCAGGTCACTTCTCCTCGAGCTGCTGGTGGTCCGGTGGCCACAGGAAGAAGGCCACCAGTTGAGTCTCCTTGACTCCTGTTGGCATGGGCCTGGTCACAGTAGGTGACGAAGTGAACATCTCGCCAACCTGTGACTTCGGCGGGCTTCTTGAAGGGCAGGGTGAAGGCTTCATTGCGAACCTCTTGCACCATTTGCTGAAGCTCGCGGGTGAAGAATGGAAGGCCATCTGTGTTCAGATTGACGGCCTCTATGAATGGGGAACTTTTAAAGAAGACCAATACCGACATGCCGGAACGGACCTGGAGATCAAGAAGGTGTCCAACAACGAGATCAAGGTCAACCAGGCCTACTACATTGACATGATCTCCAATGTCGACATTCCTGCAGACCGCATGCGACAAGAGAAGGCAGCGCTCAATCAAGATGAAGTAGCTGCTTGCCGCACCACCCTGGGAAGCCTTCAATGGCTAGCGTGCCAAACTCAGCCTCAGCTGTCAGCGCGATGCAACATCCTCACCTCCGAGCTCTTGAGCAAGAAGACCATGGAAGAATGAGGGTCCGCAACGGTGGAAGTCGTCGACGTGGCCCGCCATTGCCCCAATCACCGCAGGTGCTCCCATCTGGTCCCTCAATGGTGGAGAGCCAGATCCAAACACAACGCTCGGTGGTCAAAGCAATGCCACCGATGGAGGAGAGGCGCTTATGCAGATCAAGTAGATGTTCTTGAGCACCTTCATGATGCCGCTGGGTGGTACATCAAGTGCTTGGCGTAGTTCTTCAACGCCACTGGTCCAAACATTTTGGTCAGCCTCCGTTGGCTGTGTCTGAAGAAAGGCCGTTGCCAGGTCCAAGCCACATAGGGACCAGTTGTGGGTGCATGCCATCAAATACAACATGTTTCGCCCCAAGGTCGAGCAGACTGGACTTGCAGTTTTGAACTCTGGTCGTAGGAGATCAGGGTGTTCATAGCCCAGAAGTACAATTCTGGCTTTCGCCTTCTTGTCACCCTCTCGGGTGTATGTTGAGCTTGGGTTGATGCTGGCTTCCAATTGAGCTTGCTGTAGATCTTCGGGAGGTGTTAACTTCCAGGTCAGTACCCATCAGTGCGTCCTGCCACTTCTTCTGCGTCCTGCCACATTTGCCTCTTCGGCAGGAGTGTCATCGGCGATGTTGGCAAAGGTTCTCACGTCCTCATCGCTGATGTGGTAGTCCTTGCCATAGCACCATTGGTAAGAGGAGTAGCCCTTGACATATTCAGTCGAGTTCATGGTGGCCACGGCAAGATGTAGACTGATGACCGGATCCTGTGATGGTGAACCCAGTTGAATTGCCGAGGCTCTCATTTTGATGTCCTTGATGGCTGCTTCCACTTGACCATGTGCCCAACTCTCTTTCTCCGCAGGTGCAGTGAGAAGAATACCTGCGTCGGTGAGGAAGGAACTGACCTCCTTCGAGACCATGGTTGCAGAGTTGTCAGGGATGATGACCTGTGGTTTTGGCTTGTCAGCCAGCCATCTTGTAGCGATGCCCTCAATGACATCAGCGGAACTCTCGCCCTTCATCTCGAGAGCGTTGTATGTCTTGATGATGTGGATCACCCTCAGTCTCGTAGCCAGGTCGAGCATCAGCGTGAACTTGACCTTGAGAGAGGAGTTGGGGATGATCCATTCACTCACATCCACACCAACGGCTTGCCAAGCCTTATAGGACTGGTGTGTGGCTGCCGGTGGTACGGATGAGGAGCCGCCAGGTCGTAGAGCTTGGCAGGCTGAGCAAGTGAAGTTCTTGGTCATCTCAATCTTCCACTTGGGGAGCCGTGTGTATGAGGTTGGAGTTGGTCGGATGGCCAGCTGCCTGGTGGTAGTGGTTCGACTTGGAGAGCCAGTGTTCACGTTCACAGGAGTTGCATCGGCTTCTTGTTGTTCAGCAGGACTGAGTGGTTCCTCAGGTCCATCGGGGTCCTGAGCCATCAACTCGCCAGGTGGTTCATGGAGAACTGGGTGATGACATTGGACGTTGATGTTCATTCAAACCAAATGTTCACCACAAAATTGCTTGATTGGATCATGTATAGAGGATGGAGTCGCCGGGACCAGTTGGAGTCCTATGACTCATTGTCGTGCACATCAGTGCAAGCGGAAACGTAGTGCAAATGTCGTAGAGGCACGAGTTCTCGAAGCCAGTGACGGACGATCGAGGTGACCATCCTGATAGGATAGTAGGCGCTGCGTGAAGTCTCAGCGCCTTCGATTCTGCCATCTTGGTGGTTCTTGGGACAGCGCTTGGCTCCAAAGTTCTGGTGGAACCTCTCATCCGTGGTACGGATCAACCATTTCTTCTGCAGGAACAGGGTGTTGTCTTTGTTCTTCATGCCATAGCAGCAGCCGTCTATGCGGCAGGGAAGCCAATCAAATTCTTGTTGGCGGAGACCTTCACGTAGTTCCAGCATAGGTCGTTGTTCCCAGCCTGAGCGCGGATGTGTCCACTCCCAGTACACGTCCAGGTCAGGGTCAAAGTCCAAGGCGTCGAGGATGAAGTCAATTGGCTTGTTGGAGCATTCGACGCTCTTTGCGTCTGGCTGTTTCCAAGACCTCACGTCGTTCTGGTGTGCTGTAGTTCAAAGGTGCAAAGCGACACCACTTGGTGCAAGGAACTGACAGCCAAATCTTTTTGGGCCTTTTCTCACGTTGCAACTTCCGTAGTCGCTGCCATGTCGAAGGGTCGTAGATGTCATAGCCGTTCTTGTAGTTCACCCTTGGAGCTGGTAGCCCTTTCTGTAGAGCTTCTTCCGCGAGCCAGGAGTTTTCTGAGCAGGCGACTTCCCATAGAAAATCACGACCATCCAGAGTCATAGCCGCGGTGGTGCCCATGAGACTTGCAGTCATGAGAGTCATGAACTGCGCAAGCTTGCTGCCAACATGCCGAGGAAGATGCCTTACTGGTGCTCCTCCATGTTCGGGTTGTCCATGTTCTCTTCCGGCGGCAATGGAGTCTCCTGAGCAATGCTTGCCATCTTTCTCTCCCGGAGCATCTTCAGAAGGTCTTGTTGTTCCGCGGGAGAGAGGAGAAATTCCATATCGTCCTGCCCCTGTCCTGGAGGATGCCGGAGGACTCGATGCGGCTGCTTTCGACTTGGGTGCGCTCTTCGGAGTCATGTACCCCTTGTTCTGATCAATGTTGGTCGTGGTGGTCACCACAGCCGTGCGAGTGTCCTCCTTGGCGCGGTGGATCTTCTCCAGCAACCTCTCCTCCGTGTTGACCTTTTCCATCATGGCCAGGCAGATGGAAGCTGTCGGACGAGCTCCCTCCATCAAGGTGCTCGCTGAGCATGGCCACCATCTTCGGGTGCTGGTTCTGCGTGTGATTGGCTGCACTCCCTTGCCGAGGGACATAGAGGTGGACAGACTTCCGTGCAAAATTGATGAGAAAATCTGGTAACTACGTCATGCGCAAGTTGCCCAAGACATTCATCTATGAAAATGTCCCAGCATGGCGGAAACACAAGCGTTTCAGGCCTGGCTACATCAAGTTCAAGCAGCGCTTGATCAAGGCTGGCTACACCATCTTCACAAAAGACCTCAGGGCCAGTGACCATGGACTTCCGCAAGCTCGATTGAGAACCTACATGGTTGGCTTCAAACGGTCATTGAATGTCAAGAAGTTTTCATTCCCTCAGCCATTATCCTGGGGGCCTCTTCATCCTTCCCGCTGCCTGGTTGATGCTGCTTCAGAGATGAAAGAAGAGGACCAGTCAAACACCGTCAAGAGAAATTTGAGGACGACTTCATGTTTAATAGGAAGCTTGATGTCTCACATGTTTTTTCACAAATCCAATGAACCAGTTCACCTTTGAAACCTGGCCAGGAAAGCCAAGCAAGAGTGCAAGGAAAACAATATTGACTACAAGACTTCTTATGTTCTTGTTGACGTGGATGCTGGCAAGAAATTCATGCATCCAGCTGCAAAAGGTTTAAAACAATAAAGACTGGTGTTGTCACTGCTGCAGTGAGTCTGTGTTTTCATGGTTGATCCCGAGGCAATGGAAGTTGAATGAGGCACCGACCATTACAGCTTCAACAAGACTGGCTTTTGCGTGACAAAGCTTCAGCGGCGCCTCACTGTAAAGGAATCATTGAGGCTCCAGGGTATCCGGCTTAAAAAAAAGCACTGTGTTGAAGGGCAAGTAGCTTGGGGCAGCAGCTGGCAATGCCATGTCACAGAATGTTCTGGAGCGCCTGCTGCGCAGAGTTTTGAGGCAAAGTGGTTGTACCCAGGGGCAGAAGACCCATGGGAAGTCAGGTCTCACAACCCTTTCAATTAGGATTGTGCACTGGGGACGCATCAGGGAAACATTTTTGCAGTCAGCGCACGCAAAGAGCTGTGTTTTAGCTCAATTCAACCAAAGTCAAGGAAAGTTCATAGTCAATCTTGATCTACTTTGAGGTGTAGATTTCTTGCCAATGTTCTTGCAACTTTTTGTTGCTGCGTAGTTCATCAGCTGCTTGCTTCACTGTCAGCTTTCCATACCCTTTCCACACTGCTTCGGAGGAGATTCTGGCAAAGCGTTTACCAACCTCTGTTTTGACATTGTGCACCTTGAGGTCATTGATTGCCCGATGTCTTCCGCTGTGGGACCTGATGTGGGCCACCTTGACTTCGCCAACATTAGGTGGGACAAAGGTCTTCCTGGCTCGTCTGCAGAAGCAATGAATAGAAACATATAGAAACACATTATATAGATGTAGACATCAGAAAAAGCAGGGAAATGCAACAAAGCAGTCCTTGTTCATGATCTTTCCCTTGCAATCACTGCGAACTGCTGGAAAGAGATCTGGAAGAGATGCTGTGGGCCAGGTCTACGTGTCCTGGAAGGTCACCAGGCCCCTGCTGCCACATTTCCGGGCGCGTGCGATTGTCAATCCACCATTTACCTTCCATTCATTGAGCTTCTCAGACAGTGCTGTCAGCGTAGGTTTGTCAGTTGATGCCTGTTTCTTGAGACGGTCAATGTGGACCATGCCATTCTCAAAGACAATGTTTGCCAAGGTAAGTTTCATAGTTTCCGTCACTCTGGCGCACAGACAATGGCTCATCACTGCAAAAACCACAAGCCTAAGTTGGCCCAATACGCTCCAAGTGTTGAATCCCCCACAAGCGAGTCTGCTGCTCCTCTTGTTTTTTTCTTCTCTTTTTGTGCTGACTTCATTACTTTCATGGCTGCGGCAGGATGTCCTGGTCTCCTTTTGGACGATGAAGCGCAGGCAGGCATTGCAGTTGGATCATTGACAATGTTCTTCAGTGTGGCTTGAGCCAAAAGCAGTGTCAGCCCCTAATAACTTATTATGGCAAGTCACATGCCATTGACTTGACATTGCAGGCTTGCCTTGAGGGACCCATTGACGTTGATTGTCCACGTTCATTGTCCTCAGTGTACAGTGCTCAAACTAAAGTACTTCAAGAAATGATGTAGTGTTGACTGTTGACGCAATAACTATCTCCAAGCTACATCAACGTAAGCATGCAAACTCATTGTCATACAGAAAGCAAAAAACATCTTATATAGTCTAATTTAGCACACTGGCTTTGCCATGCAAAGCCCTTCCATTGTGGCATTATGGAACATATGGCGTCGCAAGTGGCAACCAAAGCTGCAGGTGACAAAGAAGCGCAACCATGAATGGATCAGAAACTTGCCTCAGACTCCAGAAAAGAAACTCTTGCTGAGCGCCACCTGGCTTGGATTCCAAAAGAAACGCAAAGGCACCTGGAATGACACTCAGGCCAGGGCCTTTAGATCCTTTGATGTTGACGTCCTGAAATTTTCAAATTTGAGAAGACACCACAAAAGCAAACTCCGCAGGGGCAGTGTGCAGCGGCTCACGGGAAAGAGTGTGGGCGTCAGTGCACCTACAGAATCTCAATTTCTGAGGGTGTGGGATGAGCTTCAGAAAGGGGTTTCCCCTCATTCACTGGACATTGACAACATGAAGGCTGCCAAAGTCTATCGAACGGTTTTTTGCCTCTCTGAAGCACTGTATGCAAAGGATAGGGAATTTGCACGGAAAGCAGTTGTGGGATCAATCCGACGTGATGAATCCAATGGACGGCTTTTGCTGTGCTTCTCATTGGTTTCAAAAGATTTGCAACGCAGAAGTGGGGTGCTTGGTGTCAAAAAAGGATTTGGGACAGGGGCCAAAGCAATCACCTCTGCAACATGGGACTTGCAGCAATTTGCAACTCCGTGCTATGGTGTGTCCCAGTTTCAGCTACAGGGTCAGAAGCAGAAGGTGACTGTTCAGGCCCCTTCCATGGATCAACCCCTATGCGAACACTTTGCAAAGATCCAGAGGCAGATGATCATTGATGCTGCAGCAGATGAGCAGCTCTCGGTCCAGCAAATGATGGAGCAAACCAAGCCAGGCTCCAATGAACGTTTGTTTCCAAGTTTGAAGATGGTCACACATGACCACAGCCATGCGACATCAAGGATCCTCAAAAGTGGTTTTTACGCAGTGCCAGCTTTGAAGACTATTTTGAAGGAGGATGTGCAATTAAAGACCTCCGTGACGCAAATGGTTGAGCATTCCAAGGTGTTCAAAGATCACTTTCAAGGGCTGAATTCACAGTCTGAAGGGCCTTCATCCTTGAAATCGCACCATTGGGCGCAGCAAAGCACAGGTTTGCAAGCTTGCAGAGACCTTTGATGCGCAGTGTGTTGAGGTTTGACGCATTGTTTTTGACTGCTGGGTTCATATACCACAGCAGGAAAGGGAATGCAAAAGGTAACAAAGCACAGAACGTTTGCTCCTCCAAGCCATGATGGCTGATGCTGCGCAGGAAACAATGGCACTTTTGCGATTTGGTGATGAGAATGTGGTTGACATATCATTGCTTCCTCGGGAGGTGAATTGCTGGCATTCAAGGTGCAGCCGGCTCTTTGACAAAGAGGAGTGCAGATCTGTTGGCTTCACCAAGTTTGTAATTGAGTCTTTGAGCAAGCCACGTGTTGTGCCAGTCACTGGCCAGACCATTGGTCCTGTTGACGAGCAAATTTTCCAGTCTTGTTTGAAGCGCCTGAGGGAGTGGTTGGCTGTGGCTCGTGAAATTTGCCGTGCAAAATTTCCAAACTTCAGGCTTCTTGCAGCGTTTCAAGTGTTTGACATTGGCATCGCGAACCCATTAGGCCACAGTGGAAATTCTTCACGAACAGCTTTTGTGGAGGTGAAGAAGAGGTTCAAAGAGTATGTGGAGATCCTGGGCAAGTTCTTTGCAATTGATGCCAAAACGTTGCAGGAAGAGCTGGACATCATCAAACCAATGGCAGTGGAGGAAATGACAGATAATGGCTGCTCCTGCCAGGAAGCCTGGCGGGGGGGTTCTAAAGCGAAGATTGAAAACGCGTGAGGCATTGCACTGTGTTGCTGGAGTACATGGCTTTGGGTGCTTCAACTACAGTTGTTGAATGTGGGTTTGGAAGAACCAGAAAAGACATCAATGCTCAGCAAAGACACTTGGCAGAATGCAAAGAGAATGCTTTGACCAAAGTCTTGTTGGATCGGCCATTGGAATCAGACTTGAAGCCTGTTTTAGAACTAGCGCGTGAAGTTTGGGGTCAGTGGTTTGGGATTCCACGGGCAAGTTCAAAAGGCAAAAGGCACAACAAAAAGCGCAGATGGGACAACACCAGCGGAGCTGATGTTTCAAAAAGACAAAAGATTGAAGCGATGGCGTCTGAAGCTGCTTTCTTGAGGCATAGGAGGGATTCAATTGACAAACTTATGGCAGAGGAGCCGTGTAAGACAGTGAAACCTACACCAGTGGAACTGGGAGAGAAGGCTTCCAAAGAGATAGCGTTTCAAGGGGAGAAACGATTTGCAAAAATGATTGAGGCCTACCAGCAGGACATTTTGCCCAAAAAGCTCATCACAAGCTCCGTCCTGCAAAGTTTCAGAAGACGAAAAAAGCGAATGACGCCAAACGCCTGAGGGAGCAGGGAAAAGTGGCAGAGTTCACGAACCCTGCAAATCGTCATGGCCTGACCATCAAAGAGGTCAAACAATTGCAGGTTCACGTGGACCCTGCAGTCAATAGTGATGCAAAGGTGCTCCAGTGGCTTCAACGGTCTGGCATCAAGCCTGTTGCCAAGAGGGTCAACGCTGGCCTTTTTATTGTGCCTGACCCAGTTGCCCAAGAGGACAAAGCTGGTGGCCATGCTGAAGGGTGGTTACCTGGCTACACCCCACTCCTGTGTGACACAGGGATTGAAAGGCCCACTGTTGACGCTTGCTTGACACAAATGATCAGTTTGGGCTTGTTTTCTGGACATGTTCTTCCTTTTGTTGTTGTGAGTGCTGTATTGCAGTTTCCCCCAATGCTGCCAGGAAACTACTGCCTGCGCTTGCAAGAGGAAAATCGTTGGCTCTGGTGTTCCGCTTCTTTGCAAAAAAACACGCCACTCGCCACGCCATTTTGAAACACTTGGTCGATGGCAAGAAGTGGAGACGGGACAACACTGGTGTTAAACCTACAATGGCTTTTGTTGCTGAGAGTGACCCAGCTGTAGTGCCAGCCAAGCGCACCATAGTCACTGCGGAAAACATGGGGTCATGTAAGTTTCTTTGTGGAGTTGACCATGCAAAATCTTTGCATGGTATGTGCAGTAGGTGACAGCTGTTTCACACGGGGAGCATGGTAGTGATGACAGCTGTTGCAAGAGGAAAATGGCAGTCCTCCAAAGCAGTTTGTCAAAGATCGCTTACTGGCTGGTAGGAGGTGTGCCCAAGAGGAAAGGAGAACAGCCGGGGACGATTGGAGGACACCCGACCACAGAAAGAGGGCTCCCACACATGAAAGGAGGACTCCCCAGCAGCAAAGAGGATTCCCACACTAAAAAAGCAAAAACACGAAGTAACACTAACCATACTCACACAGTCATGGAAACCACAGACCACAGTGTGACTTAACAGGTCTTTGGCTGACCAAGTTTGCAAAGAGTGCTGAGCTGAGTTGAGTGCCTGGCCTTCTCATGTCATGTTGGGCTTGCGCACGCTGTTCCTCAAGCAAAAGTCAAGGATAAGCAGGCAATGAGTCAGTGCCAACCGTTCACCATAAAATCTTGCATGCTACGCAAGTCTCTCATTCTTACTAACTGTTCCCTTGTGCCTCATTGAAGCAATATTGAGGCCCTGGCCAGTTCATCTCATTGACATTGACATTGTCAGTGGCAGTGGCAGTGACTTTGAAACCACACTGTTGAAAATCATTGTCAATGTTTATTGTTTACAATGACAATGACTTTCAAAACAAGGGACAATGACAATGACAATCCAACATCCCCAAGGAAAGGGGGGCCTTAAACGTCTATACCAAAAGTGTTCCTGGTCAATTTTACCATTTTGTTTTGAAAAGAAGGTTCTACCTCCAAAAATATTAAAATTTCACTCACCAAGCTCCTAGCTCCTAACTAAGAAGAGGCCAGTGAAATACGGGCGAGTGGACTTGTCGATCTCAATGATCGCGGCTTTGTCTTGTGAAAGCGCGGCCTGAATCAGGCCCCGAACTGCCACATCAGGTCCTGCGGACGCTGTGGCGCCGCAATCTAGCATGCCCTCATGGTCGCCCAAGGTGGAGGCGGAGAAAGTAGGAAGTGGCTCTTGCTGCTGGATCTCCATGCCCATCAGCTCGGAGGAGTACACATTGACAAAAGTACGGGGTGGACCCTTGCCCTTGTGGTTGGTTTTGCCCTTGAAGTACATGGCCAGTCCCCAAGATACGCACTCTTCTTACCCTTCTTCCCCTTGGAGTAGCCCTTGTGGTAGCTATAGAAGTCATCAATGTAGGGGTCCATCATGAAGTGGGATTTGCCCTTGCCGTACCGGGGATGAAAGGAGTGGCGCTTGTCGGGACAATCTCTGACAAAAATGGTCGCCGCCACAGTTGAAGCGCTTCACCATGTTCTTTCCCTTGCCCTTCACAGCGCCAAAGCCACGGTCTTTGTGAAGAGCAGCAGTGGCCTTCTTGGCCTCGGACCATGTGCGATTGGCCTCTGCGCCCATTTGCTCCGCAACATGCTCAGCTTGCTGAGCTTCATGGAGTTTGGAGTCCAGGTCCGCGTCATTCGATGGGTTGTTGGCGAGGTCCTGGACAAAGTCATCGTGATGGACCAATCCTCATCATCGTGAGCCGGTTCGACATACCAGCTCTGGTGCCAATCTTCTGGCCAAGCATCAGACCAGTGAGTTTCGTGCCAACTCGGATCATTTTGTTCTTGAACATGAGCCTGAAGTTGCTGTCCTCCAAACGACTGGTGTCGGACGGAGGACGCCCATGATAAAGCTGTCGGCGAAGGTCAGCTCATCGATGGCCTCAGGGATTCCAAAGGACTGAGAGACGCCGGTGAGTGCCCACTGGCTGAAGCAGCTTCTTCTCTCTGTCCTGAATCATGGCCAGGTGATTCTTGTGGAAGTTGATGATACCCTTCAAGATCTCCATGCCAATCATCGGCGTGCCACGCCCAGCTGGAGTCGGTGTCCCAGTTGGTGTCATCGCTACCTCGTGGAATGCCACAGTCCTTCGACTATTGAGAGATGCCCTGTTGCTCCTCGTATAGCCCGCCTCAACGAATTCGCTGTAGCCCAACGTCTCGCGGACGAGGAATGAACCCATTTGTTCACCAGGTGCTCGACGAAACTGAAAGTATTGAGCACAGATAGCAGCCGTGTTTGGCAGTGACCTGCCGAACCAATGGCGAGGATCAACTTGCGGATCAAGTCCGGGGTGCCGTCAGGCGAGTCGAACGAAGCCAAAGGCCAGGACATAGCCAAGAGCCGAGCTGGCCCTGTGAGTTTGCTCACAAGTTTCGTGGCACAGTATCGTCTCTTGTCGCTCTGGACCCACCATGCCACTTCACGTGTGTACTTGCGCCATGTTTTGGCGCTTCCATCCCACTGAGGGATCGTGCCGGTGTCCTTGTCGGCCATGTCGTCGTAGACGATGAAGAAGAAGTCGAGGCCACCGTACTTATCCTCAACGTGACTCAGTCAGGGAGGACCAGATCGATGATCTCAAGGAAAAGGGGGTAGGACAGGAACCAACCAGGCACCAAGGTGAAAAAAGCCAGGGCCCAATTACGAGCAAAGTCGTAGTCGAAGTCACCGACCTCGGAGGAGTCAACCTCAAAGGTCAAGACCTCGTAGTGAGCCCTGCGGAAGCACGGTCCTGGATCGGAGCCGTGCTCCGCTACCAATGCAGCGGAGGGAGGTGGTAGCGCGGCAGCGCAAAGAAGTGGTCCTTTTCCACTGGCGAGGATCGAGGCGCTCCGATGGCGCTGGGCGTCCAATGCCCTGATCTGGCTAAGTCAAGGGCCCCTGAGGGAAATGGCAGAGCCGGTTGGGACTCATGAGATGACATGTCATGCACGCTCAGGTCACTCAACTGCAGAGACCCCCCAATTAAGCGACATGTTCAAGCCTTCTTCAACCCCCCCAACATAACAAAGCGCTGACATTATACTATATTCTCTTTCTCGCGCTCTCCCTCTCTCTCTCTCTCTCCCTCTCTCTCTCTCTCTCTCTCTTCTCCTTTCTATTCCTCTGCCTGTCTGTCTGACTGCCTGCCTGCCTGGCTGGCTGCCTGCTTGCCTCCTCTCTCATAAAGAGTTGCCAAACTGTTGAGTTGTGCACGCATCTTTTCTGCCTGATGGACGTGCTAGCTCAAGTTGTAGCATCTCTGTATCTCCGACTTCCCCTCCCCCTATCTTGCTCGTTGTGTATGTCTTTGCATCTGTCTAACTTGGGGATCGCCAAGCAGTCATGACATAATACAACAATGTACAGGTTCGGTGCCTCTCAAATTGAGGGTTGAGGAACCCCTTCAAAACGAAAATTTGACGCACCCCCCCTCATTTTTGGCGACAAACCCCGACCACGCAACGCAGAGTGTGGCCCTCCAAAGCGAACAAGAATTGGCTGCACGTCCCTTGCAGCATGTCCCTAAGTTGGTTCACATGTCGGGCACCATGGAAAAGGCCACACTTGGAAATACATTATCTATTTGCTCGTCCCCCATCCCGATTCATATGGAATACAATGGTGCTGCAAGGCTCGTATGTTTCAACTCGTTCTGCAAAGCAGATAGCTAACCACTGGATTCTAGCTAGGCAGTGTTGAACTCCATGCCTAGTTCCAAGAAAGATCGCGAACTGCAGTTTGAAACGCAGGACTATCGTTTCCATTAGTTGGTTGCCTTCCTGAGCGTTTCGCAAGTGGTTCGCCCCCAAACAGAACTCCCAGACTTTTCTTCGTTTTTAGCAATGATGTTGTTCCCAAGGTCTTTCGATCAGATCGGTCAAGATGAGCCTCCCAAAAAAGGTTCTGGAAGGAGGCCAAGGTATTTGGAACCGCAGGTAGAGGGATGCAAGTGTGACGGCCCTTTGGGGCCCATAGCTTACGCCTCAAGCCCTTTCAAAATGTGAACTGAGCACTAGCGCTGTCTCTGTGCAACATATTTTCATCCAGCAACCTGAAAAGTTTCTTCCCAGCCCAAACAGCCGTCAACAACAGAAGTTTCTTGAGAAGACACTCATGAGTGAGGAATTGTGCGAAGAACACTTGGGAACTGAGTTGTTCTAGGATCACTGGTATCAACGATTTCATTTCTGCAGCACTGAAGTAGATTTGCAGAGATCCGAGCATTTTTTGAGCATCCCGCACAAAAACCAAGTGATCAATTCTACGGTGCAACCCACACCTCTTCTGGGCATGCTTCCTGTTATAGACCGGCAGGCCGGGTCCACTTCAGTGCCACCAAATTGTTCCGGGAACACTGCACTGAGCTTTGCAGAAGCTATCCAGCAAGAGGCTCGATGCAAAGGCGTCAAAGTCAATGTGTTTGGACTTCGTTTTGCAAGCATTGCACGTTTTGTACTCTGGAAGTTAACCCTGGAAATACCAGTGCCAATTCCACTAAAAGCAGAGGTCAGGTTTTGTCTCAAGCAGATTTGGCTGTGCGTCATGAGATTTTTAATCCCTTGCTGTGATGTGCATGAAAGTAACCTGGGACCACAGGAACACTTTCGAAAGGTCTTGTCGCGGAGATGCAAAGACTTTCATAAGGAGGTCAATGATTGCTGCGCTTTAGCCAGGGCTTTGCTCCGAAAGATGATCGGCGCAGTCGAGGCTGATTTGGGAACCCTGGCCGAGCGCGTGCGCCTGGCCGAGAAGCACGAGGCACTCCTTTCAGCTCCTCCGAAGGAGGAGGAACTACACACGCTCGAGGATCTATATAGCTATGCGCGAGATTTGCATGAAGATAACCTTGAAAAGGAACGGCGCTTGGAGCGGGAGCAAAGGACCCAGCAACGCCGTTTGTCAGGGCATTCCGAAGTTGGACCAGCTGGATCTGCCGCCCTTGAAGAAGCCAAAGCTGCAACAGCTGTCAGCAGGAAAAATGTCCAGCGCGCAGAGCAGGAGTTTCATAGGAAACTCATTGACTTTGTACGGATCAAGCAAGCACCTTGGGGCCTACCAGAGTTGAGGCTGAAGGTTGACGATGAACACCTTGATACCGTGGATGTCTTGACTCCGGGCCGGCGCTGTTCCGACTACGAGGAGCTCCTGCCCTTGGCTGGCAGCAGCAGCACCATCTTCACAGCCAAGTATAACGAGGAGGCTTGCGTTCTGAAGGAATTACGCTCCATGACACAGTCTGGGGCCTTGAGAAGGGAGGTACTACATCGAAAGAAGCTGAAACATCCTTTGATTGTTCCAGTTTTGGCTGCCTTTGAAGAAGAGGATAAAGGCAGATTCATAGCGTATGTCCACATGCCACGCTACTCTTGCAACTTGGAGGAGTGGTGCTCTTCTGAAAGTTGCACCCTTCCCAAGATGTGCCAGGTCTTGCGTGATTTGGTACTGGTTGTCACTTATGTGCACAGCCACCATGTGGTTCACGGTGATTTGAAGCCATCAAACTTTCTCATGGATTCCGACGATCATCCATGTTTGACTGACTTTGAAACGAGCCAGTGTTTGGACGCGCAGTCACTGCATTCACGCAGAACTACTTTAGTGGTGGGAGCAAGCCAAGGCTATATGCCACCAGAGTTTCCAAATCTCACTGCCGCCTCGGACATCTACTCTTTGGGTTGCATTTGCGATCATTTGCTCCAGTGCTGGGCCCAGAAGTGGCCGCAAAATGCTGCTGAGCAACGCAAAGCACTATCCACAGTTGTGGCAAAGATGCAGCGTCACGAAACGGATGATCGGCCACCAGCTGTGGAGGTCTTAGAGGACATGACCAGTGCCATGAAGGCTGAGACTGTGGAGATGTCACTGCCGCTCTACTGGAGAAACTCTGCAGAATTGAGTTATGACAAATATGAGGTTCTGAAGGAAGATTTGGCAGAGTGGAATGGGCTCACAACGTTCCAACAGTTGGAGCATGCACTGCTTCGCACAGTCCACGATTCGTGTTGCTTGTCCTATCTTCTTGGTTTGGCCGAGTGTTGTGATTTTCTTAGATTTGTCTTCCCCTCACAGGTTTGTTGTTCCAAAATTCCAAAGGATAGAGTTCTGCGCGGTGAGGTCTAAACCGCATCTTTGGAAATACATTGCCACGCATTTCATTTGTACAGAGAGTGGAGAATCCAAAGCTGTGGCGTCGCTATTGCCTTGCCAAAGAACAAGTGACGGGGGCCATGTTTGCACCAATCAGCCCCCCAGTTCGGCCAAGCTGCCCGATGATTGACTTCAGCAGAAATGAGTATTGGCTGTGGCATGGGACCCGACAGAGCAACATCGATGCGATTCTAGAGGAAGGCTTGGATGAACATCTCAGCCGCCTCGAAGGTCTTTATGGTGCTGGGATCTATTTTTCCGATGAAGCTTGCAAAGGGTTGCAATACTCCGATCCTGGTTCTTGCTGTTTGTTGTTCTGCAGGGTGGTCTTGGGAAGGCCATACTACACTAAGAACACGTTGCCATCAATGCGAAGTCTAAAAGAATTGAAAAGCCGACAAGGCTTGCTCGAGAGACTTGGACTGAGATGGGAATGGATTACTCAATAGAAGAGGTGCCACTTCACCATTTAGCTTGCTACTTTGTTTGCGTATCCATTTCTTTGGGGATTAAAGGCTAGATTCTATATTGACAGACGGCTGCTCCATACTCAAAGTAGAAATCAAGAAATGGACTGCGTGTACTTTGTGTGCTGCAGTGGTTGTTTTCAAGTTTCTGAGGACGCCAGATGTAGCTGGACACCACTCGGTGATTGTCAACCCTGGTCCAGTGCAAAACCATCCCAATGCGAACGGAGAGCAGGTGCACCGTGAGTTTGTGATATTTGATGGTGCTGCAGTTTATCCTGAGTATGTGGTGGGGATCAACCAATGAGCATCAACGAGAATGCAAGCTGATCATACTGGGGCCTGTGCAGCATGTAGACGCATGGTAGCTGACATCGATATTGTACAGCCAATGCCAACAATGTCAGCTCTTTGGCGGATAGCTTTGTATTTGCAGCGGAAGTGCCGGCAGCCGCAGAAAAATAATCACACAGATACTTCAATTGGCTTCATTGACTCTTGAGACCTGATCGAGAATGGTCGCAAATGAAGCAATGACTGTTTTTCATTTCCTTGCAAGACTAGTGGCAGAAAGGCTCTGTTTTGTGTCAGTTGCATGCATAGCTTTGACCAAAGTTGTTTAAGAGGATTGTCATGAAAGACCATCTTGAACAACTTGCGGCTTGAGGCTGCGAAAAGCAACCCAAGAGACTACATCACAGCCTCATCTGTTCAACTGAATTTGCTTGACCGCTTTGTTTTCTCCTACATTTTCTTTGTCTTTGGAAGACAGATCTGTTTTGTGCTTGGCTTGTGTTATTTTAATCGTAGCTTTCGTTGACTTGCGGTGGGAGGAGCGTTCGTGACTTCTTTCGTGGCATCGATTCATGAGAGTTCTTGCGAGTTACATGGCAGACTATATATAAAGTGTTGTCCTTTTTGAGGATGTGCTTCGCCCTCCCCAATACCTCCTGCCAGCCTTTCTTTGAATGTAACAAGCAGAACCCAGACCTAGAAACTCAGAACCATACCGGCAGATATCCCAGAAAACCAACCAGAGCCAAGTGCACCCAAAGACTCTGTTTTTTTTGCGTATTTGCGTACATGGCCGGATGTGAACCTTGCCTTCACAAACAAATGAACTTTATGTTTCCGCACTTTGCCCGACTTGTGTCCTTGCAGACAAGCCGTTTGGCAATCCTTCGATACCATACTTTCCCTTGGTGGGTTTCCTTTTCTCTTTTCCTCATTGAACTTTCATGATCACCATGCTTCGCATAGGACAATTGTCTTGATGGCCCTTGTAACCTTGGAATCTTCTTGCAATGCCTTCTGTCTCAGTTTTTTCTGTTTGGCGGTCCCTTGTGTTTCCTGTTGTATATGGAGCTCCAATGAACACAGTCAATATACCTTGTGCACGAGAGCTGCTTTTCGCGAAGATTTTGATTCCTTTGATCACTTGGTGTACAATTGTCTCTTGTTTTTTCCTTTCCAGGTTTCGTTTTGATTTCGCACTTGCAATGCAGCCAAGAAACAACCGTTTTCTTTGCTATGGTTTTTAGGCCTGGTAAGCTTCAACATCATGTGATGTAATGGGACATGATTTTGGATGCTCGGGTGTGCTGGCTCTACAGTCACTTACGCATTCACGATCAGAACAATCAAACATTAAATAATATAAACATACCACTTACCACTGTGTACATTGAAGCCTAACTTGTTCCTGTGAGAACTACTCTTCTTGCGATACATATTTGCCCTCTCCATGTTGCTTCCAGCAGTGTTGTTGCTGCAAACCGCGTGGCTTACGTCTGCAGCTGCAGACACCCTGCACATCACAGAAGATGACGATGAATGTTTCTCAGAAGGAGGTTGCGCCTTGAATGCCTTGCAAGCTCGTGCTCTGAGCATTTCTGGATCATCCAAAGAGGCGGAAGATGGAATACCTGGATTGTTGGACCCAGACATTTCCGATGTGTTGCCAGACCCTGATGGTGACACCGATTCACCTGATGGTGAGGAAGAAACTTCGCATTCAGGATCAAACCTTTGTAGTGGAGAAACGTTTGACAGGTCCAAGGAAGGCTGTTGCGCTGGGGCATTGTATGACCGAGTGTCAGAAGGATGCTGCAACGGAGACATTTACAACGTGGAACATGAAGATTGTTGTGGAGGAAAAGAGTCTTATGACACCAGAACTCAAGGTTGCTGCAACAACAAACATGTTTTTGACCTTGGTGAAGAGTTTCTAGTCTTTGGGCTGAAATGTTTGAAGCCGTTGGAGCCTGAGGATAGGAAAGTCTCATTTAATTGTACCGATGAGTGGCCACCAAAGAACTATGCAACAGTTTGGCAGCGGTATTGCGCTGCACAATCTGAAGGGACTCACATGGCTTGGGCGATGACCCCATCATGCCAGGTTGGGTGGCTCTCAGTCAAGCAACCTTCAGTGGCTGATGCTGAGCAGAAAGCGGTGAGCCAGTGTCAAACGAGAGCCTCATCCTACAACGATGAATCATGTCATGTCTTTGACCTTGACGGCAGCCTTTGCTCACGTCAACGCTGTGGCACAACACTTTATGATGCGACCATGCTCGGTTGTTGCAACGGTCAGATCTTCGACACTCGAACGCAAGATTGCTGTTCCGGCCACATTTACAACACCGAAACAACTGGATGCTGCAAAGGACGCCTGTTCAAAAAGGAACCTCGACGATGCTGCGGTGACAAGTACCTCTTCAACAGCAATACTCATGGCTGCTGTACTGAAAATGGGCCGCAGGTCTTTCGATTTGGTTCTCAAAATTGCTGTGCTGCCCCCAAGGGAACTTGTCGAATTCCGCCTGGAATTGAATCTTGCTGCAGAAAGGAAGGACATTGGAGCGCTTCGCGCTAAGAGTTCTCAGCTGAAGTGGAAAAGTCACCGGTGCACACATTTTTGGCACAATAAAGTTTCCAGTCCTCCAAGAGAGTTGATAGACAGCCATGCACCTGTAGCTTGTGGCTTTTCCTCAAGAAAGCATCAGAAGACATCCCATGCAGCAATCTTGGAAAGTGGGAAGCAACTGTAGGCTGAGGCTGTGTACTTTCAGAAAACGTTCTTTAGCTTTGCAAATACTTTGGTTTTAGGTCTTGGGTAAATAAGACATTTTTCTACAATTTTCGCCATGCTTGGCAAGTCAAACTCTTGGTCAAGCAGCCATAGGCACGGCCATGAATGCTGGGACCAGCTTTTTACATTTCGACAAACTTGTGCTCCAGGCTTCTTTGCTTGTGCTTTCTCTTTGCGGCGTGGCATTGAGCTTAGCTGTGATGTGAGTATTGTTCATGATTTTTGGCTCGGCGAAGGAATTGGCACGGCTTTCATGGCTTCCTTGGTGGAAAGACCATCTCCAGAGGTATTCAGCTCATGTATCTCTTTGGCAGTTGCTGTTGCATTGTCGCTGAGCCAGGTAGTAGGCCAGCAGTGCTCGGCTCCCAAGTCTTTTTTACTTTTCCAGCATTCGTTGCAACTGGAGTCAAGCGGGATTTCCTAAAGCTTCCATCTCCATGTCAATGAGGGTGCCAAGAGCATGATTTTTCAATGCAGATGCTAGGTATGTTTTCTGCAAGACCTGTGTGCAGAGGAGGCCCTCTAAATCTGTGCGCGGTGCTATGCCACAAGAGCGCAAATTCAGCAATGAACGTTTGCGCGTTGGTTACTCAGATTCCATGATGCCGTGTGACAACTGTAGACAAGGCCTTAAAAGTCAGACAAAGAGAGGAGAAAAGAGCCAGGAGTAAGGAAGGAGTGAAACTTCACAAGCTGATCGTGGACATAGCAGCTCCGAGGCTGAAACCGAAGATCCCTTTGCCAAGGCTCGCTGTTTTCCTGTTTTTGCTACTAGTAACAAAGGGCATCGCTACCAGGAGCAAGGACGCTACTAGTAGCTCCTGGCCTTACTACTAGGAGCAAGAAGCTACTAGGAGCAAGGCAGCTCCACGCTTGCCCTCAGGTCAAAGTCGCCTTGTTTGGATTCTTCACGGTCCAAGCCTAGATTCGTCACTGAAATGTTTCATTTCCTTTTGTCATGGGATTTCCCAACATACAAAGACTTAGTTATTAGTTACTGCCAAAGTTGCTGTGCATTTGGCTTGAGGCCTTCTACTGCCCAAATCATGAGACCAAAATGATTCTTAACACAGACAAAAGTGTCCAGCGCAGCCATTTTCTGAACACACCGAAATAGAGGAATGTGTGGCCAGAAGCCATCGTGGAGAGCCCTTCAAAAGGCCCCAACCCAAAGCACTGTGAAAGTTGCATTCTTTGCTCTCATGGAAAGTGTTGGATTGTTTGCCCCCCAAAACCACCATTTTCTCTTCTCTTCATGCGATGCCTATGTTCCTGCTTGATCTTATACTTGCAGCGTCCAGTTGCCTTAGCGAGTGGGGACACTTATCCAACGGCCACTTGGTGCAGCAAAAATCATATCATACAATGATAATAGAAACGCTGTTTTGAGGTGTGTTAACCATGATCCATTGTCGTAATGATCATAGCACGGTGCTGAGATATTTCGTTGCAGGTCGATCAGCCAAAGTTCTGGGACGAAGTGTACGAGCGGCAGACTGATAGGGACATCTATGAGTGGTATGGTCTCGGTCATGAGCTCGGCCATGAATCGGTCATAAGTCATGACTCTTTGTTTATTCTTTGGCAATCCAGAAAAGAGTCGTGCCATGAGGCTATGAACAATTGCAATCCTACTTTTTGGATGCTCTCTTGCAGCCCACCTTCTCAAGCCCGCCACCAGTGACAAGGACATCGTTCGCTGCGTCAAGGGTCAAGGTTCTTCAATCTGCATCAAAGTCAAAAACTCTCTGTTTGTTCGCAGCTGCAACACTGGGTCTGACAGGCCCAATACTTTGGCTTGAGGAAGTAGATCAGGTCGCACTCTAAATCAAACCTCGAGTCACATTATTTCTATTATCTTTGCATACGTTCAAATCTATTTTGCTGTTCTTCTTTGGCTCGAAAGAAATAGGCAACAAGAATGTGTTGTTTATGTTGTATGCGTGCAGAGACACTGAAGCTGCTGTTTTCAGAACTGTTGTAGATCCAGCCAATTGTTGTGCCCTAAAATCAGCTGGTGTGAGACCTTTGCCGGCAGCGCAAGCTACAAGTGGCTGGTGCACAAGCAGTATTTATATGCATATTTTTGGCAGACAGCTGTAAAAGGCTGACTGAGGTTTTAAAGACGATACCTGCTCAAAACAATTTCCTTACTGTAAGTGAAAAATAGTTTGTTTCTATATCATATCATACTTATTCACGCCCCAGACATAGTTGACAGAACTTTGGAGCACACCCAGTTCTTCCTATCATTCATGCATTCTTCATCCAGCCCTTATGCTTTCCATAAGATACAGACATATAAGTTGGTGAAAACACAGAAGTGAGACCTCCAAGCAAACTCGCAAAATAGAAGCAGCAAGTAAGAGTTTCCAAGAACAACTCAAACAAAGTCGAACAAACCGGAAGAATCTGACTATGCCAATATGCCCAACACTCCTGGAACCTACCAGTGAAGAAGCTTTTTCCACACAGTCCGACACAGCACATAGAGTGTGAAATTGCCGGTGATGGAGAATCTACAGAGCTAACCCGCACAGAAGCATCACCAGTATCACTGTGCTTTTTCCCCACATCTCTGTGTGGGGTTCTAGTTTTGTTGGCTGCCATCCCGCCCGCATCCGCCCTTCCTTCCTTCCTTCCTTCCTTCCTTCCTTCCCTCCCTCCCTCCCTCCCTCCGTCCTCCTCGCTCCCTCCTCCACTCACTCGCTCGCTCGCTCGCTCACTCACTCACTCACTCACT
>CAXAMN010009102.1:171615-186911 GCA_963970005.1 Durusdinium trenchii | reverse complement strand
TCGGTTGTCTTGAGCTTTTGTCCGCGGGAGATGAAACGTATTCGTGGACAGCCACAGGTGGGCTGGAAAGCGTGGTTTGAAGATCTCCAGATTCGGTGGTTTACGTTCGACGTGGACGATCCCAGAACATACTTGGATGACACCAATACTTTTTGTCAAGAAGTGGGAAATGCCTGGTTGTCATCGTGGATGGACATGTGCTGCGCTCTTCTGAAGCACTTGAAGGCAACGACTCAGCGAGAAGAACGAGGCATCCTCTTTCATTGCTTCGGCGGGGTCAACCGCAGCTCAGCGGCATTGTGCGCGTGGTTGATCTTTCGTCGTCAGCTCTCCGCGGAAGCGGCTGTGCAGAGCTTGTTGACGGCCCGTCCCACGCTTCACCCCTGGAAGCATCGGCCGCATGTCTTCTGGGCATTGCGTACTTGGGAGAAGAACCTAAATTCCTTTGTAAGACCTCGCATTTTTGCTGCAGTTCAAGAACTATGAGCTAGCATGCCGGCGAGTCGACGTGACGAGCTGGACAGACTGTGACGATACACTGCTGCGAAAAGAATCGAAAACAACGCTGCCTTGCGTTGCATAACGACTGACGGAGTTCGTTTCTCAAAAGAATTGACACTGACCAAGTTCGTTTCTGACATCGACACTTCTGATGTCTTGTGCTAGCCTCCGCCTTCAGTGTTGCAAATATATACTCACTGTTCGTGCGAGTTGACCGGAGCTCAGGTCCTGCCTGGAGCTCACTCTACATCTCTGCGTGAGAGAAAAAAGCGTGTCTCACCTCTTCTTGCTTTACATCCTACTAACACTGCCCGCCGTGGTCGGGATGAGACCACTTGATAGCTTTAATGGTCGTTTCGAGTGTGTTACGTTTTGAACGCCACTTGATAGCCTCACCCACACACACACACACCTCCTCCCTCCCCTCCTTCTCATCCTCGTCCATCACATCATCACTTATACTGGACGTCTGAGCATAACCGCCTCACACTTCCTTCTTGACTTTTCATCTCACTACTCCGTCTCCCAAGTGATGTTCATATACAGTTGAAACTTGTAAAACTTATCATGTGGGGTTATCCGGTCCTTTTATTTTTGTTTTGCTTTGCTCAACAGTTCTAAGAGCCTACAAACGCAAAAGGAACCCTGGTTGTAAGCAAAGTCTCTCAGGGCCCCAAGTGTGTGGAGGCCTGCAGTTAGGCACGACAAGTGTACGCCTTATGCCACCGACGGTGAGCACAATTCTCCATGCGCAGACCTTTAGGAGACTACTTGTTGTCGGAAGTGGAGACTCTGCATTGAGTGCTCAGCTTGCGTCTGAGAAGGACTTGATGCTTTGCATTTGCATTTTGTTTGGAATTTATGCTTTGCATGAAAACGTGTTTGGCTCAATTCCTGCCTGACTCCTTGCTCGCTCTTAAGTGTCAGGCGTTGAAGCCGGAATGGGAGGCGAGGTCAGATAAGTCTTTTTCGTGGAATCAGCCGAGTAGTTTATTCCAAGATACTCAGGTGATCAGCATCGACTTTTCTTCAGAGGTCACCGAAGCTTAGCAGCATTTCTCCAGCCTGGTTTTCAAGTCGTTTTGATTTCTTTATGTGCTATGGTGTTTTCACATGTTATTGCATCAAGGATCGAATGAAGATTCGTTTCCCAGAGTTAGCTTTCTTGACAATGGATGCCAGGCGCAGCCGTGTTGTGTACAAGCCTTGATTTGGTTCTGAGTTCTTGCAGGGCTCTCTCCTTCGAAGATGCTTCTTTTGGAGCCATTGTAGATAAAGGTGCGCCACAGCTTTCGGGGTTACCAAGTGTTTGCAGTGAAGCTGCCAGGGCTTTCAGATTGCATTGGTAGTGTCACCGAGCGGCGAAAGTATTTTCAGGACTGCTTCTTGCAACTCTGACCGGACTTGAACTGAATCAAGTGCACAAGGAGCTGCGGCGGGTTGCTGTTGATGGTGGAAGGCTGCTGGTTCTTTCACAGAGACATCTACAAACAGAGCAAGACGCTTGGAAGCATCAATTGCTTTGTGCTAATGCACTTTCTGTAACATGACATTACAGTCACTGTGTCATGTGTGAGGACATTCTGGATCAAACTGATGAGGCCTGGCTCATGCAATGCACTTCGAACCAGTAGAGTCAATCAAAAGCAACCTTAGTCTCAGACATATTCTTGGCATCACGAGGGTTTGTTTGTTGAGGGCAAAAACAGCAAAGATAGATTCTTGACGTTTTCACTTTCCTCTTTTAATTGCATATCCTGACAAAGCAGCCAAACTGTGCACGTTCAAATCGGCTTCATCTGAGCTCCTCCCCATTGGAGGATGGTAGCGACCTGGGTCCGAGCTGGCTTTGCAAACGCGAGGCGAAGCGTTCCACAAAAGCTGCACACCTTTGTCGCTTGCAAACTCTTGCAAGGAAGTGTATGGGGCCCTTTTTGTGGAGAATGATCCCACGCGGCCACCCTTTCCTCAACCCGGCACCGACAACACCATCCCGTACTTCTTGCAGCTCGGCAAGGCAGTATTTCCATGATGCAGTCAGTTCCCTTTGTCACATGATTCTGAGGCAATTGTTCAGTGGAAAGCTGCAATTGAACAATCCAAGGTTGGTTTGCACGACAAATGAAGACACTGCCGAGCAGAGCATGACATGAGAAAAAGTCTGCAGGGATGGCGTACCCTTTCAAAGGGGAGTTTGGTTGCCGCCTTTAGCACATCCAAACACAAGCAAGTCGTGAAAGTGGACTGAGGCTGGAGCAGGAATTGGCTTGCTTTTCATACTACCAAGGCATGTGGGTTTTGCACGACATGTGAATGCTTCCATTGTTGGGATCTTGTGTCTGTACTCTGTGATCTACATTTCATGTTAAGTTGTCAAAAGCTGTTGGCGCGATTGGGTCAGGCTGTTGGCAGCTCTCAGCTCAGTCGGTTGATTTCTGAGTGACACTCAGATGCTTTGGGAAAGTGTTGAGACTTTGCTGAGACTTTGCTGGGTGCACCCCGTGCATCCCCTTTGGAGCCAAAGGCTCAGTGCCATAGATACAGGTTTGGTTGAGAAGCTCAACGTTCGCATCGCTGCATCTACTACGTAGCTACTTCAGATATCTACAGATGTATGATATTCATACAGGGTGAACAGTCTGAATCTGCTTTTCATGCCAGCTTGAAGCCCATCGTTTCAGGAAAGTCGCTGGAGACTTGGCCATCAATTTCGGAGCCACGTTATTCCTCGGTTTCCTCACATATCAGGCTGGGCGGTGACTTTCAAGTTTTCATCAATGTGGAAAGTTGAATTGATTGCATGACCCTGTTAGGAATGGAATAAGGACTCCGTCCGCCAGCAGGCCAAGGAGGACTGCCAACTGTGATTTTAAGTTCATTGTGTCGTAGAGTGAGCAAGATGAGAAGTTGCTCAAGCCATTCGAAGGAAGGGGCATTGATTGCTCGCCTTCCTGTCCGAGCAAGCTTTGAGGGCAAGGCCTTCCCTAGCTCTGCTTTGTGCACTTCCAGTACTAAGGTGATTACAACGTTGTGCACGGCTGGTTATCATCACACCGTTCATCATCAGGACGTTGATGTGAAGCTTAGTGATCTACGCAGCGGACGGCAGCTTCCTCCTTGGCGCCCTGCCTGGCCTCCCAGTTGTGCTTGACGCAGAAATAGAAAGATACATATGAGAAGATGCGCAGATGTCGAGATTTCAGTTGCCTGTCTTGCTGTTTCATGGGGACTCAGCTGAGGTCATTTGCTTGGGTGACCAAGGGTTTTGCCACAGCCTTATCTCTGATATTGCCACTTGTAGCTGGACGTGCTGGTAGGACTACCCTCTGGATCTGCCATTTACATAATTTCGTCAATGACCTTTGCAACCTCGCACTCTGTTTTTAAGGCCTCGACTGCATAAACACCTCCAAGAAGGTCGCGGAGGCCTTTTGCTGACCAGTCCAGCGTTTGACTTTTTGAACTGAGCGACCTAGGCTATGGTACGATGTGACTTCCTGCTGATCCCGGTATTGAACACGGCGGACGACAAGTTGAAAACTCATACTCTTTGGCAATTTGGGCTTGTTTCAACTAAACTTCCTCCTTTTGGACTTATGCTTTCTGCGTGATGTCAGAGATGGGATGATTGAAGCCAAGGTCTGTGCTTGCCGAAGCTGCCAGCGGCCTTAGCTTTGTCGCGCTCCCACAGGACGCCACCATCATTCGGGTGAGAGGAGAGATTAGGTTGGAGGCCATCGCCATTAGGTTGGAGGCCACCGCTATTAGGTTGGAGGCCACCGCTATTAGGTTGGAGGCCATAGCTAGTAGGTTGAAGACCAGATGGAGAGAAAGAGAGAAGCACCTGAAAGGTCACCCAGAGTCACCCAGGGTCACACTGCAAAGAGAGCGTGTAAAGCCGTAGCCGTGGCCGCACCCGGAATGGTTGGTTCAAAAAGAGCTTCGTGGCACCGGTCTTGTGAAGAGTTACAGATCAAAGACTTGCATGTTAGCAGCAAGGGTTGTCGCGGGGAATGACATTTCTGGCGAGGAAAGCGAAGACTGGGAGCTGCTGCAGGAGATTCAGCTTGCTCAGGCTGATGGTTTCCAGTTGGCTTAGGACAGCCAGCACCACAACTAGCTGTATTTTCGATATCAGAAGAACCATATTTAAAAAGGACCATGGTCTACCTGCGGGAACCTGTACGCTCGACTGAACGAGATCAGCTCATTAAAAACCCTCCTAGAGTTGCCTGAAGCGCTAGTTGGAAGTTGAACCAAAAGCTGTTGCGAATGATTTGCAGGTGCGAAGTCAAGGCCTTGATGAGGCGACCGGGAATTTCTTGTCCAATCCGACTGTGAGCATTCTGTTGGTCAGGCTACTGGTCAAGCTATAGTAGTCAAAAAGAACGGGCGAGCAGCGTTCTCAGTTTCTAAAGATGGCAACCATGATCTTCCATAGACCGAGACGGTTCCATCCGACACTTCAAAGTCAGGTTGGCACGAGGTTTCTCGGTGCGCGGACCTTGGAAGACGGACCTTCATCAGAGCCCTTCGGTGCTCTTCCGGTGCTCTTCGGTGCCGTTGCCTTTGAGGTCCCAGATTGGAATTCTCTGACCCAAGAGGCCTGCGCCGGCCTGGGGTTCTTGGGTCCGGGGGGGTGCACTTTTTGTATCTTTTTGTCGTTCTCTTGCTTACAGAGTGTGATCCAGACATGAGTACACATGGCACATGAAGACTGCTCAGGTCGATGCAAGAGTCAAAATTGGCCTCGACACAAGCAACATTTGAGCCTTTGCAGCTACTTATTCTGTTTCCTGGATTGGTGCTGACTTCCTTATGCATTTTCGGCTGACAACTATGTGCATCGATTTTCAACGCAAAGAGCGGTGGGCAACAGGTTCAGAGGCATTTGATAGATCATGATAGATCTTGTCAGAAGCTTCCCTGGTGCCTTTGGCCACGCTCCTTTTTTCGACAAATTGCATCAACTTAGCGGAGTGCCTACCTCTTTGCTTCGTCCAGTGTGTTGACGTGCAGAGAGCAAAGAAGGCGCATAGCAGCCTAGTTTTCAATTGTTTGCTGCATTCCATAAGTCAAAACAAGTCGTCAGTCCTTTTGAGAGAGCCTTTTGGTTCTGAGAGCACAGATTGTCACTGAGCGTGGGCCAACTTGCCAGCACTGCTTGTCTTTGATGACATTTGGCTCATTGGGATCCCTATGAAACAAACCAGACTGACTGCTGGCAGCACAGCACACATCTCAGTGGTGAATTTTTGTCACACTGGTGACGAAAAAAAATGCAGCCAAATGCTGAGGCCGTAAAGATGGCGACGGAGGCTAGCGATGCCACCATGGATGCTCCAGCAGAGGTGGGAGTTGGCAATATCTAGCCGTTTGCAAGCCACTGCGGCTTGACAGACTTTTGATTTTATTCGCCACTTGTGAAGCCAAGTGATCAGGAAGGTGCAGATGCAGCTCCGCAGGAAAGGGGGTAAAGTGCTTTGCTTCGTCACAACTTGGCCAGATCTGCCAAAGCTTGGGTTTGTCGAGACACTGCAGGATGCGCCTGCCGAAGAGGCAAGGTGCTTTCCAGTGAGGAGTGCGTGGCAGGGCTGCCAGATTGGTTGCCTTTAGCTCTTTCGGGTTGCTGCATCAGCCCACAGGAGCATCTTTGGGCCAAAGATTTGTGGTTAGACAAAGTATAGTCATAAAAGTCATAGCCATAGCCGTAACCAGAGTTTAAGGCGCAGGGTATGCCAAGCACTGGATTCTTGATGGAGCTCGAGATGCCAGGTGAAGGATGGCTCTGGCGATGTCCAGGAAGAAGAGGTGATGTCCACACTTTACACGTTGGACAAGTAACAGTTGCCAAGAAACTTTATTGTTGGACTAGAATTTCAGAGGTTTGTCCTTCAACAGTTTCAGTCGAGCGTGCTGAAGGGGAATTGTTGCCAGGACGGCCCCGGAGAAGATGCTCAGGAGAGTCTTTTCATCGGAGTTTCAGTGGTAAGTGGTAGAGGGAATGACATTTCATGACTCTGATTCATTCCAGGACGCTCAAGACGCTGACGAGCCCAAAGATGAGATGGAGGTCGAGGATGGCGGCAAAGATGATGGCGGCAAAGTAGCTGATGAAGAAGCCGGTGAAGGTGGTGAAGGCGAAAATGAAGGAGATGAGAAAGGAGAAGAAGAAGGCGTGGGAGGGGGGCAGTAGCCAAGACATGCTGAGGCCAAAGCAGCCAGTGTTTCTTTTCAACTTCAATTCAATTCATAGGTCATGATTTGTATGTTTGATGTTTGCCTCCATGATTGTCAATGTCAAGGTGGTGTGGAGAAGGTGGATAAACTGAGCATGTCTCTGGAAGACCTCATAGAGCCTGACACCTAATGTCATCCGCCACAAGCTCCTCTAGCTTGTAGTGGTGCTGTACAACAATTTTGATCTCCTTGAAACTGATCCGCTCAGTGCCGATCGAAGAGCTACCGGTCAACCTGTCTCGTTTTTGGATCCTTCCAGCCTTTTGGTTGATTTGTCCTGTAAGACATTCTGTGTCTTTATGGACTGGTGACACTGGACATGGAATCTCTTCTTAACGACATTTTGACGAATCACACGCTCTATATATCGGCCAGGAAAACGTTGGGGCCGGGCTGGAGGAAGCTCAGGAGGTGGTGGAGGTCCGGGTGCCTTTGTAAGCCACAACAGATTTATATACATTCAAAGTTGCAGTTGCAGGAAATTGGAAAGGCTATGACTATAGCTGGAAGGAGAATGGTGCTCCCTATTGTAGTTTCAATGCAGCTGGAATGCTGGTATCACTGCAAACCGTATCTGGAGACATTGCTCTAGCCGCAATCTATCGGTTTCGTTCAGCAGGATAAGGGTGACAAGGGAGACAAACCCGACTGGAGTCAAAAGCAGGACTGCCCATGATCAGTCTTTGAACCTGAAGCATTGCATACGACCCTTGAACATCAGATATATAATGATATATAAAATTTTCTTGCAGTTTGGCAGAGGACTGGAAAAAGAGCAGTGGTGGTGATGATTGGAAGCAGGAACTGCTGCTCCTCCGACTATCAACATCGCATCCTTTTGAGCACCTGTGGTCTTTACAGGATTGGAAGAAGAAGGATGATTGGAAGGACATGACTGCTGTGTAAGTGTGCACTAAGTATTCCTTATTCCTCGGGATTTTGCTTCTAAGTAGAGTGTTTTGATTCTATGCGAACGCACTTAAAACCCGGTTCCGCGGTTTTTTTTTTTCAATTTAGATTCTAAGTATCTGTCTGTCACTCCATATGTATATTTATATATATATACACATTATATATGACCAGTAACCATGAGCTCCGTGCACACCTCAAGCTCCGGTGCTCAAGGTAGTTCATGCTTTGTTGGGGTGCTGTGCTGGAGGGTGCCGCCTCACTTCTTTCTCTCTCTGGCAGCTTCTCTTGTCCCTTGCACTGCCATCCTTCCACGGTCCTTCCGTTCATCTCTGGCATTTGCATTGGATTTCTTTTTGGACTTTGCACTGGACTTTGGCTCTTTTGGGTCTTCGTGAGACCCTTCCTTGTGCCTCCGGCTGTTCCTGAACGAGGTCCGCCCCCTGAGCGACCTCCTGCTCCTCATCTTCAGCGCCTCCGCGCCTACTTGCATGAGTGACCAAGCAGCCTTGCATCGGGAACTACGAGCCCTGACAGCTGCAGTCCAAGAGCTTACCTTAGTGACAAGAGAGTTGGTGAGTGAGAGATCTTCGAGGGCGAGTACCAGTACTCCTTTGCTCCGTGGCACCTCGAGCCCTACATCATCAATTTTGATATATTTATTTTTATTCATTTATTCATCATCCAATGAATTTCCGTTCATCCGTGTTGGGTTACGGGCGACGACATAGGACTATCTATATCCTGGCTACCTCAAGGGCAGCGTGCCTCGATCGGATGAGGCCAATTCAAGTGGTGCTTGTGCACTTTGGTGACCGACAGTTCACCCATTCCTGGTGCACCTGCCGATTATTTGCTTCAGCCGGTGGCGATTGAGTTTGAGGAGGGGCCACCTGAGTATCCGGAATTTTGCATCGTTGCTGCTCAGAGGAGCCTCTCGTCTTCCAAGAGCTCTGCTGACACTCGTGCCCGTGAAGCATTCAAGGCGGGATTTTGGGCTCGCGCCTTCTGGACCTGCCACACTGAGGGAGAGAGCCTATACCGCCCAGGTGTGTCTTCATATACTCAGTGGGTGTTGAGGAAAGGCCCTGGCTTTGACTTCATCCGAGTGACGAGCCAGGCTGACTCCGACAGGCTGACCACCTCCTTTGCAGACATTGTATTCGTTGAGAAGTTGCCCACACTGACAGAGCTTCACATTTTCTGTGCTGGCGCTCGCATCTTGGTACCACCGCAATGGCGTTGGACCGGCAGTCAGTGATCTTTGCATCCCAGAATTTGGACCACTCCCTCTTAGTTCTTCATTTGACATCATATCTGACGGAGAGTGGTGAAGAAATTCAGTGCTATGCAGTACCCCTGGTTTCAAGGAGAAGGGGGATGATGTTAGCTATGCCCATGGGTGTCTGGAACCCGTTGCTTGTGGTCCCGGGCAGTCAGATATGAGGATGCTCTTGTTGGGCCTTCTCAGGTTTTTGAGGTTGAGATGATCATGGAAGACGACTCAACTGGGGTGCCATTCAATACAGGTTTCAAGAGTGACGTCCTGGTTGCAGACCTTTCCAATGATATTTTGCAGTATCTCAGGGAGTATGATCCTGTCACCGACTCCACCGAAGGAATCCATAGCTTCCATGAGGCGCACCCTTCGGCTATTCCGTCGGCTTCAGATTTGCTTCCACAGGTTTTGGCTTGGGCAGAGGCCGAAGCAGCCAACCAGAATCCATTTTTACAGTGCTCGAGAAGAGCCGGCTCCCAAGGCTGCAGGCCCCCCAAAGAAAGCGCCCGCCAAGAGAGTGACGACGGCCACCTTAGCGGACCAGATCGCTTCCTTGTCAGCTCAGGTGGAGTTGATAGCAGCTCAACAAAGTCAGGCCCGAGGAGGAGCAGATACACCAACTGCCCCCAGAGGCCGTCCTACCTCTGCCATTCATGCAGGCGAGCAGGACACCCTGGCCCCTTCCGGACCCGTGCCCAAAATGCCGCCAGTATCCCAGGGACTCCAGAAGGCACTCCAGCTTCTGGGTCCACCTCCCAGGACCAGAACCTCCCCTCTCTGATTTCTGGACCAAGTCTCCAGCTATTAGACGAGCCCTTGGATCCCCTGAAAGCTCCGCCCGAGACTCCAGACCAGATTCTTTCTCAGCAGACCCTGGCCCTGAATGCCTTGGTATCGCACCTGATCCAAGGAGGAGATTCCGTCGGCCTGGACTATTATGGTGGAGGAACCGGCTCGAGTTCCACGAAAGGCACCATAAAGCGAGAAAAGCTCCAGCAAGATCTGGCAGCCAGGCAGTCGGTTTTCTTTCTGGCTCTTCAGCAACAGCCTTCATCCGTGATGCCTCGAACCGAGGAAGAGATTCAGAAGAAGTCTCCCTCCCTTCTGGCGTACTTGGAACGCTATGGGGGCTTCAAAAAGCAGAAAGAAGCTGGCTTGATGATGTGGGTGTTCGGGCATGCTCTGGACGCAGCGGCCTCGGGAGACTTCTATGCTACAAAGGAGTACCTTGTCCTTGGCATTATGGCCCTAGAGCAGAGTGCTTTCGATGCGGGCGATTGGGGGCTCGCCTACGTCATCTCTATGCTGGAAGATCCACCTTCGAACCTCTTCCAAGACAAGATGCAGTCTATGACAGCTGCGGGGAGGCCATTTTCTCCCCTGGTGCCGCCGCAGTTGGCCTCAATCAATCTGGCCTATCTGAAGGAGATCGATGTCCTACAGACCAGGCGGCAAGAGACAAGGTCCAAGAAGAGTGGTGGAAGTGGAGGGAAGACGGAGGAGGAGTCGCCCAGCCCACGCAGAAAACCAAAGTTTCTAAAGAAGCCCAAGGCGGGCGGGGAGCAGCGATGAGGGCAGAAGAAGCACCGCGAGATGAATTCAATTCCTTGCCTATGTGTGCAAGGAGAGCATGTGACCACCGGAGGGACCTAGAGAGAAAGCTTCCTGAGCCACATTAAAAGGGAAGTCATCTTTCCAGGCCTTCGGGCTCCTGCCCATCTCAAGGACGGGTTGAGCGGGTCGGAGCACAGATGTATCAGACAAGTCAGTTACCCTTTGTGGTGTTCCCGTTTGACTACACTGGTACTACGAACTCGTACAGCCTTTTCATTTTATTTGGCTTTTTCCATTCGCACGACTAGGGGTTCTACGCCAAGGACCTCGTCTACACCGGCTTTGTTCCCTGTCCCTCCACCTATGGACGGTTGTTTTGACAGGATGCCTGCAAAAGTTTCCAGTTCGAAGAGGAGATCTTTGATGTTGACAAGGGCAGTGCATATCATTTGTATGGCTTTCAATGTATGGCATGCAGGTGAGGCAGTCCCGAGTGAGGAGCTTTTGCGGAGGACCCCGAACTCTCTTCATCGTGCTCTTTACAAGAGAATCAGGGCCTTTATCAAGTCGGACGGCCTCGTTGCGACATTCGACTCGTTGCACGCTGGCCGAAGGAATCCAGAGCTCATTGCACGCCTTGGGGAGTTGACTGATATGCTCACAAAGTTGGGATGCTCAGCCTCGCCCTATTCCAAAGCTTTCTCCGGCTATGAAGTCACCAAGAACAACACCACGTTTCCAGAGTTGGAGCCATATCGTGATTTGGATCCTAGTCGCCTCGTCCTTGCAGGAAAAGGGCATTGGGATGTGACTGACTTCCTCAGCGACCAATTGGTCATGGCCTATCGGGAGCCAGAGTCGATCAAGGTTGACCGCACCCCCCTGCTGTCTGGGAGTACCCCAAGCTTCGTGATGATGCCGCAACTATTGTTCAGCTGGCTCATATCTGGGACCGTCAAGGTCTCCTACGGCTACATCGTGACAAGGTGTCTTCTCGTGGCCATTTTGAGCTGGTGAGGATTTTTAACTGCTACAAGTCAGCCGAGAGAGATCGTCAAATAGGAGACCGCAGAGGGCGAAATGCTGTGGAGTGTGTGCTTCATGGGCCGTCTTCCAATCTTCCTGCAGGTCAAGATCTATGTGACCTTTCCATTGACTTGGACAAACAAGTCCTGCACCTTTCGATCTCAGATCGTCGTGATTTCTACCATCAGCTTTGGGTCACTCGTGCCAGGGCTGTCACGAACACATTGGGACCTGGACTGCCTTCTGAATGTGTCAAGGAGACAGATGCCTACCGCCTTTTCATCATGAATGACGCCAAAAAGAGATATGTGAGAGAGAGGCATGGAGACCAGTTGGGGCTCCCCGAAAAGAGTGGCGTCGACACCTCTTTGCTTTGGGCCTGTTTCAACGGAGTCTTGCAAGGCGATCATGCTGGTGTTGAGATTGCAACAGATGCACACAGCCACCTCCTTCAGGAGTACAGCTTGCTTCAAGATGATGTCAGACTAGTTGCCAACAAGCCTAGTCGAGACCCAAATCTGGTCGAGGGCCTCGTTATTGATGATTTCTTTCGCGTCTCTTTGGATCCAAAGGGCGCCAAGCCTGAGTCTTCTGGTTCCTATGCTTCCTATAGCAAGGCACAACAGGCCTACAGTGACTATGACCTTTTGGGATCACCCGAGAAGGACCGGAAAGAGAAGGCAAAGCAATTGGGGCATATATCAACTGCAGCCCTGCGGCTGTCGTTCATGGACTTTGTACTGTTGGCGCCCCTCCTGCTAAGAGGCTTTCTCTCTCCACGGTGACGCTCCAGCTAGCTGCGCTGCCATATACCACGGTGTCATTGCATAGATGCATTGTTGGAGCTTGGGTCTCGATGCTACTTTACCGGAGGCCGATGATGTGCTTGCTCAACGAGGCCTTCGTTTTGACTGAGAAGTATGGCGACCTTTCTGAGGACGGCCTGATCCCTTTGCCGCGGACAGTTGCGGGCGAGCTAGTGTTGTGTGCCACCCTTGCACCCCTGATCCTGACAGACATTGCAGTTGAGGTTGATGATATGGTTTACGCAACAGATGCTTCAGAAAGCAGAGGGGCCATTTGCTCAGCCTTTTTGGGTAGAGACCTGACACAACTGCTTTACAAGTCATGCAGGACAAATTGGGCTTATACACGGCTGCATCAAGATGTAAAGGTGATAGAATCTTCCTTTGTTGATGAGCATGACGATGGCGCAAGTTGCACTCTTCAGGAACCTCATGCGCAGAGGCCGCTGGCTTTTAGTTTTGAGTTCCTGGAGGTCTTTGCTGGCTCAAGTCGTATTTCAGCTGCTCTGTCGAAGTTGGGGGTTGTGGTTGGGCCTCCCATCGACATCTCCTTCTCTGAGGAGTTTGATTTGACAAAATTGCATGTTTTGAGCTGGATCTTTTATCTCCTGGAATCAGGCAAACTTTTGGCGATTGCGGTCGAACCTCCTTGCACGACGTTTAGCATTATGAGGAGGCCTGCATTGAGAAGCAGACTGGTGCTCTATGGGTTTGACCCTTGTGATGCTCATACAAAGGTGGGGAACTTGCTTTTCCTTCGAGCCCTTCAAATCATGAAGAAAGCCTCCATACACAGAGCAGCTGGGCTCCTTGAGCGCCCCTTTTCCGCACTGAGCAAGTTCTTGCCGCCCTATCAGAGAGCATTGGCATGGCCTGGAGCGTGTGAAGTGAGAGTTGATTCATGCCAGTACGGCTCTATACATCAGGAGTCCTTCAGTCTGCTTGGGGTCAATCTGGACCTCCCTGCGACTGCTAGACGTTGCCAAGGAAAGTGCCAACGCGTGACCATTCAGGGAGTCTACACCAAGGCCTCGGCTATCTACACTCCTGAGCTCGCTGCTGCATTAGCTTGGACCTCCCAGCATTCAATCTCACTCATAAAGAAGCTCAGAGCAGAGGAACTTGCAGGACCAGTTGGTGGTCTTGAAAATCAGCTGGTCAACGAGATTATGGTCAGCAGCTCCTGGGAAGTCAAGAAGTCTTGGAAGTTCAAGAAAGATGCCCATATCAACCTGCTTGAGCTCAAGGCTGTGCAGAAGCTGGTGGAGGATCGTGCTCGTGCTGGGCCTGCTCGCTTTGTCGGCCTTGTTGACTCGAACGTTTCCAGGTGTGCTCTTGGAAAGGGTCGCTCTGCATCGAGATCAATCAGCAGTGTTCTGCGGAGGATTGCTCCTACCCTGGTCGCTTTTGGCCTGTATATGGTGAACCCCTTCTGTCCAACACGACTGAATGTTGCAGATGATCCAACTCGCTGCCGACCAGTCAGAGATGCTTCACCTGGCTTGAACTGGAGAGATCTTCCTATCAAGACTTTGTGGGATCTCGCGGAAGTCAAACCTACCAGAAAGTGGGCTTCAAACTGGCTACGCCTGAAATTGCTCCTGTCTAAGTTGCAGGTTCTGCCCATGGCCATGTCTTCGTCTAGACTTCCTTTGCTTGACAGCCCCTGCTTGGTTTTTGGGCCGTCCGGCAATGCTGAGAGATGTCCGCAGTTCGTCTTTCACGAGATTGACTTTGACTCCACGCTCGGCTTTCCAGGTGAAGGGCCACCACAAGCCACTTGCTGCTTTGGATTTCTTTCGTCTTGGACTTTGCCAGCATTGCTCCTCCTTCAGCTTTTCTCTCCCTTCACTCTTGCCTGCGGCGCTTCCTCGCTTTCGCTGGGGTTCCCTTCTGCTGGGGTGCTTGCCTTAGGTTTCATCCCGCCAGCCGGAGCCATGTTTCCAGTGACGGGCTCAGTTTGAAAGCTGGCTTGAATGTGAAGGTATTGAATTTTCTTTTCTTTTGGAGCAGCATGTCTTGTTTGTCGATGAAATCAATGCAGTATTAGCTAGATATGGCAGAGCTCTATACCATGCTGGAAAGCCGTATAACCAATTTGCTGAAACTGTCAACACCTTGACCACAAAGAAACCCGCCTTGCGAAGACTTATGCAAGGGGCCTGGGACGTCACGTCGCCATGCCCTGGCAAGTTTTGCTTGGAATGCTGACAGTAAGCCCAACCTGGGGCTGGACCTTCTTTGCTGGCGCACTAGCTCTTGCGTGGGGAGCATTGCTCCGTCCAGGGGAGATTTTTGCTTCATCTAGAGCAGAGCTTTTGTTGCCGCGTGATGTTGACAATACAATTGCATTTGGACTGCTGGCAATTCAAGAACCCAAAACAAGAAGAACAGGTGCTAAGCACCGAGCAGCGAAGATCGATATTCCAGATCTTTTGAAAGTGGTTGATTTTTGCTTTGGACATTTGGCACCTAGTGCCATGCTTTGGCCTTGGTCGGGGCAGACTTTCCGGACACGTTTCCGTGATGTCCTGCTGGCTTTGAAGCTGCCAACGCAAAAGATTGGTGACATGAAGGCATTAGATCCTGGCAGTCTACGCTCAGGAGGTGCCACGTGGCACCTCCAGATGACAGAAGATGGGGAATATACAAGAAGAAAGGGTCGCTGGATTTCTGCAAAAGTAATGGAGATTTAAATCCAAGAGACTGCAGCCCTCCTATTTTTGAAGCGTATTCCTTCTTCTTCACGTGAGTTTGTTTTGAGTCTTGCTCATTTGTTCCTCCCTGTCTTTGCGAAGGTGCAATGGTACCGACAGCTGGGGATCGTGCCGACGGCTTGGAGAGTTCTTCTGCTGAAGGAAGAGCTTGGGTGAAACGGGAGAAGGTGGATGTGAAGAACGTGGGTGGTGTCACCTTAAGTGGTGGCACCCTGTGGACCTCGAAGAATGGAGAAAGAATGAGTGCTGCTTGAGCGAATTGTT
>CAXAMN010009102.1:138996-170135 GCA_963970005.1 Durusdinium trenchii | reverse complement strand
CAAGCTTGTCTCCCTTCATGATTTCGCTCTTGGCTGCCGCTGCCGCCGTGGTTCCCAAGCTTGTCTCTGTTCCTGATTTCGCTCTTGGCTGCCGCTGCTGCCTTGTCATTTTCTTGCCTGCCTTTGACGGGGATGCTGTTATAAGTTATAAGATGATTTAGGTCTTGTTTACCGTTTCCATCCTTTTCCCGGCTTTGAGTGAAATGTCTCCCAAGCTTGTCTCCCGCTCTTGCCATGCTATCCTGTTCTTGAAGTGCTATCTGGGGTCTATGCCGGTATAATGGACGTTGGGACTTTTTGATTACTGTGTTTGAAAAAGGAGCAAGTGTGGCCCGTGGCTGTACTCTCTACTTTTTGATCTTTTCTCAGTGTACAGCCACAGCTTTTCACAATGGGTCTTCCTCAGCATCGCCAAACTACCACTCAAGCTTCGAGCGGTTCTCAGGACGAACCTTGTATTTGGAAGAATTTGGCCAAACAGTCATTCCCCTGACAGGGGCTCGCTGGCTACCACAATAAGGGTTTTGGTGTGCACGTGAAGCCGTGGTTCTGGTCGAACACATAGGCAGCTTCCAAATACCGCCTGCAATATGTTGTCTTTTCTGCATGGAAAGTGTTGTACACACTAGTAACAAGAAGCTACTAGAAACAAGTGCCACGCTAGTAGTAACAGGTGCCTTACTAGTAGCAACAAGAAGCTACTAGAAGCAACGAACTTCGTGACATGCATTCGAGTCCAAGAGTCGCTTGATCAGAGCTCTGAATAGACTCTGTCGAGGTGCGACATGCGAAGGTGAGATGGTGAGACGACGAATCGTTCATAATGCTTTTGGATGAAAGTTCATACACAGACACAAGTCATAAGTCAGCCTTGTGCTTTGCGCAACAGACTTGGCAAACAACTTGAAATGATCCGACCGTCGACAGACTGCTTGTGGTGGGTCTGACTTTGCATTTTATAGAAACACCTTTGCCAATTATTTGATTTACAGAGATTTTGTACTTTGCCAGGCATTCTCTCTCTCTCTCTCTGTCTATATATATATATATAGACAATTTCTCTATAAAATGCTTGGCAAATGATCCCAGTGGCAACGCCCGCAGGATGTTTCCCTTAAATTCATTCTGATCGACAACTGTTGCCTGCGAACAGAAGTCAGCACATTTGTTAGGACAAAGATGCCAAATGGAGTGGTAGCGGTGGCGGTGGAGCCAAGTATGTCCGGAGACCTGTTAGGGCATGCTGTAACGCCTTCGTGCCACAGCTGCTTGATGGTTACAAGGATTGGAAAGATGGCAAAGATGGGAAGGACGGAGGTGATTGGAGCTGGAAGAGCAAGGCAAGGAACTGATGGACGTGTAGTCTTTTTTGCATTCTTTTTGCCTTTTGGGGTCCAGTGAAAGCTTGCGATTGTTTGCAGGGAAGCGACTCCTACACGAGTGGAGGCGCACCATGGTACCTGCAAGTTCTTTCAAGGGACATTCGTTCCTTTGCTAAAGGTGCAAAGTGGGACTCATCTTGGTCATCCGGCGGTGGTAGCAAAAATTGGTCAGGAGGATATGATAAGTCGTAGGCTCAAGGGCAAGCTTTTGGCAATCCATCATGCCTCTTTTCAGAAACCATGATGCCCGGTCCAAGGAACTCCTACGGTAGCGGAGGCTCTGAGTTGTTCTGCTTTTAAAAGGGGCGATTTAAGTTGGTCCTTGTGAAGTTCAGTACAGATGCCATTTGCCTGTGAGATTTTGACAAGCCATGATTGGAGGTTCCAAAGCCTACGAAAAAGGCTATGACGACAAGTACGACAAGTCGTATGATAAGTCATATGACAAGTCGTATGACAAGTACGATAAGTACGAAAGCAAGTATGATAAATACAGCAAGGGCAGCTACGATTCTCGGCGGCCTTAAACCTTCTGTCACACGTTTCATCCTCGAGCTTCTTGGCTTGTACTCTGAACCTCAGGACTACGGAAGTAAGTCGTATGGTGGAAGGCGCAGTGGGCACAAGATTTGCATTGATCACTGCCCAGAGTCTTACGGACAGATCTGATCGCAGGGACGATGACAGATACGCTGGCCGGAGTGGAGGCGGTTACAAGGACCCTGTCGTGGGTTGTGATGTTGAAAAGGTTACAATACGCGCAGCATGCTCCAACTTTAGGACTATGACTATGGTGTCTGGACCTTACAATTCCTTTTTGCATTTCGGCCGCATCAGTCCGGATGTTGAGCTTGTAGCTACTTGAGCTTGTCAGGGTGGGCGAGGAGATCCCGAGTCGGGGCCCAGGAATGGTTTCTTGGTACACCTGCATGAACTGTTGCATGAATATGCAAGACATAAGCTTAGGCCTTCTCTTTTTTATCTAGACGTTATCCCGCATGATGTCATTTACATGGTGCGTTTCGCACCTCAGTGTAAAGTAAAGCAGCTACGCAGCTACTAGCGACTAGTGACTAGTGCTTTGATTTTTGCTGATGCAAATTCTAGGCCTCGTGATAGAGACCGGAGGAGGCTAGGCTGCCAAGCTTCACCAGGAGTCCTCTGAAGCACCTCCAGTCTTGGCAGGCATGATGACCTCCCGCCGGTGAACGATGACAGAGGTTCGTTCGCTTTTTTGCATGTTTCAACATTGGTGTAGCAATTCGATCGTCGCTCAGGACGGGGTAATGGAAGCGACAGGCCAGGTTCCTTTCTGGCTCTACTTATTAGTTAATGGTTCTTACTCTTGAATGAAAAGATTGGCTTCGTCAGATCAGGTGCACCATAGCTGAGTTCTCAGTTGGCCTGGAGTTGCTCAAAGCCGGAAGACGGTTGTGATTTGTGATTCACCCCTGCGGGGCCTTTTGAGGTTGTCTCTGGCCTGAGCGGTCTCCGCATCAATCGCCAGTCGCTGAGACCTTTTCCCTGCTCACATTTTCCACATTTTTCAGCTCCAACGCCCAAAGCTCGTGCTTTTTCGACTCTGACGATGTGGAGGTCGAGACCTTGAAACTGCCTTCCAACCTGTTGGGCGTGTTGTGAGCCTTGGACCTAGCATTTGCACTTCAGTTTTTTTCACAGCACATTTTACCAACAGCAGGTGCAACTGTTGGTGCAGACACAGCCTCAATCACATTTCGAGAGCGAAGAGCTCAGGGAGTTTTGTTTGAAGAGTTGTGCCTGTACCTGTCACGCTTGAAGGGAAAAAGCCGCGCGAGACGCTGTCCGGCGCTTCCACGGTGGCCAGTTGAATGACGGGCTCTTATTTTCTTCTTCCCGAGAGAGCTGTTTACTTTACTTGAGTCCACCTCGCTTGCGAATCGACCATTATTGTTTTCTAGGACAGGACCATCGACGTGTACCTGGAAGGGGACGAACCACCTCCCAGGAACGCGGAGTGTTGAGAGCAGCCTGTCATGGCAATCAATGTATGACGCCACAGGCGGCGCGATTCTGGAAATGCCCGGGCACCTCCTCCTGCTTCAGGAGCACTTCCATTTCATGGTGAAGGGATGTTTCAACCAGATGAAAGAAGACCAAGAACATGACAGTTGGGTTGGGTTGGAGGCCAAGGCTAGTATAGGTTGGAGGCCATTGCTATTGCTATTGGGTTGGAGAGCGGGCAAAACAACATCTATATAGTCAATCAAACAAACCTGCAGGTGCCAGTCGTAGGAGTAGAAGCCCGAGGCAGGGACTCTGAACCAAACATCAAGTTCTTACCGGCATTCGTGCTCTTGTGAATCGACAGGGCATCTGGCGGTGGTCCAATCCTGAGAACAACTTGTCAGTACCTGCCTCCAACGTTTGTCCAGAATTTGCCAGTATAATCCAGTATAAATATATATATATACATATTCTTGTCTGAGGCTATCGAGATGCACCTAGGGCTGTCACGCTGTCTGGGTTTGGATCATTTGGCCAGTGATGGAACACATGTGTCGTGATGTGCAAGACCAGACCCTCAACCAATGAATTTACAACATGATTTGTGCTGGATGATTGTAGCAAGAGATTGCAGGCAACATCTCGTGGAAAGCTTATCGACTTGTTGCATTGCAGATGATACAATCTAGCAATCTAGTAGTCTATATAGTTCAATTTAGCGGCTTAAAGAAGTCAACCTGTAACAAGAAGCTACTAGGGGCTCCTGGCATTGCTACTAGGAGCAAGGACGCTACTAGGGGCTCCTGGCCGTACTACTAGGAACAAAGGACGCTACTAGGAGCAAGGTGTTTGGAGGGTCTCTTTGCTCAAGGCCGACCTGAGCCGCCTCCTCGTTCCAGGACCGCTTTTCACCTTTTGCGCGGCAACATGATTGTCATGATCCGACTTTCCAGGAACGAAGGGACTAGTCGGGGAGGCGGTAGGGCTGAGTGCACTCCTGAGATGGCTCATGATCTGCATAGTATATAAGATAGTATATAAGTTTTCCAAAAGATCTAGGAACCACATGAATAGTGCGAGCGCTTCTTCAAGGAAGCTCCCCCCGCCCTCAGGCAGGGCGAGCTTCCTTGAAGAAGCGTGAGCTATCCTGTGTTCATACTAGTAGCTTAAGGATCTGAAGGAATCTACTAGCTACCTAGCTTCTACTAGCTACCTCTAGCTACTAAGAAAAGACACATCGATTTTTCAACTCTTTCGTTTCAGAATTGTTCTGAGGCCACCCAGGCGCCCTGTTGACGACCGCCGTCCACGCCGCAGAACGCCTTCGCCAAGGCTGCAATATATATCGACTGGTCATTCCCAGTGTTCAATTTGGTTGTGAATGACAAAGCACTGCCATCCTCCATTTTTGCTTGACCGAATCAATACTTGAAGATGCGCACGCATAAACATCATGAATTCTAACAGTCAGTCATCTAAAAAAGTGCATCAGACAATTTATTTCGACACCATTTTGAGGAGGGCTGGTCGGCGATGAAAAGCAGGCTTGCTTTGTGGTTTTGTGTGCTCACTACTTTGTCGCAGTCACAAGCTGAGGGCTCCTGTGTGAGGTCAATGTGGATTTGGATGATTGCTGAGTATGAAAGCCGTTGCTGGACAATTCAAGCGCGGAAGCGTCCTACAGTGGAAGCTTGTTAGGCAGCTGTGGTTCCCAAACCCAAACAACAGTTCTTAGATGAACAAATGAAGTCTGCGTTTTGCTTCGGCAAATGTGGTAGGTTCGCCACTGCAATGCATTTCGCAGCGTGGCATTCTCGACTTAACGAGGAAAGTTGCCAGTGGGGACGTGAAGAAAAGTGTGGATAGCTAGACTCCAAGCTGAGTATGGATTGCCAACCAGGACACTCGACAATAATATTGTCACGTCCGAGATCAGAAGCAAGAATGCTGATTCTCTAGGTATGAAAGCATTGGATTGAATGTTGACCGTTTGTTCTTGATGTTCTTGGTTTGTGCACGCTACGATTTCTAATGTTTCTAGACCATGACTCGTAAGATGTGGCAATTCAGCATGCTCACCCTCAGATTTTGCTCCATGCTCCAGACACGTAAGGTCAAGCAGAGTAAGCTGAGCTGAGCTTTTGTGGGCAGTTCATTTAAGTAGCTTTCTACATTCTCTATTCACTTTTGATCGGCACAACACTGGAGTCAGAGATGGTCCCAGCTTGAGCAGCATTCAAAGAGTGAAGAGCTGAAGCTGAAGCATGAAACATTTTAAATCCAAGGAATATACATCAAAGATACATCGCATCGTCTCTTGCAGCATGAGAGCAGATGCCCAAGCGGCTCGCAGCTACTGCAGAGGCTGAGGCATGATCTATTTTCGTCATAGATTTTTTTCAAGACGTTTCGCGTCGACAGCCGCCCACACCGCGCACGAACATCCGAAATGGAGCTTCTGCGAACTATTTTGGCTACAAATGGGGGACAAGTGCAGCCATCTAGGCGCCAGGTTGGCTGTCTTACGGTCTGCGTTGGAGCCATCTTGGGGCCAACTTCGTCTACCTTGGGGCCGATAATGGTGATACAACTTCGGCATTGCCAAAAGCTATCCAAAAATACGCCTCCAAAACGCTGTCCCCAGTGGCCCTGCAGCCGAGCAAGAATCAACGCAGCAACCACTCCAAAACACAAAAACTCCTCCAAAACGCTCTCCCCAGTGGCCCTGCAAGCACAATGTAACGAAAACTCATCCAAGCATGTACCTCCAAAACGCTCTCCCCAGTGGCCCTGCAGCTCAACCATAGCCACGCACGCGCGAAAAAAAAGGCCGAGGCCCCCCCTAGCAGAGCCATATGCATAGGATGTTTTCGCGAAAGTGCAGAGCTCGACGGCAAGAGCCCCAATAGCACGCCCTGCACCGACAAGCGGTGTGGGCGGATTCCCCAAACAGTTTACTGTTGGGGCTCTCTCTTAGGAGAAAAAGAGTGGCCACAGTGGCTTGGCCGCGCCCCTGATTGCTGTGTCCGGGGCTTGTCCTCCTTTTGTCCTCCTCTTGTTCTCCTGGTGCTTGTAGTTGACCTGCTGTTGTCCTCTGGCCGCGCTGGCCAAGTTGTGTCCTCCTCTTGTCCTCTTATTGTCCTCCTGGTGCTCGCGGGTCTTGTCCTCCTTCTGTTGTCCTCTTCTTGTCCTGTGCCCCCTTCTTGCCTTCTTGGTGTCCTCCTAAACCTGTGGCCGGGTTCTGTGTGTCCTGCTTGGCCGTGCTTTCTTCGGGTCTGTCTGACACAGCCTTGTCTGGGCCTTGTCCACTGCTTGGCCACGCCGCTTTTCTTTATCCACCGCCTTGTCCAGGATAATCCTCGGATATTCTAATGACATGTATCCCTTCGCTTTTCACATGTCACCCACGTGTCGTTTCCAAACAGCTGGAGGCTATAGACTGAGACTGAACATTTTCTCACACCTGCAGTGCTGCGGGCAAATTTGTCACCGCATTTGATGCAGGCCAAAGATGCAGCTAACTGTCCTCACACCAGTCGAGAGCTGAGCTTATGTCTGGCAGGTGACAACCAAATCACAGATCGATTTGACATTCTATTCTATGATTCTCTGGAATCGGACGGGTGTAAAGTTTGCACTGCATTGCAGGACAGGATGGGACTGAAGGTAAGATAGTCCCAGACCCAGACTGGGCTTGCAAAAAGAGACATCATGTATATACAGTATACATATGTATATGCCTGCATGGATTTGAGTTGATGTCATCGCCAGGCAACTCCAGCAGCATCTCAGCCAACAAAGCGAGGTCCGCTTGATGTGGTCCGTCACTTGTAGGTCTTGCACGGTCTGTGGTTTGAGCTTCTGTGTTTCGTCGTCAGGCCGTGTCTCCAAGGGTCCTGAGCACGTTCGTGTCGCCAGAGAAATACCCTGTCGTTCTTGCACACACACGACCCAGTTTTAGGTGACCTACAGGCTGCAAGGTGGTCTTCGGCATGTGGAGTCAGCTGCTTTGGGGATATTTGGCAGATCAGAAGGTTCAAGTCGCGGCAGTTTTTGATTCAGATGTGGATCCTGTTTAGCACTGGCTGAACATAAGGCCCTATGACTTCGATTTCACTACTCACGTCAAGCCAACACCTCACCAGGGAGAAGTGATGTACACATCAAATTGAACAATGATAATTATATTAGTTCCTGATTCCTGATAGTTCTCTTTGCGAGGCAACGATGGGTCGGCAGAACACTCTTAGAGGCTGTTGATTTTCCTAAAACTCAGAAACAGTTCTATTGCCACAAGCCTGCAGGTTTGCGCCTGCGAGTTTGTCGCATTTCCTCGCGACTACTACGAGGTTGGGAGTTTGAGTATGTAAAGTGGTGAGTTACCAAAATGGCAGCGCCAACCAAAAACAAATTAAATAAGCGATCTGAACATGCAATACATTTGCTGCAGACATTTATGATCGGACGTGCTAGAGCTTCCAGTTAATTGTTCCTTTTTGTTGGGGGGCATACTGCACGCCACCAGATCTTGGGAGCTGCCAGGCATCCATTGCAGCAGGCCGTGTAACTGTTGATGGACAAGCGGTGAAATCAGAGCATGTTCTGCGAGACGGGCAACTGATCGTCAGATCCTCGAGAGACTGAGATTCGAAGGGCACACCGAGATGTTGTTTGAGATGCCATGGTCGGAGTCAATGAGAGAGACCCTGATCAATCTTGTTCTACAATTTCTGAGGTTCATCGTGCTGTGCGATGCCGAGAAAACCCTGTCCTTGATCGGGGCCCCATCCAGGCCAAGATTTAGCGACAACAGTTTTCAAAGGGCAGTGCGGCAGTGCGTCTACTGTAGCCAATTCTAACAGTACTGTTGTATTGGAGGTGGTTGCTGAGACGCAGGCCATGGGGTTTCACAGTTACGCAGGTTCTCAGATGGCTTTTGCTTTGCAAACGCTGTGCAGGAGCTGCTTGTGGTGAACAAGCCCAGCTCGTTGCCAATACATCCTTGTGGAAGCTACCGTGCTTTGCCCAACATCAAAACCTCAATAGCACGCATTATGCCATGCTCGTGCTTTGGCATGGTCAGCTGGATTGCATACATAATTCTCAGGCTTCAACTCCCTCATCGCCATTCTTCGTGATCAGCAAACTGTCGAGGTCTGCACTCATGAAAGCATCAGTGCTCCTAATCATCGCTGAATTGAGGCGGACGCGACACTGCACACAACACACCGCTTCGGGCCAAGCACCGCTTTGGCACTCATGTACCGAGCAACTCGTGGGATCGGATGTACAGCCCGACGGGCATGAGGTCTTGATCGCCTCACTAGTGGACTGGTGCTCTTGGTCGGGGCCACAGCTTCGACCTGCTTCGACCACCTGTCCCTGCTGTCCGTGCAGATTGACTTTGATCGACTGTATCGACTCCTCAGTGGAGGTTTGGAGGTTTTGATGGCTTTTGGGTGTCAGGCAAAGACCAAAGAAGCTGCAAGAAGAGCCCCACGCAGAGATTTGTGTGTTCTTGGGCAAGTTGGACATTCATGTCCGAGTTGCAGAAATAAGACGCCGAGGTTGGAGCGTGGTTTGCTGCCAATCAGATTCGAAAGACATATCTGGCACGAGTGAAAGGCTGCTTCAAAAAGCTGTTGGATGACTCAGGCCGGTGCCTTGTGAGACGCTTTTTGTAGCTCAGCTTGAAGCTCAAACAGTGCAGGTGACTTGCCAGGGGTCACTCGAACAAGCGGACGACTGCGTGCCGCAAACTTGGTTGAAAAAGCGGCACACAAGGCGTGCCTGCCACAAGGCCCTGTATTTGTGGCCTACTTCAGGTCGAAGGCTACATCCGCTGTATTGACCGCAAGGCGGGAAGCTTTGGACCGCTGTGCAATACTTTGCATTCTATTCAGCTTTTTGAGAGGTGGGAAAGTATACCTTTGCTGCTGAAACTGCAGAGGGTGAGGATGCTAAGGACATCAGAATGGAACCGCAATCGCTGAAGGAAGTAGTTTGCAAGGAAGCAAGGCGGCACCGAAGCGATGCCAGGATGCGGCGACGGAGTTTGAGTTTGTTGGCATGTCCGGCAATGAATCTGTGGACTCATCCTCGGAAGAAGGGAATGATGGAGCATTGCTGTTAGGTTGGAGGCCATCGCTATTAGGTTAGAGGCCATGGCTATTGGGTGGATGGAGCATAAGGATTGATTGTGCAACAACGGCTTAGGTGCGATGCTTTCCTGCAACAGGAAGAACGCATCAGATCAGTTCAGCGCTTGTTGTTACTTTTTGAGCGTACACAGATGATCACAGAGGTCAAATGTTTCAATGCTCTGAGGAGTGCACCTTCTTCATTTGGGTTTTCCAATTGCAAACGACAGCCCCAAGCTCAGCACAATTCATGAGCTCTTTCTCAAGGGTGTGCCATTGTTTTGGCTTAAGGTTGCTACGGAGGGGACCTTCGCGATGTGGCAAGCCCCAGCTCAGCTGACACGGAAACACTATGATGTCGATGCAGCCCCATTGCAACAGTAGGAGGAAGTCTGAAGACTCTCCCAACATGAAATGATTTAGAGCCTTTACATTTATGTAATATAGAAGTACTGACCATCATGCCTCTGCCAAGTCCCGTGTTTTGTGGCATCCCCGAAAGGTCCCTCTGACCCATTTGAGGTGAGCACTCGCATTCTCCACAATTCACATGTGCTCAACCAAGGACTGCACCTTGCCATTGATTCCTCATGTTCGACAGGAGGTTGGGGAGCGGGGAGATGGCTCATTATTCATGGTGAAAGGTCGATAGAAAGTTGCCAGGCCCACCTCGAAACAAAGCAAGCTGCAGAACCAGAGGCAGCTTTGCTGTTGAGCTTGCCGATCAACCCGAGATATACTTGGGAAACACTAAGGAGGCTGCGACCATGCACCCAAGTGCCTCGATGGCTTTTGGTGGATTCGGACATTTGCCAAACCTGACTGTGAGAGAAGCTGAGGCGGCATTTTCCTTCATGCTCTGACCTACGCCTTGCCCGATGGCAGCAGCTTCACATCCAAGGCCCCTTCGATTCTAGCTCAAGCTAGCTGAGCCATGGCGAGTTGCTGTTTCCAGCAGCAAAAAGAGCGTGCATATATATATATATATATAGAGTGAACACGATATCTAACTTTATACATGGCAAGTGGCATAGCTGTGAAAAGTTTACCAGTGTTGTCGTTGAGCCTCCAGGCACCTGCCTGGGCACTGGTAGAGGGTCAGACTGAGTAGCCGGTGGCGGAGTGCTTTGCCGTGAGCAAAAGTCACGACGGCGCTGGCAGCTTTCATTGCTTTACCATGCATTGGAAACCATCCACAGATGCCGTTTGATTTCTGCCTTTTGGTCAACTTGGCACCAAGCCGGAGCAGGATCTCAAGTCAAAGGCAAAAGGAAAAAACAAACTGAATGTAGTTCAAGCCTGGTCGATGGAGCCGAGTCTAGGCATTCAAATATAAAGGCCCTCTGACAGCGAAAGACTATCTGCTTCTAGTGCCAGTTTTACATTCCCAGTTTGGGGTGGCAAGTTGTTGTGAGCTGCAGCCTGCCGAGCTGGCGGGCCCGTACTTCTTCTTAGCTGCCAATGTTTTGCACTCCCATAAATTCTGAGAGCTGTATTGTGATCCGATCAGCGATAACAGTTTTGAGCGAGCAGCAAGTGCTTGTTTTTCCTTGAAACCAGTGGCTCAAACAAAGCATGGGCGCCTGCAGTTGTCACCAGTGGCTCATTGTGAATTTCAAACGTGGCAAGCTGGAGGTTCACAACACTTCAGAAGGAGTTGCCAGGGTTCGGGACTGCTTGCAGGCAACAGAACTCCAGCACTTCATGGCCTCGTCTGCTGCGGTTGAATTACCATCCGTTGAGCCTCCAGCACCGCTGGAGGACTTGCTGGGGACATGGATCGATAGCACAAGGAGTGTGGCTTTGATCATTAAGATGTCTGGCAGCGGCCTTTGCGAAGTCGAAGAAAGGAGGATAGTGGATGGATCCCTGATCGCATCAGGCGAGCTCCATACAGGTTCAGACTCGCAGGGTTGGAGAGTGTGGGACAGGATGAACTATGGCGTCAGCGACCTGGACTTTCCGGAACGTTTCCGAATCAGTGATGCAGATCATGATTTGCTTGAATATCAGCTTCTTGAGACGTGGGGTGATTGGGATGATTGTGACGAAGCCTTCCGCCGTTGTTTCGACGAGGTGATCCTCCACAAGGTCTCGCCGGCAAAGACACCTTCAGTGGCAGATGTCGAAGCTCACCCTGTGCAGCTTGCCCATCTCTCGTCGGAGGTGGCTCTGGTGGGATCTGGCGATGGGCATGTATACCTCCTGGAATCTGGATCCACATTGTGGAGCAGGCACCTTCATGAATGGCTGCCCACTCGCATGAACTACGGAGTGAATGTTGAGGCTTTCTCACCTGATGGCATTCATTGCTTTCTAGGGACCACAGCTGGCAAGCGTCGAGCTCTCGAGCCAGAAACAGGTGGCTATGTCATTTGCTTCGGTGCGACTGGCAGCGAGCTCATGTGGTGCTGGGATGCAGAGTCTCTCCAGAATCCAAGTGCTTTGGATGCCAAGGTCTTGAGTGTATCGCCGGACGGGCATTCTGTAGCAGTAGGTTGGAATCGGATTCCGTTTCTTGGCTTTGATGGCATGGAGTTTCCATTAGGAGATGACTATCTTGTCTACCTGCGAATGTATGGTGACGGGACAAGAGTGGAACCTGTATGGATTGAGCCTCAGAATGAGCGCGTTGTTGCCTTGGCTCATTCTCCTCACTCTGTGTATTTGGCTGTTTGCTTCGGATCCAAACACTTGTACCGAGATGAGATAGCTTGCATTTCAACCACATCCGGACAGGTGATTTGGCAGTGCCCGATGCCAGGACAGAGGCTGAATCGCCACAACATCGCGGCAGGCAAGATACAGTTTTCCCCAGGCGGCCGCTTCATCGCATGCGCTGCCTGGGGCCACTCAAGTGAACAAAACGATGATTTCCCTGGGTCGAAAGTTGCTGAAGTTGATGATGATGACGTGTGTACTGTTACATACATTGCAATTGAGTCTGGGCAAGTGATCTGGCGATCCAAGCCCATTCAGGATTGTGGTGTGCACTCCATTCAGCTGACCTGTTCGCCTGACGGCCGCAGCCTTCTAGTTGCGTGCGAGCTTGTTGGTGAGGACCAACAAGAAGAGACCTGCAAATGCGCTGTTGTCCGCTTGGATGCTAGGACTGGAAATCCCATCCGGAAAGCGACATGCAGCTTTCCAGACACTTTGCGGGTCCTGTGTCTGAAAGAATGCTCAGACTTGCAGGTTGCAGTTGCAGTGGATGCTTGGGAAGGCGACGCCACTGCGGCCAAAGTCTTTCGCATTGGGATGTGCGGCCCGCCGGCAGACTGGATTGGACATGGTGGTGCAGTCAAAGACTATATGTTTGGCCATCAACACTGGCCAGCAGCGGTTGCCCCAGAGTTGCTGTGGATGAGCGTCCTGCTAGAGGTGAAGCACAACTTGACGAGCTTTGCCTTCAAGCCAGAATTGCGAGCGAACCGCATTCAAGAAGTGGAGGTCAGGCATGATGATGCACACGAGGACGAAGAACTTGCACATGGGGCAAGTGCTGCCGAAGCTGCTAATCACCCTAATGAGCCCCCATCTTCAAAGCGAAGAAGCCATCATCAACGCCAGCGCAAAAAGAAGTACCTGGCCAGCGTTCAGCTTCCAACTCCCTCCTCTTTGGACTAGAAGTTGGAGGGCGCAGCACTGAGTTTAGCTCATGATGGTGCGTGTGGAGCGTCTTCGCTTTGCAGTTTGGACACAATTTTGAGACCATACCCTGGACACAAAACGTGTCAATGTTCCCTGCATGATAGTCCTCGGAAGTGTGCACTCTTGGTTCGTGCCCAGTATTTCTGGTGCGCGGTCAAGAGGTGTGCCTGAGGAACTTGCACGTGCTTGCTGGTGTGCGGCTTTAATTTGTGCCCAGGTCTGCTCAGTCCATGTCTGCAGCATGCCCGTGGTGTGCGATTAGAGTTCGTGCCCTGAGCATGGACAGGGTGCGGGTAGAAAGGTGGAAGTTCGTCTGCTTACACAGCCACCAGGACCAGAATATGCATGCTCCTTGATGCTTGCAGTTTCTTGAATAGAAAGCTGCCCTGCAGATTTCTATGGCATTTGTGCGCTGGCATGCGACACCTTTGCCATCACTGGCAGTCAGCTCATTTGTCGCACTCTCATCTTAGTTGCATTTGCTTTGTTGTTCAATTCAAGTCAGAAAACCCTTGTCCTTGGGCTGCAGGAGCGACACGGCTCTTGCGATTGATGCGTTGAAGGCTGACTTTGTACAATTGTCTTGCTTGAGGCCCAGCCCTGAAAGAAAGCAAAACGAGTGAGGAGCGCCAATTTTCTGGAACTCCACAAACTCATAGTTCAGCTGCCCTTTTTGAACATGCTTTTTCCAGGTCAAGATGGGGACACAAAAGTATCACATAGTCATTTCGGACGTGTTGCCACCATGCGCAGAAATCTTGTCAGCTTTGGTTTCCACACACGAAGGATGGCACTTTGCTTTGGTATTGAGTGGAACCAGTTGCACGGGTTCACCTGCAGTGGGTTGAGCCCCATCAGGCCTTTCAGGAAGAAGCTCGCGTTTACGCCTGGCGTGCTGCACTGGACCAGCTTGAGGCGTCAAGCGATTCGTTTCCCAAACCTTTACCTGTGTGGTTTTTGAACTGTTTTCGGGTGAGCTTGGTCTTGACTTACATCATAGATCGACTTTGCTTGGAGCCTATTTGCCTTGTGCTCCGGTTCCTTGCTGGTACTGTGCATCATTTCCGTCCTGGCCAGGCTGCTGCAAGACTCGCTGTGCAGAAGGACAGAAGGTATCCGACAGAATGTATCCACCCCCATTCATTGAATTCAATGTGGCAGCAACATGGGACAGGCCTGCTCTTGAGGTTTCCCTAGAAGGCACCATAATCCCAGCCTGACTAACAAACACTCTTGAAGGACAGCCGAACTTGTTGTCAAGCTGCAGCCCTGGGCTACTCAAGGGTACGATTCTCACTCCATGGCCATACCAGCCAGCAGCCTGAGGCCATCGTGAGGTGCGGCCGACAGTGGAAGATAGCCAGGAGCCACAGACTGATCAAACCTGAGCCCTCGAATTGCACACTCACACACTGCTGTGACAGCTGTGCAACCTAACTGCTGTGGCAGACTTAGGCCAGGGTGCAACTCAATGACTTCAAGGCCGGAGGAGATTTGATGGCGTATGCCCACTGTGATGAACTGTGATGCATTTCATTTTGGCGGAGAATGGCCACCGGAATCAAGCAGGCTGCCAGCGTTGAGCAGAATGTGATCGTGTTTGGAAGCCTCATTAATGTCTACAAAGAGGCACGTTGCTTTACAGCTTGTGCGATGTTGGCTGAGACTTGCCACAGGCGTCCATTTGGTGGTCTGCTGTTCAGGACTGCGAAGCATTCAATGTGAAGGGGAATTGACACTTACCGAATACAAGGTGGAGAGATGAATGTTTGAGAACTTTGGGACATGAACAAGTTGAGTCTGCTTAGTCAACTGAGCATGTTTGAACCTGCTTCGGCTCAAGGCCCTGAAGCAGAGCACCTATGTTGGCTTGGAACAAAGTTTGGTGTCCTGCAATGTGGCGTTCCAAGCAGCTGAATACCGGAAGACTGCAGACATAGCAGGTAGGTAGACGTACATGCAATAAGAAGGCAATGAATGATGAACTACCGATGAATGGACGCTTGTAAAGCTGATTTGCTTTGAGGCAGCTATCAGTGCTTGCGGGCGTGCAGCTGCTTGGTACTTTGGGCTGGACCTTTTAGTAACGACCTTGGGACTATCTTGGCCAGCTTGTGGTGCTGAGCTTCTCACTCTTTCTTTCAGGCGAGGATGCTGGCCTTCCAAAACTGTGATTTGGCCTGGGCCCTCTTTGCTAGAAATGTAAGTGTGGGAGGTTGTCGACTCAATCAAGAACCTCATGTTCAACCTATCCAGACTTGCCGAGGTGTCTTACAATGCGGCTATCACCACCTGCACAAACGGATGCTTGGCCAGGATGCGGCTTTGACACTGTGGGGAGACCAAACCTTTTGCCTGAGACCTATGGGCATCACACCAAGGCATGCAGGCACATCGTGCTCTCAAGTTGATGTCGGAGATGCAGGAAAAGACTGGCATTAAACCTTTGATCGAATTTCAACAACGTGGGTTGATCTACTAGAAGCTGCAGGATTTCCACCTTGAGCCAGACGAGGCAACAAGAGATGGAGCAAAAAGAATAAACATCAACACATATTTCGCTCTGTAGCGTGGCATTGCGCGCATGATTTGCAGGTTACTGTTGCAAGCACGATTCTGGCATGCAAGATTCCTGCTCAGAACGGGCTACATGTTTCCTGCAGGTTGTTCCAACTCTGATATTTGTTGTCTCTTTTCAGCAAAGGTTTTGTTGTAAATAAGGCTTGGAGCCCTTTGGCAGAGTGCAACCTTTCTGTTGAAGGAGCTCAGTGAGAAAAAGTTTAACCACAAAGTTCTAGATGCTTTGGTGGCTCTGGCAGGAGACCGGGCGAGGACTTCTAGATTCTACTAGCTCTGGTGAGCCTGGCCTTGCTGCAGCGTTGCTTTGCCTCCAAGCCGACGATTAGCCCAGGTGCAACCGTTGCAGCTTGCCAAAATGCGAATCAGTGGCAGCAATGTTTAGAACTGTGTGGCACTCAGGCTCAGGTCAGTTTTGCTTTTGTGTAGCCAAATTGTTGGAAGACGCGTGCTCTTTCAAAAGCCTTTGCCTTTTAATTAGACGCCAACTTCCTTTCTCCTCGACTTAGGTTGGGGAGGTCAAGCTGCTCTGAAGTGGCTCCTGATGTTGTTAGAATCTGAGTAGAACTGGCACTGCGGACATTCCGATCCAGGTTTGATCATTCACATGGATTGAATCCCCCAGTCAAGGTGCATTTCAACTCCGGGATATCTGCATGTTCGCGAGCGAAGCTTTGGAGAAAAGGGCTACTTTTGCTGGAGAGGTGCCTCAAACTCAAACCAAGTTTGCATCCAAACACTGTTTGAAAGCTGCTAGGACATCATTGCTGAACCTCAAACAGGATGCACTCAACTCAGAGCCTTGCAAGATCACATGATATTGTAAGGGCTTCGCCCTGGTGCGCCGACCCCCTTGCTGCCTGCTGACGTCGCCTGGAACGTCGCCTTCGGGAGCCCATAAAACAGTTGCCTGGCATTGCCAGAGGCTCACTCCCAAGGCTCCGGCAATCTGTGTGCCAGCGGCTCCGGCTGAGGTGTGCGTGTAGGCAGAATGCAGCCGCAGCGGCGCATTTCCGGGGTGGCAAACGACACCATCTATTTCTGCCCACAAGAGCGGTCGGAACGGGGGGGGTGCAGCCAACCAAAATGCCTGACGTCGCCTGGCACGTCGCCTTTTGGGAGCCCATAAAACAGTTGCCTGGCATTGCCAGAGGCTCACTCCCTAGGCTCAAAAAAGCCAACAGCCCACGGGGTGGTGGCTCGTGTGTGCGAGTGGCTCTGTCCCAAGGCTGCCGGCTGAGGTGTGCGTGGTGGCAAGCGACACCATCTACTTCTGCCCACAAGAGCGGTCGGAACGGGGGGGGTGCAGCCAACCAAAATGCCTGACGTCACCTGGCACGTTGCCTGGCACGTCGCCTTCGGGAGCCCATAAAACAGTTGCCTGGCATTGCCAGGCTCACTCGCAAGGCTCCGGCAATCTGTGTGCCAGCGGCTCCGGCTGAGGTGTGCGTGTAGGCAGAATGCAGCCGCAGCGGCGCATTTCCGGGGTGGCAAACGACACCATCTATTTCTGCCCACAAGAGCGGTCGGAACGGGGGGGTGCAGCCAAACAAAATGCCTGACGTCACCTGGCACGTCGCCTTCCGGAGCCCATAAAACAGTTGCCTGGCATTGCCAGAGGCTCACTCCCAAGGCTCCGCCAATCTGTGTCGCCACAGCTTTCAGGGGGGTGCGCGTGCAGCAAGCCAGCGGGTTTCGCAGTGAGGGCTCTAGTTGCCTGGCTCACTCCCAAGGCTCCGGCTCAAAAAAGTCAACAGCCCACGGGGGTGGTGGCTCGGCCAGGACATGAACCGCCCACGGCTTGGTGGTAGTGCCAGGACATGAAAGCAGAGGTAGAGATGCCAATGCCAATGTTGCACCCTGCGGTGTCTCGGGCGCCTCCCCGCCTAGGCTTTGGCTAGGCCGGGGTCGGCGGATATACAATATATATAGATATATAATATGTATGTATATATATATATGATAGATTGCAATAACTTGAAATAACTTGTTGTCACTGCAGGTGATCAGCTTGAATGCTGCTTTGACAGCTGGCGAGCGAGCAGATGCGTGGCAGGCTCACCTTTGAATCTTTCGCTGACTGCGCGTAGTTGGGTTTTACTTCCTTTTGCACAGGATGCCATCGCGTTGCTTCGAACATTAAAGCGTTGTGACCTTGGACGGAAACACCAAGTGGCCTTGGACAGCATCTAGAGCGGACCAAGGTCGCTTCCTTCGTCCGGACGATGTGAGCTATGCAGTTTGCACAGCAGCTTACGGTGCGCAGCTTGGGAAAGTCCATTCGAAAATGCCACAGCAGCCTCCCGATTTGATGCATTTGCTCCACACGCGCTTGGAGGAGCTGGTGCAGGCTCTGCCCGTTGGTGGTTAGGTCTGGCATCGCTCCATGCACCAGGCCACCAAGGCTCCCAAAACCGGACACCGAGACCGCAGATGTCGTTGATGTCGTTGATGTCGTTTTTTAAAAACACGTTATCCTTTTCCAAAGATGTGCTCAAAGACAATTCTTGAGGGGTCGAAAGGAGGTGGAGGTTGCTCCAAGGTCTGGAGTCTTCTTGCAAATCCTTGATTCGCCACAGGTATTGGCTATCGACTTGAAGGAGTCTCTTCAGCAATGGTGGCACTCGCTGGGTCCAGCGTGGCAAGCGAGGTCAGGAAGGGCACCAGCAGCATCTTGAGAGCAGGGCGTTGAACGCACCGAGTCACTGGTTCAGGCTGAGGAGCGCACTGGACGTTGGATCTTCTCACTGTCTTTGTTGGGAGAGGCAGGATTTGGCAGCGGAAGACTGCTTACCATAGCCAAGAAACTCATCACATAGCGGAGGCCACAGCAAGGAATCTTAAGCCCACAGCTCAAAGAGACAGCCGCAAAGTAGATCAAAGTAGAGACCGGAAATTTGTTGGACATATGTTTTGTAAGTTCTCACCCTCTCGTCTGGTCTTGTCTCCGGCTGTTCGCTCAGGCCAGATTCATTGATGCTTTGTGCCGCTTTGAATGCGTGTCGAGATGGTGCAATGAGTGGCAGCCAGTCCTTGGAGCACGTGGGACACTCAAGCGAGAAGCAGGAAATAACAAGTTGAAGCATTTTCAATTTGTCATATGCAGCCACAAATGGATGGACGAGCTTAGCAGAGTGGAGGCTTTGGGCTTCCTCAGCCAAATGGAGGCGTGGTGTGGTGAGTTGAACTCGTTTCTTCCAAGGCAAGTCTGGAAGGAAACAAGCTGCACTGAATGATATTGTGTTGGGTGGATCACGGAGGATACCGACTTGTCAGTGCTGAGTCTTGTACAGATCTCAGATGGATAAGGCTTTCTCCACAAGCAGACAGTTTTCTTTTGGCTTTGCAAGGTGCTGGATATTCAGGAGCTGACTTGCAACTCTTCAAGTGAAAGACCTAGTGGGCCCCGTTTTATTTTTCTTGTTTGCTCTCAGTGCTCACACCCAAGAGAGTGTCTTGAGGTGCACACTCACTGCTGATAGAGATTGGAAGCTTGCGCCTCTGTGTGTTGCAAAAGTGTTTGCTGAGCCTCTGAGCGAAAACAACCGCATTGATGGCAGTGCAGCTATTTCGAGGCGGTGCGTTTGACTGGCTGAATTCCAGGAAGTCTTCCAAGGAGTCAGTCGTGATTCATGTTTTTTCAATATTCAACATCCGAAGAGGCAAGTGACCTGCTAGTGACATGGGGCTGATAAGGACAAAATTCTGCCAGATGGAGAATCGCACCATGCCACTTACTCAGACTTCTTCCGGTTTGTACAGCCAAAGACTTGAAAGGATTTATCAGACAAGTTCTCCAATACTGTTTCAGTTTTACCTGTGTGCAAGAAAGGCCTGCTGTGACGGCCTTGCTACAAGGCTGTTGCCGGAGTCGATCTTCTACAGCTGCATGAAAGGATGACCATGTCTTTGAAGGCGAACACATGCATTTCACAAGACTCACGGGGAACTCACCACATCAACGTGTCAAACACAAGAGTGGCAGCTCACGCTTGTTTGGATGTGTTCGGATTTTTCCATGCCCTGGCTTGCAGGCAATCCTTGATTTGATAGCGAGGCCAGTCTTGCTCAGGCCAGTCTTCCACATCAAGCAAAACTGCTTCGTAGTTGAATTTCCTGCAAAAGTCACGACATTACTCTGCGAGCTTCAGGTTGAGAAGGCTTTGCCACATAACGCCTGGACCTTAGTGAAGCTGAACGGGAACGCAGAAGTGAAGCAGAACTGACTGCCAAGGCAAGACATGGCATTGGACGAGCCATGGCCAGTTCTCAGCATTGCTACAACCCTTCAGGTGCAGGGCATTTGCCAGCATTCTCCTATCTTTTCCCTTCGTATCCATTTGCCAGCATTTTTCACAGTGGACGCTGCTTGTTGTGTATTGTGCTCGCCCACGGCGCAGGCTCTACAGACGCTTGACATGGCTTGCGAGGCGGATCGTGAGCACTTCGGTGACCTTGTGGGTTTGAGCGCAGCAAGGCGCAAGACGGCTGGTGTGCCAGAGCACGACAAAAAAGCAGGAGATCAATTCAGGTCTTCAGCTTAGTCAGCTTAGTCCTGACTCCGAGACTGTTCCCCTTTTTTCTCCGAGGCAGCAAAAGTGCAGCCATCCTTGGATGCCATTGCACAAGTCATCAGCTGGCAAAACGGATACTTTAATACTTCAGGTCATGAAAAGCTTTTGGTAAAGTGCTTTCTGTCGTGTTTCGCCACTTCTAAGGCCTTGACAGCTTGGTTTGCATTTTCTTTGCGTCGGAAGGAGGTGGCTTGAGCAGTGGTCCAGAGAGTTTCTTCACACTTGGATAAAATGTACTTTTTGCACTCTGTGACAGGTGGTCGCGTCATGCCGAAGTCGATCCAGTGCTCATCGGCTGGGCTCCAGCCTTGGTGAGTTTTGCCACTTTCTTCAATGACTGAATTCTTTCACCCGAGGAGATGAGGATGGTGAAAACTGGGGACTCGTTCCCATTTCGGTGCAACATGATAGATCTCCTCATGGAGAGCGCCAGGCTGGGTCACCAAGGCTGTAGAGAAGCCACAAGAAAAGACTTAGAAGTTCTTTATGTAACACTGTCAACTTGACTGAATGACAAGATTAGAACCTGCTTTTGCCTCAAGCAGTTGGATGCAGTTTGAGGCGCTTCTCATGGTGGCTGCAGCTGCTCTTGACTGCCGAAGGCATCAAGAAAAGCAAGAGATGGAAAGAAGCAACTCTCTTGGTCTCCTAGAATGAGTTGAAAGATCCAGCCCGTGCTTCATTTGGAGAAGCTTACGCAGTCAAGGTTTCAACATCTCCAACACTTGTGCGCCGCCTTTCAGCTCTGAAATGTCATGCCAGAAGTAGGTGCCAAGTGTGGCAAGCCTTTTGATCGAAGCTAGAGATATCCCAAGAACCTGCCTAAGCTGCTTGCTGGTGTGCATGAATGGGCTACTCCGCCAGCCATGGGACCCACCAGTGAAGAGATCCAGCGGATCAAGGAGCAGCTGCCTTTCTGAAATACGTTGTGAATATTTTGTTGGATGAGCGGACCCTCCTTTTCAGAATGGATGGGGTGATGGGGACTGATCGACCCTGTGCATTGCTGGCTTGGGGGTCTTAGGTTCACCATTGTGGATCAGGATGGCTCTGGTGCCTTTGAATTAAAGCGACTGTGTATGAGTCAAGGTGGGGTTGATGCCAAGCAAATTGCCACATTGCTTTTTTGTTGCTTGGACAGGTAGGATCAGTTGGCATTCCTGAGGTCTCATTGAGAAAGAAGAACTGGATGTTTTGCTGTCTATTTTGGGCTTGGTCCGTGCCTCACAGTGGCTATCTATCAGATGTTTCCTGCTCGGAATCATTTGCAAGGACCCTGATATTTGGACTCTCTCTTTGGAATGCTGGATACCGACAAAGATGGCTTTATCAGCTTTCAAGAGTTTGTTGAATTCGTCCACAGCACCGGGGACAAAGAGTTCCTCACCGAAGCTGACTTGGAGAAGGTGCGAGAGCTTCAAAAGCCAAGCTCAAACCAGACATTTGGCAGCAAGCGCGATTCGCCACAAAAGCACTGTTGTCGATAGGTCTTCTCGTTGCTTTGCCGTTTCAAAGCAGTTGCGTAAAGGAAACCACCTCGTTTTGGAACGTGAGATTGATCTCGTTTTGGAACGCGAGATATTAATCTCGTTTTGGAACGCCCTGCATCCATATGAAAAGTTTTCATTCTTATTTGTCACTTCTTTTACTTTAACAAAATAACTTTTTTCAGTTTCCTTTCCTCATCGTCTAGGTATTTCAGTGGTTTGGTTTGTTTTATTTATCGTCTCTGTGATTTGTCACCGTTTTTTTCTTTATCTTCTTGGTTTTTCAGTGTTTATATTGTTTATTCTATGTGATTTGTCACTGTATTTTTTCTTTTGGTGTTTTTCCTTGCCTCCCGTTTTTTTTTTTTTTTTTTTTTTTTTCAGTTGTTTTTTCTTCCGCGTGATCTCTCAGTGTGTTTATGTTTTTTGTTTGTTTCCTTGTTTATTGGTGTTTTTGTGTAATCTGTCACTGTTATTTTTTTCTGGTTGTATGGTGGATGTGATGTGTCACTGGCTTGTTTCTTGGCTTTAAAGCAGGAAGGAGCCATGCCAATGTAGCAGACCTCCATAGAGACGACCAACATTGAAGGTCAAATTTAGAGGAGAAGCCATTCCAACGTAGCGTACCTTTTCTAAGCCAACAGAAGGTCAAATTTAGAGTAGAAGAAAGGAGCCCGTAGCTGTTGCATACTTTGTATGAGCCACCGCAGGTAAAATTTAGAGAAGACAGGAGCCATTCCAACGTAGCATACCTTCTGTGAGCCACCGGAGGTTCAAATTTAGATTCCAACGTAGCATACCCTTTGTGAGCCACCCGAGGGTGAGAATTGGAGAAGACCGGAGGTGTTCCAACGTAGCATACCCTTCAGGCAGGAGCCATGCCAATGTAACATACCTCAGTTGAGATGCAAAAGGGATCTTTTATGTAACACTGTGAGAACAAGATGTGTGCACCCTACACTCCATGTAAAACATGTTGAGTCATGCAACCTAGAAGTGCCTGTACAAGGCCGCGACTTCTCAAGTGAGAAAAGAGCCCGCTCTGTTAGATGGTAGCGGAGCAAGGATCCTGATTCCACTTGGTCCCAGGGGAGCTCCAGGGACAGGACCCAATCCCATTTTAAGAGGACAGGACCCGATCCTCAGCCTCACGAGCCATTGCGGCGCAGCAAGTGGCAGTGGTGCAATCACTGCAAGTGACTACCTCAAGGGCAGGGTCACTGGTGGGGGCTGAAGCCCCATGGCTGGCATGGAGCAAGTGGTGGCAGAGCTCCATGGGTTCACAAGAGTCTGTGCCCAGACTTTGCAGAAGCTGGGTGACAAAGAGAAGGAGAAGGACGGCAGCAAGGCCGATCCCAGGACCCTGCTGAAGCCTGAAGTTTGGTCTCCAGGGACTGTCGATGAAGAGCAGCCTACATGGCCTGAATGGTCCTTCATTGAGGAGGAGTTCATGAACGACCTGGAGCACGTGGAGAAGGACTTGGAGCAGGACCTCAAGCTGAGCGACTACAAGGAGGAAGTTCAGAAGAGAGCAAAGAAGCTGTATGCCTACTTGGTTAGCTTCGTGAAGGGGCGACCGCTTCGGATCGTCCGGAGTGTCACGGACACTGATGGCTTTCGAGCCTGGCAAGGGCTTTGTCGGGAGTTCCAGCAAGACAAGGCAAAGAGAGCTTGGAATCATCCAGGCATTGGTGGCCTTTCCGCAGTTCGAGAAGGGCAAGATCCTTGAAGGGATCATGAAGTATGAGAAGCTGGTCGGTGAGTACGAGCGAGAATTTGAAGATAGCAACGGTCATGCGTTGCTGTCCGGGGCAGCTGCGACAGCGGCCTATGAGCAATCTACGGCTGCCTGGTCAAGCGCCAAGATCCTCGAGCGCAACCAGATCGTGCCAATGGCATCAAAGGCGACCACAAAGGAAAAGGCAAAGACAAGGGCAAAGGCAAGAAAGGCCCGCCCAAAGCCAAGGGTGACAAGGGCAAGAGCAAGGGCAAAGGCAAAGGCTCTTCTGAGAAGGGCAAAGGAAAAGGTGGCGGCCAGAGCCAAAGGCAAAGGCAAGTCCAAGGGACCTTGCAAAACAGGCCACAGAGCAGCTGAATGTTGGCAACGTGGACACCAAGTTCAGCAAGTTGAAGGGCATGATCAGGGAGATCATGGAGGAAATGGTGGAGGGCAACCTTCTGGACCTTCCACGAGGACTTCATCGTCTTCGGCAAGTACAGCACCGAGCAGCAACGCTTCTCACAGAAGCGCTGGCACGGTGAGCCTCCCATGTTGGAAGCCTGCGAGATCTTTGATCTTGCAGAAGAAGATTGACATTTGAGGAGAGCTTCACAGAAGGCTTTCAGATGGTGGTGACCGAGGAGGACATGGTTGAGCGCTTTGACCCCACCAAGACCGACATGGACGACTACTGGACCATGGAGGATGACTCCGCCCACAAGATCGACCTCATTGACGACAAGATGGACTACAACGACCTCTTCGAGAACGTGGACTTCATCGCCCTCAAGACCTCCAAGGTTGAGACCTTTGAGATCCAGGCCATCTGCGAGTTGGACCTGAACTACAACGCTGTACTTGACTTGGGTGCAGATGTGAGTGGTGCCCACGAACATGGGCAGCTTGGGCAAGAGCAGGGGGGCTTGAGCGCCATCTTCCAGGATCTTGCTGCTTCCGCTCCGAGTTCAATTGCAGCGCTGAACACAGTGATAGCCTTTTCGATGATCGAGGGAAACATTTGTTCAACATCTGATTGCGCCCGGGCATATATTCAGTCGGCGCTTGGCGCGAAGCATCGAACATTCGTGATGCTACCGCCTGAGCTTGCGCCGGAACCCAAGAAACATGTCCACATGCCTTGCGCTCAGCTGTACAAGAGCCTTTATGGCCATCCAGAGTCGTCTGCGCACTGGCAGGCCCACCTTTCCAGGATCTTGCGTGAAAAACTCAACGGTGTCGAGTTTAGTGAGATGCCCTCGGTTTTCCGGTTCGGTCGTTCTCTGGTCATGAGCGTCTACGTAGACGACCTTACTCTCTCAGGCAAGGCCTCCCGAACACGAAGGGTTCTGGAAAACCCTCAAGCAGTATATAAATTTAGATCCGCCGTCAGAATATGGAAGAGTCTTAGGACGAAACCATAGGCTTGTGTGGTTTCAAGGGAGCAAAGCAGTGGCCTTAGAATCATCAGACTTCGCAAAACAGTGCGTGGAACTGTATGAAGAGCTGGCGAAAACGCCGGTAAAGGACTACTCCTCGCCCACCTGGGACGACGGAGCCTTGATCCCCGCTGATGACGAGATCAAGGGGCAGCTCTCGCCACATTCGGCCAAATGAATAATGAAGTTGATGTGGTTCTGTCGCATTAGCAGACCAGACGTCACATTCGCTGTCACTCTGTTGGCGAAACACATAACGGTGTGGTCAGCCAACGACGATAAAAGAGTCGCACGACTCATCGGGTACTTGCAAAAGTCCCATCAGTACTCCCCCGTGATGTGCATTCGTGATCCGCCGGAGCAGTTGAATCTCTCCCTGTATTGCGATGCCGACTTCGGTGGTGACATCAAGTCAATGCGCTCAACCTCCGGATTCGTGCTTGCAGTGTCGGGTCCCTCCAGCTTTGCTCCGGTGAGCTGGGGTACTAAGAGGCAAAGCGTAGTTTCCCGTTCAACAGCGGAGAGCGAGTTTGTTTCGCTTTCCACAGCCCTCTTCTCAGAGGCAATCCCAACCTTGCAAGTGTGGCAAGAGTTGATCCCCGGAATGACCCTGAAGATTTTTGAAGACAATACAGCTGTGGTCTCGATTCTTCTGAAAGGTTACTCCAACAAGTTGAGGCATTTGAGTAAAACCCACCGCATGCATGTGGCTTCAACTGCCGAAACAATAAATAATGCTGATGACATCACAGTCCAGCATATCGAAACGACTCAGCAAAAGGGTGACGTGTTTACAAAAGGATTGCCGTTAGCCAAATGGTGAAATGCTTTAGAGTTGTTGCAGTTCTCCCTGAGTCCGCTCCCGTCTTATGATGCAGGCAGGAGCTCGCATGACTAGAGCTAAGCGATAGTCTGCCGCAGTTCGATGCTAAGCTAGATCTGCAATGAATGAAGTGGTTAGAGCTAAGCGATAACCAGCCGCAGTTCCAAACTAAGTTTGATCTGCCTTGAATGAAAGTCCGGACAATGCATGCCGCACAGTGCTATTGCCGAGCATAGCGCCAAGCTTGCGTGAAGGGTGGCTGGCTGCTCTAAGCGCCGCTCCCAAAGACCGTTCGTAAGCTTGCAGTCTTTCGATAGGAATTGTCAGGTCACAGACGGTTCAATCAATGAAGCGACTGTCTCAGACCTGGAAATACCAGCTGTACATATGTTCATCACACTATGAGGGGGGACTTGAAGTTTCCTGTGTAATGTACACCTCATATGTATAGGCATAGTTCATGAACATTGTACTTTTGGCTCAAGTGAAAAAGGAGCGCCCGCAGCCGCTGCTCTGTCGCGGTCACGGCGCATTCAACTTGTGTTGACTGTTTGGTTGTTGTTGGGTTGGTTTCCACTTCTAGTTTAATTGATGATGGACAAGATGCTAGGCAACAGCGTAGACTTATACTCACATTCGAAGCTCTTGGCTCTCAAGAACTGCTTCAATGCAACCATGTACTCCAGATTCCCTTGCAACAAATTGAGTGGCTGTTGAGACTGAAAGCGTAGCTGGGACTGTGAGCTTTTGTGGACAATGACAAGCAAAGCGCAAACCAGAGACATTGATGTACTTTGACTTTGAAGGGCCAAACATCAAATTTCCCTCAAATCGCAAGATGAACTGCAGCAGCAGTAGATAATGACAAGACTGTGACGGTACTTCTGTTCATGTCAAATCTCCCTTTGTCACCGCCTGGGAAGGTGGGTGACCTATTTGTCTTGATGTAAGTTCAGATCGTTTTGGTTTCTTTGGCAAATGGAGAAGCACAGGTTCTTGAGACCTGCAACTTGCCGTAGCCTCAATGCAGTCCTTCTATCCTCCCAGGAGAGATGGGAGAGGGCAAGAGAAGCGCGAGGACAAAGAGTTGCAAGAAACAGAAGACGTGGCCGGCCCGGCCCGATCATCAAAGACGTCCGTGGCCGACCCGGAAATGCCAAGTCTTCCGAGACGTGGTCATTCCGGTCTGGTGTCACAAGCTGCCGCTGCTGCAGCTGCTTCTGGATCGACGACATCTTATTGTTCTCCAGCCTTGTGGCTGGGCAGTGATCGTTTAAGTCAAAGCTCCGCGCAAATTAGCAGAACTGGGAAGTTGATTCCAGCGCCAAAACGCTCCCAGAGACCCAAAAAACTAGTGGGAGACACCTTGGAGGTGACTTATCAAGAACGTTTGACAGGATTTGGGCCTGACCAAATGCACGAGCTTGTGGAGTTGATTGAATCCAAACACACCCAATTCAGTGCCCTTAGTTTGTGTACCGCATTGCACAGATTGGCATCGAACCCCGCATGCACACTTCAGCTGGAGCGGTTCAGTGGACTGGTATCAACTTTGGAAGCTGAACTTCGCACGCGGCCAGATCGCTTCCGTGCGCAAAGTATTGCCAACTCTTGCTGGGCAGTGGCAAAACTTTATTGGAAAAAGTCCGGCTTGCTCGAGGCGCTGCTCGAGACTGCAGTCAGCCGCATTGAGGAGTTTAAAGGCCAAGAGCTGTCATTGCTTCTTTGGAGCATGGCTACTGGAAGCAGCAAGACCTCGCATGTTGAAGATGCAGCGAATGCGAGTGTTTGCGAGTTTCTCCGCCGTGGGAGCTCGGCCTTTGATGCACAGAGCACTGCGACAGTGGCATATGCAGCAGGAGCTTTGGTCTTGAGCCATGAACCTCTGTGGGAAGTATTGGGAACGGGTTCAGCTACTCGAGTTTCTGAATTCAGTGATCGCCAACTTGCAAACTTGCTCTGGGGATTTGCGACCGTTTCTTATACGGATTGTGAAGTGGTATTCCAACGAGTAGCTTCCGATGCACCCATTGCTACACTTGCACCAATAGATCTCAGCTTAGTTGCTTGGTCATTGGCAAAGGTATCTCACAAAGACAAACATTTTTATGATCAAGTTGCAGATGCTATTGTGGCGAAACAGGCTGAGTGGAGACACAGCGACACCAGAAACATTGCAACGCTGCTGTATTCGTTAGCACTCTCTGAGCAAGCAATCAGCCATGATTCTGCATTTCGCGAGCTTGCAACTGCTGTGTGCAGTAGGGCTAGCGAATTTAGTGTGCAAGGACTTACCAATGCCGTTTGGGCCTATGCAACAGCTTGTTATACTGAGGAGCTTTGGTTCAGGATTGTTGCCAAGGAGGTCAGCTTGAGAAAGAAAGACGAGTTTGAGCCCCTGGATGTGGCAAACACGCTTTGGGCGTTTGCAGCAGTCCTGCACCATGACAATGTGATATCATTTTTAACTTCCTTGGGAAAGGGCATGATTTGGCAAATGTCCGGTCAGAACGTGGCAATCGCTGTGTGGTCACTCGCTTCATTAGAACTCCGGGGCGAGTCATTTTTCCATCAAGCAGCAGATCCATTTGTACAGAGACTATCTGAGTGCAAAGCTCAAGAGCTGAATAACATGTTGTGGGCCTACGCAACTGCATGCGTACGATTGCCTTGGCTATTTCTGAAGTCAGCCAATCATGCCCTGACACTGGGACTTACAGAGTTTAAGACACACGAGCTCTCCATTATGCTGTGGGCTCATGGTACTGCAGGTGTGTGCAATCATACATTCTTCAATGAGGTCGTTGATGAGATTCTAGGCGGCAGGGGCATTGAAAGCTGTGCACCCAGAGAGATTGCCAATGCCGCATGGGCATACAGTACAATCATAGGGCGATGTCACCTACCCTGGATGACTGCTGTAGCAGCTTACTCGCAGAATCACATTCGAGAGTTTGATATGCAAGGCATCGGCAATGTTCTTTGGTCCTTCGCCAATGTTGCGATTCACAGTGAAAGATTGCTGCGCGTGGCATGTGAGGAGACATCCCGGCGCTGCGCAAGTGGCCATAGAGATGAGGCAGCGCACAATGCGGCGCAAGTTCTGAGTGCAGTGCAGGCAACAGGCGTAACGGGTCTTGCAGAAATAGAACTTTGCAAAGCTGCGATTGATCTCTTTCTTGAGAAAGGTTTCGGGAATGTCGGAGCTCGTGAATTCTTGATTCTAGGCAATGCAGCCCTATCCTTTGCAGATCAGCTGGAAGCTGGATGGAAGAACCTAACTTCTGTGTTGGAGAGACACGTCTTCGATCCTCTGGCAGAGGCGATACTTCATGGTGATTGGTCCAGCGTAGAGACCTGCATTTCACAGTTGGACATAGATCACTTGGGCGCTGGCTTTACAGCAGACTTCCTGAGACGAATTGGAATCAGCTCTGTGCAGGTTTATCCTCGCCATGAAGCAGGAGGCTGGGTGGAAGAAGCCGTCCATGCATGTGCCTTGGAACGAGAACGGGCCATCCAAGCTGGTATAGAAGAAGATGCTCCTGTGGAGCAGCAAAAGCTTGTGCGACAGCTTGATAAAGTCAACAAGCGTGAAATTGTCGCATGGGTTCGCTTTCAAGTGAGCTCCAGTGTTGGTGAACACAAAGAACTTGGTCGAGCTTTTGGTTGGCGACTTGAAGCAGAGATATCTAAACTTTCTCCCATGATCATTAACCTCCTGAGGCCCATGGTGACCAAGAGTCGTATTGCTCCCAACATGATTGGCGAGCATGATCGTAGTGGACATGCGGAACGCAGTGCTTTGCTTCATATAGCTGCAGATTGGCTTCAAGAAGGACATCCTGAAAGAGGACTAGATTTTCAAGGGAAGATATATCTCTACGTCACGCACTATCCTTGTATTTCATGTATTTGCGTCATCGCGCAATTCAAGCGTCTCTTTCCAAAGCTTCAATTTCATTTGGCTTATGCCGATGGTAGGGCGATAAATATTCAATTTCTTGAAAATAAAATATACTATATATTAATTATTGCAATTTTAAAAACACTATATATATATATAGTTAATTTTTTCCTTTACGATAGGATTCTATTTCGCGTGGATGCATTTAATATTTAGATATTGGAAATGAACAAATGATTATTTGTATTGGGAAATTTGGAATTCTATTTATATAGATTTATTTTACTTTTACGTATAATAAATGTTGATTTTTTTTGTTGAATTATTATATATGGAGATTGATATTTTTAAAAATAGGATTTTCTAGAATTATTTATTTTTTTTAATAAATAGATATATATATATATTTTGGAATTACTTACTATACTATATATTTATTTGCGTATTACTAAATTTTTCTATGATTTAACGAATATATGTTTCCCGAAAGCATTGCGAAGGGTTCTTCCGGAAAATCCCTTGAACACTGACACTTCGACACTTACACTTACACACTGACACTTCCACACTTGCACTTGAACACTGACATTTCGACACGTACACTTGAACACTTACGCTTTTACACTTACACTTGAACATGAACATGAACACTTACACTTCTATACGTACCCCAGTGTAAGTGGAAGAGTGAAAGCATCCAACGGCAAGTATCCAAGTGCATGAAAGCATCCAACGGCAAGTATCCAAGTGCAAAAGTATGCAAGTGTAATGAGTATGCAATGAGTATGCAAGTGTGAGTATGGAAAACTTGCACGTGAGATGTCCTAATGAAAAACATTTCCCCACTTTATAAATTCTCTCTTAAAGGCGGAGGGTGGGACGAACAGCGTCAACCGAAAATGCAACCCTCTGCGGAGATCGTGCGTGTCGTGTGCGCGAAATGCAGGCGAGAGTGCGATTTGGCCTGTGCCCACGCAACCCTCTGCGGAGATCGTGTGTGTCGAGTGCGCGAAATGCAGGCGAGAGTGCGATTTGGCCTGTGCGCGCGCAACCCTCTGCGGAGATCGTCCGTGTCGAGTGCGCGAAATGCAGGCGAGAGCGCGATTTGTGAAATTGCCGCGCAACCCTCTGCGGAGATCGTGCGTGTCGAGTGCACGAGATGCAGGCGAGAGCGCGATTTGTGAAGTTACCGCGCAACCCTTTGCGGAGATCCTGCGTGTCGAGTGCGCGAAATGCAGGCGAGAGTGCGATTTGTTCCATGCCTGCGCAAGCCTCTGCGGAGATCGTGCGCGTCGAGTGCGCGAAATGCAGGTGAGAGTGCGATTTGGCCTGTGCCCGCGCAACCTTCTGCGGAGATCGCGCGTGTCGAGTGCGCGAAATGCAGGCGAGAGCACGATTTGTGCCATGCCCGCGCAACCCTCTGCGGAGATCGCGCGTGTCGAGTGCGCGAAATGCA
>CAXAMN010009102.1:100359-131551 GCA_963970005.1 Durusdinium trenchii | reverse complement strand
TTTTTTTTGATTTTCGAGGTTCTGGCCATCTGGAGCAGACCATGCAAAAACCTCGAAAATCCAAAAAAACAAAAAGGCAAAAATTGCAGACCCCATTGGGGCTCTTGTCTGACTCTGTGGACATGTGGTCTGCAGTTTTGTTTTTTTTGTTTTTTTTGATTTTCGAGATTCTGGCCATCTGGAGCAGACCATGCAAAAACATCGAAAATCAAAAAAAAACAAAATTGCAGACCCCATTGGGGCTCTTGTCTAAATCTGTGGACATGTGGTCTGCAGTTTTGGTTGTCTCCTGTTTAGCCTTTCCTGGGTCCCTCTCCATGGGTCTGATTTTTTGTATTTTCGTTGGTCTATCAAAAAACACAAATAAGACATATATAAATCAGACCCGTGTCTCCTGTCTAGCCTCTCCTGGGTCCCCCTCCATGAGTCTGAATTTGTTGGACTTATGTCTTCTGTCCAATCTCTCCTGGGTCCCTCTCCATGGGTCTGATTTTTTTTGGCTGGTCTGCTAAAAAAAGAAATACACACTATGTCTTATTCATTTCTACATAATTATTAATTCAAATCTAATTTAATTCTATGAATTTTGACTTAAATATAATTTATGTATTTAACTAAATTCGCAATCAATATTTTTTCTAATTGAATTTGTTTCATTTCTATTTTTTATTGATAATAAAATTGGATCTAAATGAATTTTAAATTGAATTTATATTGAATATGTAATAGATTTCTATTTTAATTCTTAATTGAACCTAATTAAAATATAAATTAAATTAATGCATTTTTTAAATTCATTATAATCAAATTGTAATTCAATTTTATTCTAATTTAATATTGTTGCAATTGTAATTATCTTTGATTATTCTGGATCTAACAATAATTCCAAATTGAACTTATATATGAATTTACAATATATTTCCAATTTAATTCTAAGTTAAATATATTTGCATTCTATTTATTGGAATTCAAATTGAATTTGCAATTTTCATTAAATTGAATTATTTGAAACCTAATTTTATATCAATATTGCAATATTGTTCTATTAATTAATTCCTAGATTAAATATCTTTAATTCAATTCTATCTTAGGTCTGGGTCAATTTCAATTTGAATAATGGATTTTGATTTAGTATTATTCATTCAATTCCAATTTAATTCCAATCTATTTCTTATTTAATTCTATTTCATTTTGTTTTGCATTAAAAATTGCAATTTTGCCTATTCCAATTTCCAATTGATTTGTTAATGAATTCTAATGTTAATGTCTGTATATATTTTAAATTCAATTGATCTATATATCTAATGTTCTAATTTGATTCCAATTCAATGCAAATGGACTTCTAATTGAATTTTGCTTCCATTCTAGAGAATGAATATTATTGGTGGTATGAATATATTTCATTAAAGGAAGAATATATTTCCATATTGGAAACAAAATCATAAAAATCTTTTATGTTCAAAGCAAAATCAATTCCCTAGAAATAGATGCGAATTTCATCAAATCCAAATTTTAATTCACTACTAATGAAATATTAGAATTGAATCTGACTTATATAATAATGAAATTTAAGATAAAATTGAATTACAATTTGGTTTGCATTGAATCCCAATGAAGGAACTTCGAAGCAAAATAGAATTGAAATATAATTGAAATAGAATTGATCCTGAATTTACATATAGATTTGAATTTGAATTGAATAAGAATTAAAATAGAATTTAGTTATTTAGGATTTATAACTATTTGCCTTCTAATTCTGATGTATATACCCAATGGCATTTAATAAGAATAATACAATTTCCATTCTAAAAGAAAGAAATATGATTTTGCATGGGGACTATTTGGTAAACACCTAGCTTATGGATTTAATAATTTCTATAATTCATAATTGAATGAATAAATATGTTTACCAATTGCATATAAAACAGGAAATTTACAAATTTCACAACCCTATTAGAAAGATATCATTCACCATAAAGAACAAAACCTTACAAAAGAACAACTTTCACAAGCCTACCAATGCTTACAAAAGAACAACTTTCACAAGCCAATCAATGCAAGAGAGATTGCTTGCTTATATTGTAATTTTCAGCATTTCAGCAATAGATAGAAGGCTTTGAAGTAGAGAATGCAAAAAACGCGCGCTTCTACAATATGCATACTCTCCCCCCCCCCCCCCCCCCCCTTCTGTATAAATAATAGTAGAAATACTAAAGTAATAGTAACAGGAACAATAATAGTAATAGTAATAGTAATAATAATAGAAATAATAATAACAATTTGCAAATTTTTGGAAGCCTGAACCACCAGACAGCAAAATTACTAAACAAGAAAACCCCACATCACCTTGGCCCACTGAATCCTTTGGGCCTGCATCTTTATATTTATTTCGCACCACTTTTAGAGAATTGAAACCCTAGGAATATTTTCATGAAACCTCAACCCTCAGATCTAACACCGGAAGAAAGGATCCCACACCACCTTGACCAATGCATATTGAATCATATATATATATACGTTACATACATATATATATATGTTATAGCAATTTGGATTTTTGTTTAATATACTTCATTGGATAGAAAAATATATATGTAATTATTTTTATCAATTCCCTTCGTGCGGAAAGATTCGGTTTCGCCCGTGTTGGGCATTAATCTCTATGTCGGTTGCTTCTATCAATATTTAGCCCGAACGGGGTCGGCAAAAACCAAAAATTTATGCGAAAATGTTGATCAATGGAACGAAGGGATTGTAATATGTCTTAATCAGCCAGCTCCAAAAAGTGTCAAGCAAGGCCTCATGTGCAAAGAGCCAAATCAAATAGATGTCCTCGTCCATGGCAATCCCATGTGGACACGGGAAAGGCTTGACATGATTGCCTGTCAAAAAACGATTGTCCGCTGTTTTAATGCAGACAGGCTTGATAGTGGCCGCTGTGGGATTCTTCGCTTCGGTGTAGGATCACAGCAACAATGTTAAAGTGCTCCCACTTGGTGGTCCATCCTGTGTCATTCATGAAGCAAGGAAGTCGATCGAATGTCAAGACCTGGGAATTGATACGCCTGCAGACAGATTGTATTTGCGGAGCTAGCAAAATCACGAAAAGGGGGTCTATTGATGCTACATCGAAATGAGCTCCTGTAGACTACATTGTCCGGTTTTTCCTCATAAAGGACGATTGGAGCGTAAATTAACCCACGGTCCTCCATTGATGCCTCCAATCGAATTTCCCATTTCGAATCATCTGTCAATACATGTAAGGTGTAGTGGTGCAAGGCTAGCCAAAACCAACCAATAAATTCGGCTGCATCATATTGATTCCCCTCAATATGATGATCAAATCATGGTATCAAAAGTGTTCCCAAATAAACCGGAGTTGTGAACCATTGGGTGGTAGTCCCGCGCCGGAGCAGGGCTAAAAGAGATCCTTGCAAATGTGCGGCCCATACATTGTGCCCAGACTTCAACCACAAAAACGGACTTGAGATAACATTCATTCGACGCATTGCCAAGGCATAGCTGGAGTTGGGCATTTCATCGTCGTAGGCGTTGGGCCGCAGCCAATGGGGATCTTTGGGGCGTGGATTGCCGGATCCTGAGCAAGACCAATTGTGGGAAGCAATTTCATCAGCGAATCGAAAAAATGTACGACGCAAGATTTCTTAATGAAATGTCCAAATGGCAAGGGACCACCGCAGCCGCATCCATTGGGAGCTTGTCCTCCTGGAGAGGCTTTAATGCTAAGACTTTTAAGAAGTGCGGAATGAGTTCTGTCTGCCTACCAAGCTGGATTAGAATTGAAGATTCTTCCGAACAGATGGCCTCCTTGGCCGAAGGAGGGTCTTGGCTTGGTGGTTCCATTGCAAGTTGTTTTAGCTATTTGAGGGATTCAAAAATTGCTTCGATTGAAGGACCTTGATAAATTCGTTGTCGTTTGATTCGAACGGAAGCTTGGCTGCACGGGCTGCCAACTCTTCGAAGATGGCAAAGAATATGATCTGTTTTAGAGGCTTCTTTACGATGCTTTGCTCGCGCTGGGAATGCCAATCCTTGGACAATTTTAACATCTAAGGCAAGAATGAACCCCTGCCCGCCCGAACAAAGAAGAGAACACTTCTGTCTAAATTTAATTAATTGATCTAATACTTTCGTCGCAAGCAAATATGGTCACTAAGCTCCTATCGTCGGCCCAGCCCGAACCCAATGAGGACAAAGGTTCAAAGAAATCAATCTTGGGCCAATACGTGTTCTAGGTCAAAAAGCAGAATCTACAAAAAGTGAAGTTGCAACCAAGGTGAGTCATGAAAAATCAAATCTGCAATTTATATCAACTGCAAATCGTCTGAGGTCCAAGCCCAAAACTTCCGCATCACCAAGGTGCAGATCTGCAGAAGCTGGAATTGTGATGCGGCCTCAAGGCCGATCTGGGGAAGGTCAATGAAATGAAATGAACAATCCAATGGGAGAATCTCTGATGCCAATGAAGGCGGATTTCGGCCAATAAAGGCGGATTTCGCCACAATAATCGTTCTGGGATACATTTTTTTGGCAGGTGCCGTCTGGTACGAATGATTAGAGATTGGTTTGCCTGCAACTTTGCAAAGGAGCAACTATCGAAAGGATTCACCTCAACAATATGTAGAGATTTGAATATTTTCAGATATTATTGAAGAAATTATGGAAAACGGCGCCTAAACAAAAAATGGTTACTTGTTCCAGTGCTCCATGCGCGGATAATGTGTAATTTTGGCGCGCCTTGATTGTGTGTTCTTCGGAAAGGAACAATTTATACGAGGATGCGTGTCCCATGCTTTCAGTCTGCAGATTCATTTGTATATTCTTCACTTCTAACAAGGGGCATTTGAGGCAGAGATAGGGCAAGTGCCAACGAAGACCCCGATCTTTTGCTTGTGCTATTAACGGGACATGTCCTGTCGAGGTGCCTGCTTCTTACGTTTTCTTTCTAAGTGCGATGAGTTGTAAGATACGATCTATTGGAGCGAAATCAAAAATGCTATCAAAATGAGATCCAAGATGATACTCATATCAACTAAAAAACCTGGCTTGAACTAGATGAACGAAGCTGAAGGAAATTAAAAGCGATATTAACGCGTGAAAAGAAACAGGTTGCAATCGTTTTTAAGGCGAGAATGGTAGAAATGGTGCTGCCTGGTGCCAATGATCAAAGGCTGGGTTGATTGCAATTTTGCAACCGAACAACTACCAGGGTTTACCTCAGCAGTGCGTAGAAATATGGACGATTTTTAGATATTATCGAAGAAATCTTGGAAAACGATGCCTACGCACAAAATCCGATATTTGTGCCAGTGCTCCATGCGCGGGCAATTTGCAAGTTTGGTGCACCTTGTTTACGCGTTCTTGTTGGGTGCACTTTGTTTGATGGTATCCTTAATGCAAATGAAGGACAGAAATCGCGATATAATATTTCATCCAATAGGTATTTAGGCAAGAATTATTATCGAAGATGGGAGAAAGATCTTAATGGATGGGCAAATAAATACCATATCATTTTTGATGGGTAAATCAGGAAAATGCATAATTTGCAAATATATATATATATGGGTGTTCATATATGCGCATATTTGTGAATGGATATTTTTTGTTCCATTGATGAATCAACGATTGAATGATATATTTTTTGGATCGGATTACGTAATAAGAGGCGAACAATTAGGGCTCCACGGTCTTAAATGTATTATTTTTGCAAATCTGTTCTGCCATCCAACACTAGATGATTCCCCAGAATTATTCCGTCAATCAACCTGTATATTTAGCAACCTCATGCTGAATTTCCAAGGTGTGGTGCGCAAATTAAGTCTCAGCACTGTTTACGCAAGAGGAGATCATTGGAGGGATATGGGTCGGAATCTCATGAAAATCATCTGATTTATCCGTTTCCGCGCAACATCTACAGAACCTCGTGCAGCTGTTGGGCGCTCATTGAGATATCGAATCGTCAAGATATGGAGAATCAAATTTGTCCTGGCAGCTAACTGTAAAAACAAAATCAGAAATTCCTTGAGCTTCTCGGACGGCAGCGGTTCGTACTTAATTAACTTTAGGCATTTGACCTGAGGGTCCCATGCTAAATAATTCTAAGCATTGGCCTCTTTGAGAATTGTCTTGGATTGAAGACTGGCTGATAATGCATCGTCTTTATCTTCGAATTGGAATTTAGGCATATCCTAGTTGTACTCATTTTGCGCATCGGGCAATTAAATTCATTTAGCGGTAGGCATTTCTGCACTTAAACCGCCTCGATGCTCAAAAATTTGCCGGGATTGAATTACTACCAAATATCAATGGACAACATTCAACATTCGTGGTGGAATTATACAATCTCCAATCCGAATCGTACAGTGCCTATTGATATCTTGGACTAAATTCTTGGCTGGCCCGACGGTGCCAGTGCTAATTAATGTTCAATTGCTAATCGCGATAAAGACTAAGGTCCTTATTTGGATATACATATCTATATATATATATTGGATGAATTCCTCCATCGCTTGCAAGAAAAGGAGTTGGCGAAGGGGGCACGTTATTCCGGCGTGCTGCTTCTGTTGATGCCATTCTTTCGAAACAAATAATATAATTGGGAATATTGATACTTTTCCCGCTTGAAGAAATAGCAAGAAACTTCTATCCAAATAAAATTGGCTCATCATGTCTTCCTGTCTGAGGGTCAATTTTTGCTAATATCTACAGCAATTCTGTATCGGAATCGGAGGATCTTGAGGATGAGGCCGAATAGTTCGACCGGCCTTTGGATCTGCCCTTGCCACTAGGGGTGGTGGATTCGATAGATGGCCCGTGGTCTTTCGAAATGGATTTGGCATGCATCCATGAAATTTTGAATATATATATATATTATCGGGAAATATACTTTGTCATCTTGCGAATGATGCAAGGATAATAAGATCTTTGGCTAAGGCATATTTGAATTCCATTATGGCCATATAGAGGACGTATTATTGGGAATGAAAATTCGGATTTATATATATTTGTTGGGGAGACCACCATGAATCATTATTAATTGAACTCAATACCCAAAATTTGAGAAAAGTGGCAAATAGTCCAGTCAAAATGACAAAAATCAAATCCCAGATACAATATATAACTAAACAATTAATTGGCCATATAAAGGCACCAACGAATGCGGGCTTCAGGCTAGAAGGCAATCCTAACATAATTGATTGACGAAAATCATATTGCCAAAAAGCATATGCCTTTAAACATCTTTATACGTCATTAAATATTTTCCATGTAATTTATACTAACGATGAAACCTTCTTTATATCATACATAATTTGTTTATTCGTTTCGCAACAAAACGCATTAGCGCATAAATGTATATCTAAGCTAGCTAGAATTGTCGTCAATACTACTACTGATAAATTGCTATCTATATTACTACTTTGTTGCATATATTAAAATGTTTATTCTACTGATTTGTGGGTTTTTTTGCGTTTATCAGATCAAATGGCAATCATATTTTGACTAAAAGTACTATATGCATCTTATGATATACATATATTATAGATCTATATTTTTTCAATTATATATTATTAAGTCCAAATTTCAATACTTTCTAGATATATCAATATAGACCCCAAACAGCGTCAGCATTTGTTCAGCGTCGGCGTCAATTCCGAAAATTCAAATGTTGGTGGAAACGAATGCAAATATATTTTTCTAAAGCCCCCAGCTGTTCAGGAACTGTACACCCGGACACAAAACCGGGCCCCAGAGTTCAGGGGCGCGGCCAAGACAAGGACAAGACCCGGACACAGAGCCGGGCCATAGAGCCCAACCACAGAGTTCAGGGGCGCGGCCAAGACAAGGAAAAGAGGAAGACAAGACCCGGACACAAAGCCGGGCCACAAAGCCCAGCCACAGAGTTCAAGACTCTATTTTTCTAAGATAGAATCCCAACAATATATTATTTGATTAATAGCATAAATCAAATCTCAAAATAGATTAATTGAAAATAATGCGACATACATATAATGTATTTAAGAAATGAAAAGGAATGTATGAAAATTAAAATTATAATAACATAACAATAATTATAACACATATTAACAACATAATAACATATTTTTAAAAATATTGACAAATATAACAAATAAATATCGATTTAAAAATATTAAAACAAACAAAAACAAAATTAGAAAAAATACGTATGAACTCTCAACCACAAAAAACATCAAAAAAACCAATCATAAATTATCCAACACCAAATAACCATCATGAGAGGGCAGCGCTGTGAGCGTGTGTATTTTCCAATACAATCAACTATTTTTAGGTGTCCAATAGAGAAATTTTGCCATATGAAATGCATACGCTCCCAATTCTGCTGTCTATTCTATGGGACTGTATTTTTTTAATTACAACGCGTCTTCAATGAATGAATGCTCAACTTTGCTTTATTTTTTAAGACATAGTATTGATTGCCCATGAAACTTATATCATATTTTAAAAAGATGCATCTGTTTAAGCTATTTCAATTGTCTTTCATGAGTTGCTCTTGTTGATTATAAACAAAATTTTGAAGGAATAAACAGATGCATTTGTCTGAAACATTTCATTTGTCTTCCATGAATTGCTCTGGGTAGTCTTCTGTATTTGGGTAAAATTCATTATGAACGCATTATTTTTCAAAATGAATTTATTAATTTTCTGATTTTTTTGAGATTATACACAAAAATAGAAATATTCTTTACGAATGCATACAAATTTACAAATTCAAAAAAACACAAATATACCAATTCAATAGAACTATATACTCAATTTATGGTTTCATATTAGATTTTTCTACTGTATATATAAAGAAACACTATTTTAAATATATGAAGTCTTTTAGCTTGTAATATCCCGTTATTTAAGCGAACATAAATTCATAATTCAATGTATTCATAATACTATAATATTGTGATTTTGGTACATCAGAAAAATGCGTTCATGCAATTGTTGGGAATGTCAGAAGCCTTTTCTTTTTTTTGCGCGGTTGCTTTTGGTGTCTTTGTTTATATTTTTTACTTCCACACCAAAATTTTCAAGAAGAATACACAAAACATGAACTCACTTTAGATAGTGTATTGTAAATGAACGCTTGCAGATAAGAATGGTGCAGATAAGAATGAAGACAAGACCGGTTAAAAAATGATAGACCTGATTCACTGCCACTAACAATATACAAATTCGATCAAAAACGGTTCAGAAACAGGAATTCAAATCAAGAATTTGATGCGGCCACAAACTCTAATCAAACCCAGGAAACCCTGAATTAAAATCTACGCTCCAACCAAATCAAACCATTGGATCATCATTAATTAGTGCACATGGGATGGCACTAAATGGATTTCGATATGCTTCGTATTGGTTTTGGGCTCTCTTGATTTGGTTGGATTTGATTGGATTGGATTTCTTGAGCTGCACTGGGTCGGATATATTTTGGAAATATTGTCTTTGGTTGGATTCAATTTGATTGAAATATGACATTATTGAACTCAGAGAGAGGGAGAGAGAATTGAATGCAGGATTGATTGGGAAAAGAAATGCATATTGTATTTGACGCGCTTGTGATACATGTCTTTGTTATTTTTCCCTTAACTAAATCAATAAATTCAATCCGGTTAAATCTTATCCAATCATATCCAATCAAATACAATCCAAAAAATAAAACACATTCAATTTAATCAATTCCAATCCGATTAAACGAAATAAGAAGAAGAACACATCACATCCAAATCAATGCCAAACCAACCTTCCTTCAACCGCACCACATCTAATCAATTGATTTCATTCAACAATTTAAATTAACAATCGCTTTCAAACAACAAAACAACCACTTTCAAAATTAAATATAACAATTACAAAAACTTAACACATATTAGCAAATTTAGCAAAACCTAATTTATACTTTACAAAACTTATCCAAATCTAATTCACCTTAACAAATACACTACAACATTACCAAATACCACCTATATACATATAGCGGTTTAGACCATACTTAACCATAAAAAATATCAAAAGAATAATTTCAAAGAGAAATAAGAAATACAAAACCCCCTCCCCAAATACTAAAGATAAACCTCCCTCCAAATATATAAATATAAATAATCCAAAAAATGCAACTCCTATAAACTTATACCTAATCTTCCCTCCAAATATCACAAATACAAACGACCTAGAAGAAACATTACTCAAATAATCTATATATCTCCAAATATTTATTTCATTTACAATCTTTAAACAATTTAGTATTTCCTTTAAATCTGTAATTATTCAATTTTCACTCATATAAAAATTTCTAACTTGTTAATATTTTTTTTTATTAATATATAAACAAAAATAAACATTTCCCGATTTATCAAAGGAAATTTAGTTTGCAAAACTTCCGTGTTACGGACATTCATCAGCTGTTCAACCACCACTCATCATACACCACTCATCAGATTTCGTGGCAGGTGCAGCAATTTGTGAACCTCCATGTGCAGATTTCGTGGCAGGTGCAAAACAAAATGCGTTTTCGAGAGATAGCGGACGCACGAAATGCTGTATTTTTCACTAGAACCGGTGGCTTCGAACCTGGCAAGTCTAGCTCTGCGGAACGACTGTTGCGAGACGGTCTCGGGTCATGGTCGGTCGGCCGTCCATTGTGATTAGGTTTTCACTTGTCTCTTGAAGTGCAGATTTCGTGGCAGGCGCAGCACTTTGTGAACCTCCATGTGCAGATTTCGTGGCAGGCATAGCACTTTGTGAACCTCCATGTGCAGATGTCGTGGCAGGTGCAGCACTTTGTGAACCTCCAGGTGCAGATTTCGCGGCAGGCACAGCACTTTGTGAACCTCCAGGTGCAGATGTCATGTCAGGCACAGCACTCTGTGAACCTCCAGATGCAGATTTCGTGGCAGGCACAGTACTTTGTGAACCTCCAGGTGCAGATTTCATGTCAGGCACAGCGCTTTGTGAACCTCCATGTGCAGATTTCGTGACAGGCACAATACTTTGTGAACCTCCATGTGCAGATTTCGTGGCAGGTGCAGCACTTTGTGAACCTCCAGGTGCAGATTTCGTGGCAGGCACAGCACTTTGTGAACCTCCATGTGCAGATTTCGTGGCAGGCACAGCACTTTGTGAGCCTCCATGTGCAGATTTCGTGGCAGGTGCAGCGCTTTGTGAACCTCCATGTATAGAGTTCGTGGCAGGCGCAGCACTTTGTGAACCTCCATGTGCAGATGTCGTGGCAGGTGCAGCACTTTGTGAACCTCCAGGTGCAGATTTCGTGGCAGGCACAGCACTTTGTGAACCTCCAGGTGCAGATTTCATGTCAGGCACAGCACTCTGTGAACCTCCAGGTGCAGATTTCGTGGCAGGCACAGTACTTTGTGAACCTCCAGGTGCAGATTTCGTGGCAGGCACAGCACTTTGTGAACCTCCATGTGCAGATTTCGTGGCAGGTGCAGCACTTTGTGAAGTGGCAGGCACAGCACTTTGTGAACCTCCATGTGGAGATTTCGTGGCAGGGACAGCATCTGGGGAGCTGGAAGCTGAGAACTGGCGTCTCTTGTAGTACAACTTTAGTACGCGGAGCAGGTTGTGAGCTGGAAGCTGAGAACTGGCGACATTGTAGTACAACTTTAGTACGCGGAGTATCTGGCAAGCTGGACGATGAGAACTCAACTTCAGTACGCGGAGCAATCTGTGCAGCTAGAAGCTGAGAACTGGCGACTTCGTAGTACAACTTTAGTACACGGAGTATCTGGCGAGCTGGACGAGGAGAACTGGCGATTTTGTAGTACAACTTTACTACGCGGAGTATCTGTGGAGCTGGAAGGTGAGAACTGGCGACTTTCTAGTACAACTTTAGTACGCGGAGCAAGCTGTAGAGCTGGAAGCAGCTGAGAACTGGCGACTTTGTAGTACAACTTTAGTACGCGGAGTATCTGTGGAGCTGGATGGTGAGAACTGGCGACTTTCTAGTACAATTTTAGTATGCGGAGCAATCTGTAGAGTTGGAAGCTGAAAACTGGCGACTTTGTAGTACAACTTTAGTACGCGGAGTATCTGGCAAGCTGGACGATGAGAACTGGCGACTTTGTAGTACAACTTTAGTATGCGGAGCAGTCTGTGCAGTTAGAAGCTGAGAACTGGCGACTGTATAGTAAGATGAGAACTGACTGGCGACTTTCTAGTACAACTTTAGCACGCGGAACAACCTGTGGAGCTGGAAGCTGAGAACTGGCCACTTTGTAATACAAGTGTAGTACGCGGAGGAGTCATCTCTCGCTGGTTGTTCCACTCGTTTAGCCGGAGCTACTGGGTCACCCGATCCTTGCTTCCCACTTCGCGTGCTCACAGGAACTGCACTTGATTTTCATTTGCAGATGCACAATTGGTTCAACACGCCGTTGTGGGCTGCTGATCTTGTCGTGGCAAAGATACAACCCAATACGCTGTTGTGAGCTGCTGATCCTGCAGGGGGGCACACACCTTACACACGTGGAATCCCGTGGGTCAAAAGTCCGGAGCGCGTGCGTTTGACTGGAGGACGCGCATGTTGGAGAGAACGTGGACACTCCTATAGGTCAATTTGTTCTTATAGGAAATTTCCGCCGCCGGCTTGCCCGGGAACTGCTTGTAATGCTAAATTCTCTGTCCCCAAGACGATTAAGCAGATGCTAGCCCTGCCAGCCACAGATTGTCCTCAACCTGCCAAGTCATATACTTGTCCCATCTGTCAGGCGCAATTGGGTCGCAAGGCCCTAGTGGCACATCTACGAAATATTCATCAGGCGGAGCGTCCCTCACACTTCCCCTTTTAGGCAGATCGAGACATGCTCCCGGGTCAACTTGCGTGCAATCACTGCTACAGTGTCTTTACCATGGATCTTGCCTTGCTTACTCATTTTCGTAGAGCCTCTTGTCCAGTCTTGCTTTGTGCTTGGGTCAAACACCAACACTTTGGAGCAATCGTTGATTGTGACCCCAATGCTCCGCAACAGGTGCCTTCGACACCAACAGCAGTTAGAAACTGGTCCATCCTGGACACAAAGCAGATGCTCCTGGGTGATTGTGATGCCTGGACTCCAAATACCGCCAGTGCACTTATTGGGCCCTGCAGTCACATGTTTGTTCACATGCCGAGTCGAACACCTACCTTTTTGTCGGAACATCATATTCGTTGGTTTGTTCACTCCACCATTGTGTGTGCACATCTCTGTGAACTGCTTCAATCTTGCTTCGTTGCTGACCAGGTCTTCAGATTCATTGATGCCTTGAGCGCCTTCGTGCCCAAGATATGGGCATGGACCAACACGTATAGAATTTGTACCACCTGAATCATTCATCATACATGATGACCTTGAGTCTCAACTTCAGATAGTGGCCCACTTGTTGACGACCATAGCCTGGGCTCTGCATCAGGAACGTGCCTGTTTAACCCTTCCACTGAACAGGGATCATGACCATGGACCTGGAGATGACCTCGAACGACCAATCTTACCGGGACCTGATCCAAACTTGCGGAGAACACTTCCCCAAAAGATCCAGGACAGATCTATCCTCAGATGGTCGAGCTCGGACTGGCTAGGAGCGGTCCAAACGCAACTCCAATGCATCGGCCTCGACATCAACTTCCTCTGGCAAACAGGAAGATTTATTGAAGATGATTGCAAAATTGACCTTGCGTCAAGACCAGATCAACGAACTGAACCTGGATCGATCATTCCTGATCTTTGCTCAATGTGGCCGTGGCAGCTTGATGCCGCAGATGCTGGAATGTTCACGCCTCTGGAATCTTGAGAAACAAGCAGGCGAGGTCACCAGATGGTGAAGACCTTAGTCGACAGAATTGGGAAATTGAAGCTGGATCAAAGCGACGACGACTTGATCCAGCAACTCGTTGCTCGTGGAGTGCTGACGGTGGACCGTCGATGGAACTACTTGGCCTGGGATCCCAAGGCTTTGACTCTGAAGCCTACCAATCGAGAACCCATCAATTCCCAGGAAATGGCCCAGATCCTACAGCGGCTATTAGCCTTGAATCAAAAACCAGATGCTAGTGCATCGCTTTGCAGCACTCAGACCTCTTCGACAAGACTCTCTTCCCCAGGATGCAGCAGTGGCCATTCCTTGGAAACTCGACATAGCTCTTCGCACACCCGAAGCGAACGAGTTGTGGAGCCATATCCAACACCTGTCAGGCAATGGCATCACCCAATTTGCATTGCTCCGCATCCGCCAGGCTGGCTTGCAGAGGAGCCCCCTGGCTACGGCAATCTCGACCAAACCGAGGAGGTGATACACTGGATTCGCACTCATGCATTGGCCTCGAAAGGAGCCACATGCTACCTCACGAGCACTCTCATTGCTCAGATGTGGACTCAGGCCATGACGAAGTCCTTCATCTTTGAAGCATGGGATGCATGGCAAACACCTTTGACCCGTTTGTTGCAGTGTACGGCCCTAGGGCCATTGGATCCATGCCGGGACGTTTACTTAGGACTTGAGCTTCGTTCATGGTTTCTTTCATACTCTCCACTGGCGCAATATGACGCTGGGGAGCATGGGATGGCTACGGGAGGCCATGTTTCGGCAAAAAATTCGACTTGCACCGTGGCCGTGTCAGGGTTGGGAAGCCAGACTTGAAAACAATGTTGAGGATAGAGGAACCGCCCTCTCTCCCATCGTGCTTCGTAATTTGCCACCTGATTGTGTCCAGCTTCAACAACTCATTCACGAATGGTGTGCCAGTCAACCATATGTCAATGCATTGTGCAATCCCCATTCAATCTACCTTCAACTCGAAGATACTCCGCATTAGACCATAAAAATCTTTGTGCAGTGACTTGGCAACAAACTCAGGTGAAGATACCACTTTTGATGAAGAGTGCAGGCCTCCAGATCTGTTGGATTCCATATATTGTTGTTGCTGGAGTTGCTCACTTGGGCTCCTGCCCTATTGAAGGCCACTACAGAGCTGCCCTGTTCCATTCAGGTGAAATGCTATTAGCTGATGATTTTCAATTGCCCGCCCGCATAATCCGTACTCCTGAATTTAATGAAATATATACATGCTATGGATTGTACCATATGATGATCGTCACCGTCAGACTTGGAATAAATCCATACCCATAATCACCCAAGATCCGCTCGTATATATAATTAATGAATTGACCAATTAAGATCTCGTCCTCATGAATTTTAAGCACGACTTAATAGCCACACAACATCACATGTCGGAGCATGCCGCCCTAGAGGTGTCCAAGAAATTGCAAGAACAATTTTCCGCAATCCAACACGGGCGAATAAAAAAATCGCCGAATAATAAATAAATAAATGCTAAATTCTATTCCAAACCCTTTCATATAATAAATTTATTATTTCTATTAATCATTCTATCGTATATAAACATATTCATTCATTCATTCACTTCCGGCAGAGAGAGCTCTGCCCGTGTTGGGCTTCAATCCGTAGATTGGTTGCGTCTAGCGCATCTACTGCCCCGGGCGGCATCATGCGTCAGTGGTCATGGCTGCTCGAAAAAGGCACGAAAGGATTGCATGAGAGAAGTGAGCTCCATGCTTCTGTGAGGTGTGTGCTGTCGACGAGCCAAAGAACATACAAATCATGCTCAAGGTCTGTCGTGTGAGCACAAGGCATTGCACGACTCCAGTCCTCAGTCAGGAAGCGACAGCCTCCGGTGCGAAGACAGGCCTGGTAGTGGCCGGTGTGAGGTTCTGCGCCTCGGTGAACCACAACGGAAACTATCTCAAAACGTTTCCAGTGGACTGTCCAGCTGTGAGCATTGACGAAACAAGGCAAGTGTACAGGAATGCGGTTCCATCGAATGGGTTGAGGGGATCGAACATCCATGGCAGGGAACCTATTCACTTGAAGGCATACGGTGGTTGTGTCTGTCATGAAACCACAGTGAAAAGGTGCTTGGTCATGCCAAAGATTGATCAGGTCCTGGATCGTGCACACTCCATCTTTTGTCTGCTGAAGGAGGATCGGAGCGTACAATTGGCCTGAATCCTCAGTGGCTGCTTCTAGCCGTGCCTCCCATTTGGAGGTGGATTGACCACCAAGTTCATCCCCGTGCATGGCATGTCGAAGCCAGCCAACAAACTCAGCAGAATCTTGCTGTGTCCCCGGTTCATGATTTGTGAACCATGAATGCAAAAGTTGGCCCAAGCAGCCGATGTCAGTCAGGACCTGATGCTGGTTGCTGCACGAAAGCAATCGAAGCAAAGGTTCTTTCCATTCTCCAACTGCATGCCAAACAAAGGTGTCCGTCATGCAGCATGCCCATAGTTCAGCCAACAGAGCTGCATTCATGTAGCAGAGGTTGGACCCATTCCCCAAGGAAAGTGCCAAAATGGCTTTCCTCATTTCATCAAGCGAGCTGCAACGGCCTGAGCCAATGGTGACCTTTGCAAGGTCGATGGTCGGATTCGAACAAAGATCAGCTGCGTAAGCCCGCTGCCTGTCAGCTGTTGAAGGGCTGCATAGAGATCTTGTGCTGCTTGGCCCCTCAGTGAGATGTCCAGTCTCCAAGGCACCACCACTGAGTCCGTCACCGTGGAATCCTGTGGCATTGGTTTCAAAGCTGTGAACCGGTGAATGAGGTCCGCTTGAGCCGCCAGAATATGGATCTTCTGGATCAATGCTGCGGCTTCCTCGGATGGGAGTGGATCTTTGGCTGCTGGCTTCAAGGTCTTCTCCTTGGAGTTCCATTGGAGATAGTTCCATGAGTTGGAGGCAGTCAAGACCTGCTTGTTCTGAAGGACCTTGATCAGTTCGTGATCGTTTGATCCGAAGGGGAGTTTCGAAGCTCTGAAGGCAAGTTCCTCGAACACTGTGCGAAACATATGTTGTCTCAGAGAGGTGTTTACTTGTCCCGCCTCCCGTTGCCCATGCCAGTCCTTTGATGTCTTCAACATCAGTGGCAAAATGCTGCCTTTTCCTGCTTGGACAAAGAAGATGAAGCTCTTGTCGAGGTGGATCTGGTTCAATTGGTCCTCTTGCCGAAGCGTCAACTTCGCAATCATGGAGATCAAGCTGCCATCTTCTCCCAAGTCCGAAGCCGATGAGCGCGAAGGCTTCCTCTGTCCCTTTCGGGTAGTGCGGCGATCGGATAATCTGTCCTCCTCCTCCGTTCTTGGACGCTTGGCAAAGTGACTGCCACAGACGTCCATCAGCTCTGCAAAAGACTGATCGTCGCCGCTCATACGTTCCATCTCTGAGGTTGAAAGCAAGACACCGATGGAACCAGTCTTGGGCCAGCACGTGTTCCAATTCATATAACAGGCTGTGAAAAAGAGAGTGCTGAATCCAGGCTGTCGAATGAAAAGCAATGTCAGCATATTGCAGTAGGGTCTGTTCGGCTGAGTCCCAAGCCCAATGGCACGGAACCACCAACGTGCAAAGGTCCAGAAGCTTGTGATGCAGTGAGACCTCAAGGTCAAGATGCGGAAGATCTGACAGGTGTGCCATCCAATGGACAAAAGTATGAAACCAGCGAAGTCGAAGCTCTGGCCAAAAAGAAACTTGGCTAATCAATTCGCGGACAGTGGTCATGGATGCTGTGGTCAACAATGGCCAAGACAAGTCGCTGGTGTACACAGGCGTGTCTATCGGTATGCACAAGGCACTGACGGCCAGAACTGATCTGCCTGAGATCGAGTTAGTGGTCGAACACAGAAGCTCTGGGTCCGAAGCTTCAGAGGCCTCAGTGAGAACAGGTGGCGTCATCGTTGGTCCGAAGTGTTGATCTTTGACCCATTCAATCAACAAAATGGGACAGCTTGCTCTCTGGTAGTGCAAGCGAAGGGCAGCTTCGGACGTGTAGGTGGTATGGCAGTGTGCACATGCCAAACGTCCCGGTGTCATGTCACGACTAGGGCGGAAGACAAAGAACGGTGGCTTCACAACCTGATGCTCCTTGGACAGGTGGCCGGCTAAGGCCTTGCGGCCAATCATTTCCAAGCACAATGGGCATCTAAACGACTTGGACGGGGTCTCAATTACCTGACAAGGCTTGGTCAACATAGCCGGGACTGTGTCAAGTTTCGGAATCTTGGCGGCACGAACGAGGTTGCCATCTGCCTGAACTTCATGTCCATGAGTTGACATGTGTCTCTCAAGGCCTGTGGCTGTCAGGAATCTGGTGTGACAGTGGGGACATGCATGCAGTGGTGTTGGAGATGCATGAGACTCATCAACCGCAATGGCACTAGGGACAGGCGGTTCAGGCCTGGTCGGCATGGACGACGATGCCGCATTCAAACCTGGCTGAGCCGGTGTCGGTGGCGGAATGGAGATGGAGCCAGGTTCAGTAGTGCCGGTCCTGGAAGCTTTCTGCATTACTGGCATGATGGGGAAGTGTTCTGGTTGAAAGGTGTGTCCCATCATGATCGAGATCTGAAAGAGGACCCCACATTCATGCGCTTTGGTATCGCGGCATTCACTGTCACAAAAACTGCATCTGCCACGACCTCCTCCAATATTGGCCATGCCTTGAACATGATCACGAAAGTGGTCGGCAAGATGAACCAGGTCCGGATGGCATTCCGTGAAGTGCTTGCGAATCGATCGAGCAGCAATCCGCATGTGACAAAATGTGCAATGATTGGCAATCTCATTGATCAATGCTGAGTTCAACAACAGACCTGGGACTGACTTGTGTCGCAAATGCATTTTGAGATCGGGTCGGTTGATGATCGGCACGATCGACTCCTGAGCAGGATCAAAACGAGGACACGTATGCTTATTTATATGGTCACGAAGTCTGTAAAAATCAACGAAGACGTGTGAACAATGCGTGCATATCGAACGTCCTTGCCAGGCGTCTCGTAAAGGCAGAAAAACATCGTCAGGCTCGCAAGGGACCTGGTGTACCTGCCTCATGTGACGTTTCAGCGTTCCGGCCTGCTGGAAGGTTCGATGGCATTCAGGACAGGCCACTGCCTGAGTGCGTTCCATGGGGGAGGGATGATCCGGTGGATTGACCAATGATTCAATCCAGAGATCTGGGACGAACACACACACATCCGGCATCTCGTTGTCCATGGCTTCAAGGCGGAGTTTGGCCCGTTTAGTCGACAGGGCGTCTTGGATCCGCCGGCGTTGGGTGAGGATGGTTGTCCATGGAGGTGGTTCACGAAGGCGGTCAAAAAAATGTGTCGTGGATTCATGAGTGAGACACACAGGTGAGTGGGCAATCGACCGGTGATGTGTGTTGATCATGCTGATGACTTGTCGGAATCCCTGCTGAGTCAATCCCATTTCATGAATGCCATATTGAACCGTGGCTAGAACACATTGCTTGTATAACTTGAGTCTGGTTCGAATGGGGTGGACATCACTCACAAGCCAGGACCTGAGATTGCGGAAGCACCATTTGGCGGCGGTGATTCGACGTGCTGTCGTGTCTGCATCCCATGCTCTATAACCTATGATGACTCCGAGGTACGCTGTTTTCGACACAAGCGGTAGCTGCCATCTTCGTTCAGGCAGCGTCAGGACAGGGCCAGTGGATGGTCTACTAACCCAGGTACGAAGAAAGGCAGGAGCCTCTTTCCCTTGGAGTCGAAGCATGGCAACTGACTTGTGAATATTGACATTGAAGCCAAAGGCTTGAAGAGTCATTAACACATGTTGAAGGTCAGTGAGAGCTTCAAGGGCTTGGGCTGTTGATCGAATTATCCACCGGAGGTGGATGTCATCTGCGTAAACGACCATGTGCTCGTGAAGCCATTGATGGGAGTATTTGTTTTGGAGATCAACAAATACAAGGCTCATGGTGAGGATCCATAGCAAGGGGGCATCTTTGGCTCCCTGTTTGATTCCCCGATGTGCATGGATTTGGCCGATCAACTGCTTGAAGGGAATACAATACTTATGGGGGGTGAGCCATGTGTGCACAAATTGAAAAAGGTCGGGATCCAAATGGTACAACTGCAAGGCTCGAAGCACCAGGGTGCGGCTGACTGTGTCAAAAGCCTTTTCCATATCTAATGAGACTTGGAGTCCTCCAAGCAGCCTAGGCTGAGTTCCAGTCTTGACAGCCCTGCACATCATGCGTACATGTCTGCAATGTTCAGCAACGATGAGAAGACATTCACGTGTCCCTCTGTGTGGCAAGTACGCATAGAGTGGAAGACGTCTTAGTCTGTCGAACGTCTGCAGAATGATCTGTCTGCATTGGATTCCGGCAAGAATCTTGTTGACCGGGTGTTGAAGACAGATTGGTCTGAGAGCTTGGGGTTTGCTTGGGGATTTATTCGGTTTAGTGAGAAGATGGATCCATCCTGTTGTCCAATGATCCGGAAGGTTTACGGGATATCGAAGCCAAACCTGCTTAATCTGATGCATTAAAGGATCAACAAGATCATGCGCAAAATGCTTCCAGATCAGTGCTGGCAATCCATTCGGTGCCAGGGCTTTGGTGCTTGGCAGGTGCAAAAGCTCAGTAAGCACATCCTGGCGGTCGAAGGGAAGTCGGGTGAGAGGTTCGAGGTCCCGGGCGTCAAACTTCGGATCAGCAAACAGTTGTGTATAGTATTGTTCGATGGACTCCAACTCCTGTCTCGGTGCAAGAGGCATGCCATGAGTATCAAAGAGCTGAATTCTTTTCGATCTTTGTTTCGGACACAGAAGCCTGATCTTCCGGTACCAGTCGAAGATGCGTCCATGAAGGGCAAGATCTGCACCCTCAGTGAGAATCTGTTGCAGTTTGTCTCTCTTATTTTGCCTGCTCTGTTTACGAATGGCTTTATGGATGGTTCGGAAGGTGGTGATATGAGCCCAACACTCAAAGAGATCGCGAATGCCGCGACCACGAACGGCCAGAGCCTGCTTGCGGGCATTCCACATCCTGGCGGCCATGGAGGAAATCTGGGGTGCATGGGGGACCCTTGATTTTCTTTTGGGAAAGAAATTAGAACAAATAGTTCGAAGTTCTTGTTCCAAATCGAACATGGATACCTGATGCGATGGAGGAGGTGCAGAGTGTCGAGCGATGCACTGACGAATCTGGACCTCGAACTGCTGCCAGTGTGCAGTGTGTTCTATTCTAGCCGTACGGATGGCAAAACGGTCAATGTTGTTAAGAGGTAGCACTGGTTTCCGAGGCGCAAACCACCTTGGCAGGACAAAGAACAATGGATGATGATGAGGTCCGTGACATCCAAAATTGCGCATAAAATTCCTATCCATGGCGGGTTGCATACGACGAAATTGAACCTGATGTTGTCGAACAAAAACATAATCAATGCGAGAATGATGGGAGTCATGTTCAAAGGTCGATGCATACTGCTATTTACAATGCAACGCAATCAGGTCCTGTGCTTTCACCAATTGCTGAAGAAGATCTCGATCGGTGTGAGTGTTCAAGGATGCACGGGCATCATGGCTATTGATGTGTGGCGGATCGAACTTGAGGGTGGTATTAAAATCACCCATAAGGACCATCTGATACTGCTGCGGAATATGATTCAAAGTCTGCTGCAAGCTGGTCCAAATCTTGGCACGATTATCAAGAAGCTGTTCCTTGCCTTTGGTTACATTCCAGGCATGCTGATATACAACGATGAAGTCATATGTGCTGTCCAAAAAGAGGCGGATCTGAAGAAATCGGCCATCAAAATGAAAGGCCGATGCAATCTGTTCAGGTCTGGCCAGGGTGCTCCTGATGAGCACAAGTATAGCAGCATGCTTCGTCGATGAGTGGATACAATGCCATCCCTGGGACGTCCAGGTGGAGTTAAAATTCCAACCAATTTCCTGCAAGGCAATGATGTCCAGGGGTTGGGATGTACCCCAGTACAGGAACTCGTCATGGACCAAGTTCTTCGAGGCATTCCAGGTCTTCTTCGAGGCATTCCAGGTCATGCACCGTATGCCAGGTGTTGTTTGCGGTGTCCGTGACTTCAGCTTGTCTTGTGAGTGCCGTCGATAGGCTTCGCGAAAGCGCCAGGGTACATCGGTATCAAAAAGATAGCCTTTCCGATAAGGCGTGTAGCCATGGTGCAGTGCTCGGAAGCATGCTCTCTTGAAGGTCCTCTTAATCTAAACGATGCGCGGCCGGGAGACGACAAGGCCGTAGCCTCCTCTGGCCCATCCCTCAGAAGGCTTCGTCGAGAAGCTCTAGTGTCGAGTGAAGGAACCATCTCCACTCTCGTCCGGGATTGAGGAGTCCCGGACAACCCTTACGCCACCCATGGGTCCGCTCGGTATAAAAGGCGGTGCATTGGCATCCATGGGCCCTAAATTTGGGCCCAGGGAAATCAATCTCAATCCTGACAAAAAGAAGTGCAGCCAAATGAAAACTATCATCAATGGTGTGAAGGCCAAAAAATCCAGAAGACAAGGCAAAGAAAATGGCGAGAAGATCTACAAAGAAATAGCTGCTGTAACTCGAAGCTAAAATGCGCGCTTGTATATAAACATATAAAACAATATATAAAATCAAAATCTCACGCTACTACAAATTCAATCCAATTTTCTTATAATTTCAATTAATTTTCTAGATTTAAATATCTATACATATATAAAATTAAATATATAATTCAATGCATAATTTCCAATAATAATAAATATTTTAAAGAAAACATTATTATATAATATATATCATATCATTAATCGCAATAAACACATAAATATCCTAATAAATATACTATATTTTTTAATTAACAATGCAATATTTATTTCGATCAAAATATAAAATTCCAAATATTTTTATTATAACCATATTATTTCGATAAATATCATAAATTTATGTTTCCATTAATTATTTTAATAAATCATTTAATAATCGTCATTTTATATATAATCCGAAAATAAATTCGACACAATATTTTATCTAAACATTCCAAAATATTAATTCTTTTTTAATATATACATATTTTTCAATAAATATAATCTAAATCAAATTTGGAATAATCCCCACCATAATATTTCAAATATTTGCCTTGATGCCATAGTGAGGAGCATATTGCCATAGTCGTAAGTATTGTAGTTCTCGATTTTGTTTGTGGATCCTCGGATTGTGTGCTGTGATTGTGTAATTGTGGTTGTATGCTATGGGTTTGTGGTTGTATGTGAGGTGTTGTGGTGGTTGCTGGGTGTTTGTGGTTGTGTGGGGTTGTGGGAGTTGGAATTGTGTGTTTGTGCTTGTGCGTTTGTGGTTATGTGTTGGTGCTTGTGTGTTTATGATTGTGTGTCTATCTAGGAACACTAGGCGTGCATGCTCGTGCACGTTTAGGTCCGACAAGGAACACTAAGCGTGGCTGGTCGTGGTTAGGGTCCGGCAAAGAACACTGGGCATAGATGGTCGTGCTTGAGGTCCGGCAGAGAACATAAAGCGTAGATGGTCGTGGTTAAGGTCAGGCAGAGGAGGACGAGGAGTTGGAGAGGGAGAAATAGGAGGAGGCGGAAGAGGAGATGGGGCTGACATAAAATCTAACAATCCTCAAGGTGGAGAATACTTTAAAACAAAATCCTTGCCAAGCAAATCGCCCAAATTATACCAATTATCATACAAATAACATATTATGATATATCCCCTGATCAATGAAGCAATGATGAATTATATAATAGCCTATTCAGAGTTATTTAGGATCTATTCTCGTCAGATTCCCAATCTCACAAATCTTGATCCGCTGATCAAATGACACGCTCCAACGATCTTATATGATCCGCTGATCCGATTATTTTCTGATTCAGATCCAGATGATCTGTTGATCCGACAGTCTGTTGATCCGCTGATCCTCTGATCCAATGACCCGCTGATCTGGTGATCTGACCATCCGCTGATGGAACAACAGTTGCACCGCACCGCACGACAGAGTCAACTTCAAATGACAACTATGACAACAACAGCCGAACACTGAGCTAATGCAGCTGGCATCGAACCAAACACCCTACGGAGGGGAGAATCAACTGGAATCAATATTCAGACCCCGACAGCCCAACCCTCCCTACGCAAGACAAACTGAAGGTAACCCTCCAGAGGCTACTTTTCGGCACACATTACTTAAATCCCACAAAAGATCGTTCACTGCACATTTCTTTTTGGTATTGCGAAGTTTGCCTAAGGCAAGGTCCTGCATCGGAATGATTTCTGGATCGTGGATGGGCGAAGAAAGTGAAGAGGTCTAAGAAAGGTTTGAGAAATACCCGATATCCACGATGAGTGAAACGAAGCCACCCAACCTTGATCTTCAACCATGCATACACACCTTGAAACCCTTTGAAAGACAAGTGTATTCTTTCCAGATTCCATGTGCAGTCATTGCAGACACTACCAATAGCTTTGAACTTTTGGGTGAAACGGTTGGGTGGCTTCAGACCTGGAAAATGTGGTAAGACCACGGATGGCTGCCCATCCAATCACGCATCTCAATCCAAAAAACCTAGCGGTGCGAAAGGAGCCTTGTCGTTTGTCCAGTAACATCAGCGGATCTTCCTCACAAACACGCCTTGAAACATGATCAAGATCCTACCTCATCAGGTGAGCTAATGAGCCGGCCCCCCGTTACAACTGTGTATATATATACATATGCATATAAATTACAGCTGGTCTAGGTATCTGTATATCTCAAGACAGGCCCACAACCAAAAGATTCCATCAAACTTTTGTCATAGAACCGGACCTTGAACCATGCACACTATTCAGCGGTTGCAACTGAAGTTTTGTGCCCAGTCACTGCGTATTTGATCAACCGCCTCAGACATCATGTGCGGTTCGGACAATGGGACGTGATATATAAAACACACGTCACAACTCAGTCATAACTTGTCCCAACAACGAGGAATGAGGGACTCTGGCGACACGTCGATGTCGCTCTGGTTCATGTGAAAGCTCTTGCTGTGCATCTTGACAAGCTTAAATCCACTGAATGGTTGACCAGACCATTCCACTCACCCCCCCCGCAAATCAAGTCAAGTTTGCAAGACATCACAGAACTTGTCAGGAAAGAAACAAAACACAACATTGTGTAGATACAATATATACCCATTGCAGATTTATATATACCACTTAAGGCAACCGTGAAAAGAACCGCCGGGAAGGCAAAACAACATTCCGGGAACGGACAACAACAACCCCCACTTTAGGCCTTCACACGCTATCACTCCAAATACCAAGATTTTGGATCTCCAAGTAAGGCCAGGAGCCCCTAGTAGCGTCCTTGCTCCTAGTAGCGATGCCAGGAGCCCCTAGTAGCGATGCCCTTGCTACCAAGATTTTGGATCTCCAAGTTTCTTCATCTCCTTGGATCACATCAGAGAGCTCGTCTCTGGATTCCAACTCTTTCACCCTGAGCCGATGCGAACGACAAGAACAGTCCCCAACGGAGGAGCAGTCACAATCGGTAAGACCTTGACCCCCTGTGTTCCCTAATTTCCTGGTTCGATTTCCCTTGGTCCTGTTTCCCCAAAACCTCCTTCCATGCTACGGTCCACAACAATGTCGTGTCTTGACTCAGATTTTCCTCCTTGGTATTACCAGCTTTCCAACCTGAGCACGGAAAAGAGTTTTGGACACGGTTGCTCTTTGGAGGAACAACAAAGCCAACTCTGTGAGAGGCTTTCTAAATGATAGCATCGCTTGCCAAACAGCCAACCACATGACCACAACAAAAACTCTAAAGCAAAAAGAGTTACTGTACCCTAGACTGCAGCATTCTCCAGGGTGCCACTGCATGAAGTTGGAGGAATAGCGAGCGACCAAGGCAGCCACTGGCCTGAGATGCTTGGTCGCTATTGGTCGCTTCAGGAGGAAAAGTACAAATTTTTGTTGTCCAAAAGGAGTAACACAAAGATGGATTTGTGTTCAATTTGTCACTCTCATATTGCCATGCTACGAAATAATCCCAAGTGCGTGGCAAAGTGGCCTGGTGCAGTAGTGGTGAACGTGTGAGTGGGGCACTGGCAGCTATGAACTGATGTGTATGTTACTTGGCCAGCCCGTTGGCCAGTGAGCTGTACTGTGCCAAAGAAAGGGTGCTTGCGTCCCAGCATGGCGGAGAGCACAAACAAATAAAAACACGGATATAGGGAATCACACTTTGATGGCATCCCGCCTCTGGCACAAATGATGGAAATGGGGTACCACTAAGACCTTACCGGAGACCTATGTTTTGAGCGTGGATGCCATCAATATGTGCGTGGCACAATTACTGAGCTGTTCCTGAACCAGTCAGACTCAGGACATCCTTCCATCCAAATGATAACAACATCAACATACAGTACACGGGAATCACACTTTGATTGCACACCATGAACAAACCAAGCCCAGATGCCATCAACCTGTTTGCCGTACACATGTAAATCCAGCCGGTGGTTGAAGCCTTTTGAAGGACCTCGTCGTTTATTTTCTCAGAATGTCACTAGATGCCATCTATTTGTTCCAGGATCTAGCCTCAAGTGGTTGATTGCATTTCCCAAGTAGAGCCCACAAATTGATTGCATATCAAAGGTGTTTTGCGAGGGCCATCAAAGTGTGATTCCCTGTACTGAAACTTTCGTCCTGTTTCTTCAGGAGAACTGGAGACTTCTTGGACAGACTGTCCAACCAGGTGACACACACACACACACCATCATCACCCAAAGACATCCAAAAACAATGTTCTTCAAACCATCAGCGCGTCAACACCCCACTCCTCCATGACCTTTTCTTCAGTCTTCTTCAATTCATCCTACCGCTGGACCACCCCCACTGGTCACCATGAACAAATAGCGACGCGCCATCACCCCCATGGCCGCACCTGATCAGTGCGACGATCTCTCCAAAGGCCTTGGGCGCCACCGCCACGAGGTCACACTCCGAGATGGCCGTGAGTTGCCCCACCTTGGCTGCCAATTTGCGCTTTAAAGAAAGATAAATCATGCCAGGTGTTATGTAAGTTTTGGCTCGACATACAGTAGGGGTTTGCCTGGCAATGCCCTTCTAAACTAATTGTTTGGAGAACTGACTCTTTCCAGCTGCTAATTAGGCCCTGGCACTTCAGTGTTGGGATGAAGACTTTTCAACACATGATGCCAAGGCGCATGGATCCAAAACGGAGTCCACATCACGGGCTCCGCAATCCAGTCCTCACTGATCTTTGGAATTTGACTTTGGCAAAGCTTTTCGAGAGACGGAGGTGTCTATCCAAACTTTGGACCCTTCTGCAATGCCTGCAGAAAAAGGCCAGAAGGCCAGAAGATACTCCCGCCTACATCCGCATTCACACACACACTTATATACACACGACCTGTTCAAGCTCTTTCAATCTTTCCCCTTCCAATCACCCGCTTCCCGCAGCTCCTCCCCTGTGTCCACCACCTCGACACGCGGGTCTGGACCATCCGCATCCCTGACCGAGCCAAGACCAGTGACCCAAATCATCCAAGGTCCTTGTGAGATATTGGGCCTTCAAGTAACTTTTGCTTACAAAACCTACGGAATGGCAATAGTGTGGCCCAAAATATTGAGCCCCCGAAGTATACTAGCATCCTACAGTTTCATTCAAACACACACACACACAGGTTAGACAACCAAATATGAAGAGAGATTGTTGGCCCATCATTCAATGCCAATGCTTCTCGGCCTGATGTACTGCATCCGTCCACCAGCGATGAAGTACATGAAGCTACCCTCCTGGTTCGGCAAAAACTGCCTCAGCTCGGTCAGTGGGATGAAACAACTTGTGCCGTCGTGGGGCGTCACGGCCTGGCACCTGGGGTATCTCTTCTATGTATCGCATTCTTGTTTACAAATCAGATGCAATCAACAATAGAAGTTCAATTTAAATCTGTGTCACAAGTCACAAGCAAACATATACACAACTAGAAATATCTTGGCATCACTCCTAGGTCCTAGCTTCTGCATGCTTCTGTATTCCTCCACACGCGGTTAGTCTTTTCAGGAACAGGACAAACACCAGCCACTCCAAATTCACTCGGGTGGCAAAAGCCAATTCTTTTGCACCGGACAGTGGACTGAACTTGGAGCGCAAAAGGTTGTTCTTCAAAGGCAAGCTACACCTGACCCTAAAAGCAGGAGTGTAAGACCCGAATCTTATTATTGGAAAGGATGTCAATGCCTCTGTACCAGATACACTGGCAACTTCAGAAGCAAGCTCCTCGCCTCGTACTGGCCACTGGCCACATGGTTTCCTAGTGCTACCAACCTGTAAAGGCTCAAACCTCAACAGCCAATCTCTGCCCCTTCCACGCTCCACTCCCAAGCACGCTCTCCACTCCCAGGGACGTGTCTCCGCGCGCCAACTGCGCTCGGTGCACGGACTCCTTGGCCAATCTCTGGACTGTGATCACCTCGGCACCGTGATCCGTCCATCTCGTCGCGGATCGAATCTGGAGTCGCTCGTCACCCAAAACTCTGAGAGTCTCTGCCTTGGTTTCCAGGAAGTGACCTTTTAAAAGGCTCCTGCTAGAGCCTCCCCGCAATCAATGATGGTGAATCTTTGTGAGCATCTTTCCCATGATCCAATGTCCAGAACCGGTCACACTTTACATTCTGTTGCCACGAGCTTGGTAGCTCTTCAAGATCTGGATTCTGGATCTGGAACTACGAAGAACCCCATGCTTTGTTGAGAAGTTACCTATTTGGATATTACATGGTCATTCTTTTCAACAATTGCTGTTGAAATGGCACTGTCCCGCTTAAACGAGGAATTCAACATCCTGCAGCACTGCAGGCCCTGGGTCCGGTTATGGCACGCGCACGAGATGTGGTAAGAGAACTGCCTCATTCGTTGTAGCAAGCACGAGGTGGGTGGAACAAGCTTGCCCAGTAAAGCCATGTGTACGTCGCCACATAAGCCCATTCAATCCTTTCAATTCACTCAGTTTCCCCAAAGATCGTGTTCTTGTGGGACGGCGGCACCATCTATAGAAAAAATGCCGGAAAGGCCCCCCATTCTCTCTCCACATGGCTGTATCCCATAAACACGGCCGCGTCACAGAGAAGCTGTTCAAGAAGGCTAAGAGTGGATGGACAATCATGTGCGGCAAATTCATGGCCTTGGGGAGCCGTTCTGTGCTCTAAGCTCACCCTGAAATAGTAAGCTCAGCGACAGTGAACAGTGTACCCATGTTCCTCCTGCGTGGAGACAATCTTTTTTGGTGTTGAAGGGCGATGTTATGCTGTTTCAGGTTCTTTGTATATATGTTGGCAGTGGGGGTCGGGGTGGTTGGAGCTTTCAGGATGATCCTTTGGGTCTTGGAATTGTGTTTGGGAGGTGGAGTGGGAGGCAGGTCAGGGATGATGACGTCTTTGACTGGTGGATGAGCCTTCGAGCATGATTGTTCAATGACGAGCCTGTCAGAAACTGAACCGCATTCCTTGCCCTTGCTACGAACATGTCGGATGATGATATTGGATTGTTAGGAAAAGCCAACAAAACTTCGACCTCAGCTTGTTGCAACAACCCGTAACATGTTGCAATGAACGGCATCAACTTGCATCTCCTCTGGCCCACATTCCTTCCCCATGCCATATCTGGGAATTGCCTTTCAATATATGACTCACATGGACCCTGCAGATCTGCGTGAGATCCAAGTCCGCCTGCGTGCGGGGGAGGATTGGAAGGTGTGGCAGAAACCAAGAATCCAAGTCCGAAGCGCACTCTCAACTCCTCCAGGGTCCTCCAGGGCTCCCGGGCACATTGTAACTCCTCCATGAGACCGTCTGAAAGAAGCTGTAAGACCTGCAGGCGATGTAGAAGTTGTCTATGTCTGAGCAATGGTCATGGTTTCACTTCTTGAACACCAACTCCCTCATCTTTCTTTTAGATTAATGGGAATCGGAATACTATTCACCGTTACTTAATCCACACATGCCTCTAACATTTTCACCTGATCTTCTGGGTGTCCAACAAAAGACTTTGCATCAGATTGCGATATGTGCCAATCACAGTTTGCTTGACAGATTTGACGTCATGATCTGCGTCAATATGATATTTATAGAATATGCTCTCATGTCATTCCGTGAGACGAGGACACCAATGTGAATCAAAGGACACATCCATCTTTCAGTAGGAGAATGTGCCCATGTGCCCACACAAAAAGCACGATCTTCCTCCCTTCCGGGCCTTCACTTCCTCGGCAAACATAGGGGTTGAACCACAGGCACACAACACTGCCATGTTCACTATCACTATTCCACTAGACTCCATCAAATCCCTACATGCCAGCTGTAACATGAAGTAACCAAATTTAGACAATCACCGGGGTCTTGGGGACTGCCAACTTTTTGCCATGATCTTCAGAACAGAAGGGCTCCTCAGGACAACAAGGGATGTACATAAAGATCTAGCAACATTGCCATACAACGCCAGTCCTTCTTTCAGGTAGGTACTAGACACATGATTCCATATACTTAATGAATCTAATTAATCACATAACTACTCTTGGCCTCAACTTTAAAAGCACATGGATCTCAAGAACCTCCTGTCATGTCCCGAGTTCTTCAAAGCCTTCGGACCAAAGACTCTCTAATCCGCTGACCGACCAAGCTACGTGGATGGACATCTTCTTCTGCTGCTGGACAAAAGCATGCTCTACAAAGCGCTGGATCCGCGAAGCTAATTCCATGGGCACATTGTTCCTTAATGAAGAGGGACTACGGCATCCATCTGCAAAAAACGTGGCTCTGAAGAACGTTTCGGAGAGTTTCGGAGAGAGTTTGTATATTCGGTCCGGTTTGGTGAGCTGCCACAGATCACAGCTCAAATAAGATCCGCGGAAACAGGAGAGTCTCTTACACTCGAAACTCTAATCATCCCTAGAAAGAAAGCCCCTAGAAAGATGATTTATTTTCTCCATGGCATCTGAAATATAGAGCACCCACCCAGGGAACAGTTCGTCTGTGCCTGTGTGCTTCAAATCCCTATGCTCTGATTGAACCTCCTTGCATCCACAGTTTCACAATTCAAGTTTTCATCACCATGGTTGGGGCATTTAGGTTCAGCCAAATCCTTGAATTGAAGGGCACACAGGGCACACTTCGTTCCTTTGTTGGCCATGCCATTGCAAGGGGGTTGGTCATTTCGGATCAAACTGGTCAATGTGTGTACACGCATATATCATATATCTATGTATATAAGTTTGAATCTCGCACGGTTCCTTTTCACAGCAGCGAATCAGCTCA
>CAXAMN010009102.1:56970-90359 GCA_963970005.1 Durusdinium trenchii | reverse complement strand
CATCAACTGTACGCAATACACCCTGGCTACAATCGGTAAAATTCACATAAGTCTCTCTCTCTCTCTATCTATCTATCTATCCTATCTATCTATCTATATTTAAATAGAAGAAGATCCAAGACCTCTCTCGATCAAGAACAATCTGTTTGAAGGCTAGCCTTCGCTGACAGCATAATATTTGAATGCTATCAAGAACTTGCTTTACGATTGGCAGTACATGGAACAATGTGTTTAGGTTCACAAAATAAATATATCCCTATAAAATCATCCGTTCAAGAATTCATGAGTTCAGCAACACACACACACACATATCTGAAGTCACAACCATGGTGCCGCCGCAGGAAGCGACGCATCATCCAAAAATCCTGACAAGGAACAGGCGGTGCTCGAAAGTGGGGTAGTCAAGTGTGATTGGACTCACGGAACATTGTTTAGGACGCTACTAGGGGCTCCTGGCCTCGCCACTAGGAGCAAGGACGCAAATGGGAGTCCGGGGCCCAGGGTGAGCAAGCCTCGAGGCCCTACATGTTGTGCGATTAAGGTTGTCTACCTGCCAGTCAGGAGATGATAGCTGTGTCTGTGTGTCGGTGCCATTACGGTGTGAGCATCGCGCTTGGTTCGGAGCCGGGGAGCGAACCCCATGTGTACTTGCTTCGACGAACACACTGTCCTGGCCCGGTTGTTGCTTTATTGGCCAAGGACTGTTTAGGTGTCAAACGCAAATGTATACCGGGTATACCGACATGCGCAACTTACAATAATCTGCCACGCTACTCTCGTTTGTTCTTCATTTACTCCAGGGTCTACCATAGTCTGTTTCAGGTGGTGGGCTACAGGTTGAATGCCCCTGCATTGACACTATAGACTTGAACTGCCATGAAGTGTACGCAATGGACTCTGAAACCATTGTGTGATGTGGCAAGTGAACAGTGCGCAAAGCTATCTACCATAGACGTACTGAAACGCCCACCATGACTTGGTGAAATTGCAGTATTTCACCCCGTTTTTGCCAAACCTTGCACTGATCAGTTTCGAGGAGGGGGGGCCTAACCAAGCATCATCCCCACGCCAAATGCTGTGAACCGTCCTTTGCCGATTGCTCCGACATGCTGCGGAGCTGTGCCAATGAAGCTGGCGAGCGGCGTCAGGGGCCAAACCGAAAGGGCGGAGGGGTCAAAATGATGAAGACAATGACAATAATGCCTGTAGCATGTGTGGGACTTGGGCCTGAAAAGGCTTCACTTGAAGAACAGCTTTTTCACATCTTTCTACTGTAATTGGTAGCTTCGAAGATACTATCAAAAATCAGAAGCAGTGCTGCTGACGGCGGTTCGCTCGGTCGGCCTAGGATACTGCCAACCACATAGGAAAAACCCACCAAGGCAAAGACCTGCTCCGAACGGTTTCTGCGGAGGCAAATGATGTCTGAATGCCTCCCTCTTCGCACAGCTAATAGCAGATAACAATAGACAACAAACAAACTACCTTGTTGTCATAGTGGCATATCAACTACTTGATGTGGAGATTGGCGGATTGCAAATCCCTTATTTTAAACCAAGACATGGCGCTGTGCTTAGTGCTTTGCAAGAAGGTAACTACTCGCATTCCTGGCACAAAGCCAAGCCAAGTTGCCACTACGAAGATGGCAAAAGCTGGTTCAACCTGACAGATCGGATCGGCGAATTGATGACTATGAAGTCTGATTGTCCAAGATCTTCAAGTCTGCTTGACAACAGCATCATGTAAGTACGGAGATTCCAGTTCTTGTCATGCATTTTCCAAGTTTGTGGGCAATTAACACGGATTTCTATCAAATGAGCAATCTCTTGATGAGAATGATGATGCTGGAATATATATAATATAGATATTGACACGTCCATTCCCGAGACCAGGTGTGGAAAGCAAACAAGAGCAACAACAGCAGCAGCAGCAGCAGCAGACCTTCCGCCTTTCAGCCTAGTTTACATGCTGTCTCAAAATACAGCTTAAAAATCGAAGTTCATCAACGCTGCCTGGTGCCGGAAGAGTTTCTCAATTCCAGCAAAGACATGCGATCAACATTGATTCCAGCTGGGAAGCTCAAGGACGATGGTGGCTACAAAACAACAAAAGCGGCCCGCCATATCATTGGGTGACCCACAAGGTGTGCAGCAACAAACAACTCCTACATACAGCTGCGAAAGAGAAGTGAAAACTGCAGAAGAGGGTTCTCTGGGGGGTAAGGGATGACATTTCTTTTTGATATGTGAAAGGGATTGGCACCTGGAATTTTCCTTTATCTGGTGCGCATGGTCAACTGAGTCCGTGATTAAACAATTGAAACGCTGGCACACATTTCATGTTCCTTACATTTGCCACTAAATCCTCATGGCCCTGGGTTGGCAGATCTTCGAGGCAGCTGCAGAAGCACCCCGAGATCTTCACCACACACCAACCCCTCTCCATTCAATTCCACTAGAGGAATGCTTCTAATGGGATGGAGGCAATCACTATTAGGTTGGAGGCCATCGCAATTAGGTTGGAGGCCATCGCCCATCGCAATTAGGTTGGAGGCCATTGCAATTAGGTTGGAGGCCATCGCTGTTAGGTTGGAGGCCATCACAAATAGAAGAGACCTTAGAGAAATAGATACTTCTCCTCACTACCCCAACACCGCATACGCTGCCAGCTTCCGAGGCACTGTGTTCTGCGGCTGGATGGGAGGTTTTGAGGCAGGAGTAAATTGAGTGATCGACCAGTGGAAACTGGTGACGTAGCGGTTGTCCTAGGACCGAGCCGTCATGGGTTGACAGGACACACATGGGACACTGTCTCCCAAATGAATATGGCCCAAAGATCGCAATCCTCTTTGGGCTTCTTAGTGGCAATTGGAGGACCCTGTTCACTTTTGGATAAGGGTCAAGACTCCCATGCTTTTAGTGGCAAGCTCTTTAGTGGCAATAATCTGGAACACTGAAAGGAGCCATTGTTGAATTTTGTGGCACGAGAGGGCTGCTTGCCGGAGGAAACCACCAAAGTGGTTGAACGTACCAGACTGTGGCAAGGTCTGGCATGAGAAAGACGCTAAGACTACACACGCAAGAACTGAAATACTGGGGTGGACCACGGGGATCACCCGGGGGCGGTTTCTGTAGTGACCCAGTCGTTTCGGAATCATTCGGAATCCATGAATTGGCTGGTACAATCATGTCGTATCCATCCTCAAGGTCGGAAATAACACGGTAAACTCAAGATGGACAATAGACACAGGTCTTCAACCAGTGTGACAAGTGTCCCACTCGGTCATCAGCATGCGGCTTTCATCCTTAGTTCAGCCCAAGGCAAAATAACTTGGTCAAAAGCGAGACCAAGCAACCTTCTTTCTCTCCATCACCGACGCCCAACGCCTCAAAAAAATAGTTACAAGTGCCTTTGTCGAACACTGGGCATGCTGCATGTGCTCAGTTGACTTTGTTAAGGTCCCACTCCATCTTGAGATGAAGTGCCCAATCTCTATTCCTGTCTTGAGTTCAATCTGCCAAGCTTCCACCCATGCAGGCATTCCGCCGTCATACAATGTTAACGAGATTGCGTACCATACACCTGGTCCAGGCTCAAATCATGAACGGAGCATTCAAGCTCAAATCTCAAAGGAAGGCTTTCACTGGACATGAACTGCCTATGTATGGTTCTTGATTATTCAGAATATTCATGAGAATGAATGTCAATCCAATCTTGCAGCAAGGGCACAAGCAATCATATGATTGAGAGCTAACCTGAGAATGGACTCCACACTTTCATTTCATGAATCAACTGATCAAACTTTGTATTGTAGACATGTGCAGAAATGCTTGCGTCACAATAGAGTCATACGATATGACAAGTTCACAGACTTGAGTCATTGAAAGCTATTGGAGCTGGTTCAAGTGATCAGTCACCGAACATGCGGCCAACATCCATCAAAGCCAAGGTGCAATAGCAGGATCATCTTGCACTGGCAGGCCGGGGCTCTGGGAAGAATCACACACACACACACTTGTCTTGGACAAGAAAGCACACAAACAGGTCAAAGGAACAGAATTTGTTCGTCGAAGTGTGGTGCCTAATGCCTAGCGGCCTAGTGGCTTAAATCCTTCTGACGCGCTGTTGTAAGTTATACAGTGTACAGTGAAATTAGGCCGATTTATAAGGATAAGCATGGACTATGTGGATTCTGGATATCTCTGGACATGAATCACCTATCAGCCTACAGTCCATTAATCTGGTGGAGGTCATGAATTGCTGTGTGAGTCCATACTTTGAAGGTCACACAAGCTGCTCACAGCATACGGTATCTCTCACTAGCAGCACTAGCCAATCTCAGGAGGCGTTCAAATCCCTGCTTTGTTGATCAAACATCTCCCCTGTGCAACATAGCCAAAGATCCATCTCCAACCATGGGGAAGGAACTCTGCACCTTACTTTCCCGACGCCAAGCTGCGATGTTTGCCATAATGCTGGCGACCTCGGAATCCAAGTAGTCACTGAGCTTTTCCATGACCTGCAAGAGAGATGAGAGAGTCAATTGGTTGACTTGGAGGCCAATGAGACATGATGCTCCCGCACCAATCAGTTACAGGTTGTTCGGGCAGTCTATTTTGAGATTGCTGGATGAAGGGGTGGGCATGCACAAAATTTGCACCAAAAGACAAATCAAACCTCTATGTGTTCTATGGGCTGTTGGTCTTTTGAAAGAAGGAACATCCTGGATCGAGTTAGCAGTGCTATTTTTGCGCCCAGAACCATTATATAAAGCGCTTGCAAGAAGCTTCTATCTATATTATCCGTTGAACCAGCCAATGGACAGTCAAGTAAAAGTACTATGGGACGCTATTGACAAGGCTCTAGTCGCAGGTCTTCGTGAGGGGTGGACATGTATTATGAACAGAAGTTCCCAAAGCTTTGCTCACCAGCTAGTCTATTTTTTGGGGTGGTTCCCTGAAGGAGTTTCATTGTGGGACTACAATAGTCAGTGTACACTGTACACATACAATGCGCCTACGGTGTTTACCTAATCCTTTTCAATTTTGCCAAGAATTCCGAAAGCAAGAGTTCCAAAAAATCCACTGTCCAAATAGGCTTCCGCCACAGTGCTTGCCCTCCCTCTGCGTCGATTGGTGGCGTGCCTTCTGTAGCTTCAACAGCCGCAACAGCCGTGCAGTGCGCGCCAGCCGGAGTATCCGCAACAAACGGACGCCCTCCTCCTTGAGAACTGGGAAAGACAACAGCTGACAAACAGGGAGGACTGGTGGCTTGTGGTGACGTTGCATCCAGAATCACAGAATATCACAGAATCACCAACAATAATCACCAAACAAGCTGCATAGGCTTGGAATGTGCTCGTATTATGAACATTTCCCCAAATGGTCTTCACACAGCGCAAAGCTCTGTGTCTGTGCTTGATGCATTAAGGATAAATACTTCTCAGTCACTGAAAAAGCCGTCCATGTCTTGGCGCGTCCCGCCTCAAAGCCGCTGCTCTGTGCTGTTTCATCTGGCAAGGTTCGGCATAGCGGGGTGGAGGCTTCGGAAACCTTGTTTGAGATCGAAGGTATCGAAAGAGACAGGCCAACTACAGAGCTAGAAAGAACGCCAAAGGAAAGTGGCTCTGTGAACAGGAGATTGGTCTTGGGATCCATGATCCCCATTGCCTCAAACATCACCCAAAGGTACAACTATCCAGGAGCTCCTAGTAGCGTCCTTGCTCCTAGTAGCGATGCCAGGAGCCCCTAGTGGCTTCTTGTTCCTAGTATATACAGTACTGTATATGTTTCTGATGTCGAGTGCTTGCACGGAGAATAAGACAGCGATGAGTTCCTAGTATATACAGTACTGTATATGTTTCTGATGTCGAGTGCTTGCACGGAGAATAAGACAGCGATGATGGATGGACATGGATGCTGTCGCGCTCTTGAGTAGATTGTGCCTCTGATCCTGGGGTGGGGTTCTCCATCGCCCAACCTGAGGGCACCTAAAAATGCACAAAGGACCTTATGAGACTTTCCAATGAAGTCCTACCTACTCACCCAACCTGCAAGGGTGCGCTTGTCCGGTCACATGCGCCTGCCAAGTTGGGGTTTGACAGCCGAACCAGCGTGAAGGCCCAGTCCGGCGTCAGAGTTATGATGTCGACGATCATCCAAGTTTTGCAATAGTTGATGAACTCAGAGGCCAACGGAACTGGTACACAGTCAAGCAAAAACATGTTCAATGGTGATACAGTGATACAATTAGGTCACTGCCGTGCATGTCAAGCATCTCAAGGTGGGTTGCTCAGGATGTAGATCAGTTGTGACAATGTTTGAAGTCTTTGCAAATCCCAAGGCCAGTGTCCAAAACGTCATGTAACGCAATGTCTTGCCGGCAAGTTGCGATATCTCTCCTTAAGTCAAACAGGCAAATTGATGCCGAATTTGCTTCAAGAATCGCACACGGCCAGGATACAACATAGGAGAGGCAAACGAGGACAGCAATAACGCACAGCAAACTTGCAATAACAAGGACATACAGGGACCTGGAGGACACGTAACAAGGCAATATTGAGGATCTTGGTATGGAATGGCTCTAAATCTCCATGCAAGGAATCAGGCAGGGTAGGCAGCTTTGGCCAAAATACCCAAGCACCATGCTTAGCCTAGCCGTAAATGCACTTAGGCTCCTGGCATGCTCATGCCCATGGCCATCTGACAACCAGCCATGCTAAAGCAATACTGTATCTGCAGATCTAAATCAGTTCAGTGGCGGTCTCATGATGGTCTCTCCTTTGAAGGTGTATCCAACTGTCAACGTTGCTGGCACGTTGAGGGTCCAAAAACATAGGGTCATCCAATCCTTCAGGCATGCAACATGTTTGTTCGGCGGAACAACTACTTGACTGCAGCAAAGAACTGGAACTACCTTTTGCTGCAAGCTGATATTCCAGATTCTGATCTTCATGTAGGATGCACTCATACTTAAAGGACTTCAAGCAGTCTGTGAGAATTAGCCTCACTTCTCTCGCCACCTTGATGGGAAGTAAACGCCAACCAAAGATTTGACCCAAGGTTGTCGGATGTCTGTCACCAAGACTTTTTTTGCAAAACAATGGCAACCCGGTCCATCATCTCCGTGAACAGAGATTCTGGATAGTCGAAGACCTGTGCCAGCTTGCGCGATGGTTGAGAGTTGCACCACCGAGATTGGGTCGGCATTTCGCCAGTCTGGAACTGGGAATGGAGTAGCTGAACAAACACAGATTCCGTGGGAACGCGCATCAAAACTCATCCACCATACAAGCAATGGGATCATGTTCGTGCCGCTCCGACAAACACCAAGAAGAGTCAGTCACCTACAACAAGATCCAATGTTCACCTTGACAAGCCCTGTGCCGCGCAAACTGTCAAAGCTCATCTCTGCAAAACTTGGGAATCCAAAGATTCACTATCCATCTTGAGATTTAAGTAGGTCGCCCATTCTCTCACCATAAGAACCCTATGGAACCCTTGTAGGGCTACATGTGTGTCACATCCTCAAATTCGCCCCATCTAGGGCAATCCCATCTTTGCCAGGAATGTGTGATATCTTCTCTTCTTGCAGGGACAGGGGCGGTCGGCCGTCACAGACTGGCCACTTTGGCTTGTTTCATGAGTAGGATCTCCCAAGCCCGCCTTCAATGGAATCCTCGGTTGAGTCAGGAATAAACACATCATGCCTGACACCATGTGCAAGCAATCGATGCCAAAGCATGCCAAAGCAAACATCATGCTGCACCAATGCAATGTGCGGATCGTGCAAGTCCTCATTCAACTCCCAAATGAACAGAATGGACTACAAGTGGTGTCAACCTACATACAATAGATTTTGGGGTGTTTGCATATGGTGAGGTATTGACCCAAAACCATGTAGCATCGCATTATTATCCAATGAGATGAATTCACTTAGGTACAGGGGTGCACCTCCCTACGAGGCTACTGTTCAGGTGCTACGGGTTGCACTTGGAGACTTGGATGATCAGGCAACAAACCAGTCTAAAGAAGCTCCAGCTGAAATCAACTTGTATCAGTTCATGGTCTCAAGGCCTCAAGGCAAGTAGGTCCAGCAATTCTCATCTATTGCTCTGAACATCATCGGCACCTGGAGATGTGACAAATTGCTGCCCAGGTGACACAAAAAGATCATAGAGGATCAGCAGCCCTCCAAAGAGGTCCCAACAAACGCGAGACTTTTGCGCCTTGTGCGACGTGTGGAAAAAAGACCAACCAATTCCATTTAGGTAGACCTGGGTCAGAAAGTGTTAGAAGAGGACGGCTATATCATCCTGTTTCAAACAATTGTTTCCAATGCATCAGGATCGTAGCATGATGAATGTGAGTGAATAAGCTCACGAGTCGAGTGCTTCTCTTCATCAAGCCATCAAGGGATGAGCCACACACACACACACTCCTTCATTCTTTGAGGGCGGCCGATGAAACACCAATCCCCTCATCGTCATGGTTCAATCTGGTGGGCATCTGAACCGGATGCTCACCATGGGTGAAGCAATGCTTGCAATTTGTACGAAGTGCCTTCACAGCACAGCGCCTACAATAGCACCACAAATTCTACGAATTACTGGATTACTTGCACCGTTTGCACTTGCAAAAGGAACAACAACGACGACGACGACGACGACGACGACGACAACAACAACAACAACAACATACCAACAACTTTCTTGTGTAATCTCAAGGTTGTGAGGAGTTTGATTTTATTAAGATTTTGGTGAATCCTCACCAGCCCAACCACCGCAGAAAACCGATGCACAAAACCAAGGGAGGATCAAAGAATCCTGGGTATCGGTATGCTCTGCCAAGCTACCGGGTATGCGATCAACGAGTTCTTGCGGGCCTCGAGGGAGGAAAAAGCGCAATACTGACCAGCGAAATACACGAAAGAGTTGACGATTGGGGTGAGGTATGTAGAATTGTATAGGCTTGTGACTTATGCGATCAATCACAATGAAGCAAGTTATACACCATGTAAGACAACCAGTAGGTAGCTCCAAACTTTGACTCAAACACGAAACGCCATTGGATCCATCATGGTCTCAAAAGAATCCACACCATGGAAACACGTGTTTCGTCACGAGGTCTGAACACTCACGACTTGGTTCAGCAAACACATCCATGGTTCTTGTTCCGACAAGCAGCAGGCAACCGCTCCATGGATTCCGACATGGGAAGCTTGACTGGAGCAGATCCTTGGAGACTGTGAGAGCAGTCAAGACCAAGAGGTTTTTTGGAGCGGCATATTTTTTTGGGGAAGTATTGCACCGCTTCAAGCGGGATTGATGTTCTGGAAGGACACACAAATGGAGACCACCCCCACCATTGAGCCAGCTGCTAAAATGAAGACGCCATGCCCTAAGACTGAGACTCCTGAGGCCTTCCATCTTATTTATTGCTACTGCCAGCTCTGCAGTTTGCAGTTATGTCAGATTTGAGTGCCTGGACTCCTGGGATGGATGGTTGTGCCCATTGAGTCGGGCAAGCAACCCAAATCGAATCAACATGAAGGTCTATAGGAGCGATGCCCTTTGTTACTAGTAGCTTCTTGTTCCTAGTAGTAAGGCCAGGAGCACCTAGTAGCGTCCTAGCTCCTAGTAGCGATGCCAGGAGCCCCTAGTAGCTTCTTGTTCCTAGTAGCTTCCTAATGCTAGTTGAGGATTCTTCTAGTCCCACTTCGGTTTACATTTGCCAAAAGTTCCAATATATGAGGATCTTGAGCACTTCGCGAGACCCTGTGCACCTAGGCTCAGGAAATTCCTCTCATTCCCCTTCTCAACAATTGGGCACCAACACACAGCTTGGGCTCAAAGAATAAACAACATATATACATGGAATCATAATCAACATGTCATTGGGATAAACCACAGGCTTAAACTGACCACAACATTTGCTTTCCGACAAGTGATGTCCTTCCTGTTTTGCGTGTTGGGAGAAAACATTGCCGTCAAAGAAAGAGAGGAACCACAAATGGAAAGGGCCCCCTTAATGAGGATCCTTTTCAACAGGACCCTACCCTTGTTTTCCTCTCTTTCTTCCAATAGGTTGGAGGCCATCGCTAGTAGGTTGGAGGCCATCGCTATTACCATGGATCCTAAATCCTCAAGTGCAGCAAGGATCCTCCAAGAGTTCCACCGATGGTTTCCAGAGTGTTGGACGGCTGCGATCCCACCTCAGGAGAATGGGCAAGTGGCAACATCCTCGCTCAAAGAATGTGTGGAGACGCTCAAGTTTAGATCATTCTGAAGGCAAGTTCTGCCGATTCTATTTGCATGGAAACGAAACCCTGAGCCACCCACTGCCTTGTGCTGGCAACTTGGGCGTATAACAAGGGAAAACAACTGGTCACTTCAGTTGAAAGTAGAAGAAGGCCAGTGATTTCACAAAACCAGTTGCTTTCGATCCCCGTTCCCTGCTTCCGCCTGAAAACGACACGCTTCGCGCCCGGCTTGCACAGCTCGTCTGAGGTGACGGACCGAGCGGTCTTTGAATTTCAGGTGTTTGGCCCAGACCTGGTGGAGTGGACTCGGAGGTTTCGACTACGCACTGGTATCTTTAAATATATTCCTTTCTTTTTCCATCCTTATCCTTTCTTTTTCTGTTAGTATTTGCTTGTTTGTTTGTTTGTTTGTTTTTGTGGTCTTTGAGTGGGTAACGGCAAGCGAGACCAGTCCATCTTCCACCAGCAAATCTTGAATGGACGTCTAACACAACGCTTCTTCATTCGATCCACGTCATGGCCATGAACTCAAAGGAGACACTTTCCAACACATGACACGACTCCGGAAACAAAGAACCAAACAGAACTGCATGGCTTTTTCACCGAAGAAGACCCATTGGAGCGAGGTACATACAGTAGATTTGCAAAAGATGTTCTGCAGTCTGAATTGAGCTTGAACTGTGATGGCACAAAGATGTTGGGGGGACAAGAGGATCTGCTGAGCTCCCATAAAGCAACCTATATATATATATGTACGTTGTCAATTGTACCAATGAGAAAGGGCAAGGAGCCCTTTCTAACATGTCACATGTTGCATGCCCCATAGCATATGCGGTATCTGATCTGCTGTCGATTTGAGGAATGATCACCTATCCTCATTTGGTGCCCGCGGGGACACCCAATTGTTCGCGAGAACGTTTAGGGTATTTTCTGGCTAGGCTTCCCCCCTCCAAAAACAGCTCCAAATATTCCAAATAAACAAAGAAGATCAAAGAAGCAGCTAAGTCTTCACTGACAGGAATGGCGAAGAACCCTTGAGATTTGCTTGCCAGAGCAGTTATTGGATTTTTGCTGTTCAGTTCATCGTGATTGGGAGTGCCTCAACACCCGGACATAGCAATCGAATAATCTCACCAAGAAAAAGGATGTAGTCTGGGTGATTGCAACAATAGTTTGCCTTGGTTGTATGAGCACGTTTTCTGCAGGTTGTGGCCACCTGGGACGAACATATTATATACAGTCTTTGACTGTCCGTGGACAGCTCATTTCCTGCGATTAAGTCTTCAAGTACAATAGGGGAGGTGCAAGCAGTGAGGGTGAGAGCACTCTATCATTGTGCATACATTGTATACATTAACTAAAATAACTATTCTTTGATCTACAGCATTGTCCACAAACATTGGGTTTCACTGGTACTGGGTATATCCTTCCCCTGAACGCGTTGCCTCACGTAGTGCAAAGTCGGTGTCTTTCCTCAGAGACGCGAAGCTGCAAAAAGGTTCAACCCAAAGACCTGACTATCCGTGGTCCACACAGTTTTGGAGGGGGATGAAACACTTACTGTGGTGGTTTTGTCTACATAAGTATACAATGCAAAAGTAGAATCAAAGGCCAGGACAAGCAGGACATTGAGGGCACAGCAGGACGTTGAGGCCTTACACGCCTCGAAAGTCTGCTGCACTCTGAGCCCGTGGCAAAGAACTACTCCTCCGTGCTTTCATGGTGGTCTGGCAGGCACTCAAACGTTGGCGGGTCATGTCTGATCAAACTAGTCTGTGTTCCTTCCCTCAACCAAGGGCATAACATGAAGGTAAAATTGAGGCATTTAAGGCATGTAAGACCAACAATTGCTTCTTCAACCAAGCACCTGCAGTTGCGAGGTCTTTTGACTCCACACAGAACGACTGGATGTAACACGGCACGAACAGGTGGATGTATTGATAGGTGAACATGCAGCGCATGGACAAGGTCAAACAAAGTTTCCAATTCAAATCCAAACATATGATTAGACATGAAGCAAAAGTGGAAAGAATCAATATCAATACAGCTATGTTGTTGGCAATTTGGACGGCTGCATGAGTAGATGGACAAACCTCACATCTGCGTCACACGCCCACTGCAACTAGGGACTCATGGGATCTCATGGGACTCGGGAAAAGGAGGGAGATGCAGATGTTCGAGACTTGCATGGATATGATTGAGGTGCATGCAGCCCCGCCCGAGATAAGCAGTTTCTTGCCCGTACCCAATCGTGAAGCTCTAATTGATGTGAACTCAGCAGGCTGATGGGGTGGGGTAGACAAGCCTCCGCCCACTATGGGGGCCTTCTTGCGGCCCTACTTACTTCCTGAATCTTGTTTGCAAGCATACACCGTCACCTTAGATTCGACCTCTGCAGAGTCTGGAATTCATGTTGTCCATCAATGTCCATCATTCTTCTCCCTCACATGGATGGTCTGAGTTTCCCGTCATTCGAACCCTCATCAAATTTGGGCTGCATGACGGTGCGAAAATCAACTTCATCCTCATCCTCATCTTCCTCATGAGAACCAATCAGTCTCACAGCTTTTGGAGTCGTGATCACGACACTGGTCGGTTCAACATAATCTGTGAACACTATATTTCTTAATAAAAGCCACAATCATGAGCACACTGCACGACAGTCCTCTCAAACATGCATAATGCATGAATCATCATGCATCCAAGAACATCCAACTCTAGCTCATGGTGGGTCATGGCACCGTCATGTTGGCATCTCAACCTGCCATTGGTCCTTTGATATGCAAATCATCGTGAAATGCGTCTTATTCGCCGGGTTCTTGGGTCCTCCGCTTGAAAACAGCTCTCGACAGGCCCCAAGACCTCGAGGGGCAGAAATGGGACGAGCAAAGCTACCAGAAAGAAAGTGGACCTGAAGCACCAAAAAATCAACCAAGATTCCAAAGAAACTCAGAGGGAGGACATTCGAGCTGCTGACTCCGGTTGCCTTACTAACAAAGCACCATAGACAGTCAAGATTGCTCCAGCTGCTGAATTGAGATCACATAATGAATCGTTGATTTAAACTCAAACAAACAAAGTGTGATTGAGCTCATACAACACAAATAACGATACAACAATTGACAACAATATAAGGAAATGACCTTGAACTTCCCACCCCAGCGGTTCCTCTATCAAATCATCGCACATCTACCAGTAGTGGTCTAGAGATGTGTAGAGTCTCAAGTGCTTGCAACAAATCCCTCAAAGACTTGGACACCAAAAACCCTCAACCGTGTCCAACCGAAGCCAGCTGCCATTCAGGTGGCGCTCCCATCGAAAAGCACCCCGAGGTCCATCCCAAATCACTTGGGTGGTGCGAGATTTAAACGCAGCCTTACTACTAGCGAAAGCTCCTGGTAGCTTCTTGTTCCTAGTAGCTTCTTGTTCCTAGTAGTAAGGCCAGGAGCCCCTAGTAGCGTCCTTGGTCCTAGTAGTACGGCCAGGAGCCCCTAGTAGCTTCTTGTTACTAGTAGTGATGCTCTTGTTACTAAAATATCTCGCGCTTGGATCCAAAAGTTTTGACCATAGTCCAGAATTGCCGCCGCCACCAGTCAGGCCTTCTCGTCCTTTTCCTCCTCCTTCGTAATCTCGGCCTCGATGTCCTAGCATTTCTGATTTGACCACCGAAGTCAACACCTGAGCTAAAGCTTGCTAAAAACCAAGTTTTGTGGTTTATCATAAACTGTCATACAATGGCTCCAACAAAACCGATCATTGCCAGACCAGGAACTCACATCAAAATCGCCAGTCCATGGAAAGGCATAAGCGCGCCTTATGCAAAGCCCTTGTTCCGTATACATAAACAACAGGTTAGGTTAGAGGCCATCGCTACTAGGTTTCTTTTGTTCTCAATTTTGTCTTTTCGTTTTACAATATGTACATAAACCACAGGTAGTTCTGCCGCACTCCTACGATCGTGCCCTTTGTCTTCATGACATGGGGTAAAGCTGTGGGTATTGTGCCACCTACTTCTGATGTCTTGTGGCTATCTTGTCATGGTCATATTGGAGAACCTTGACTCTTCGACTCTCGACCCTTTCACGTGCCCAAAGTGTTGGATCTGTCTATGGCGCCCACTTCTACGGAGAAGTCATGACACAACAGGGAAGTTAGTGCATTGGGATGCATCGCGGTCGAAGTAGAAATTTTTGCACAGACTAAGAAATACCAAACCAACAAAGTATGGACCTACTTATACAACCTCTGAACTTCAGAACTAGGGCTTTCCAACATCGACATATCGGACTTTGTTGGTGCAGCATGGTGCAAAGCATCTCAAGATGCACCCCGAATCCTTCTCTGGAGACATGGGCTACAACTGAGGACCCTGTCTTATTCCTTTCTTGCCATGCTCCCATCATTTGGTTGCGCTTTAAAGATAGCGTACATCCCAAACCCATGTGCCGACGCCAGCCTGAAATGATACCGCCTCGACGCATGGCTGGGACGGGTCAGAAGAAATGGGACACCAACAAGGCCGAGAACAGGAACAATGGTTCCACAAGAGAACACCATCGATACAACATGCAGCAAGGCCGGCATCTATCGGTGATTCTGGGCACATGCAATTGACACAAAAAGCAACCAAAACGTGCTACCCCTTCTAGGTTTTGAACTGCCTTGTAGGCTGGCAGATGCTTTGTCTTGGCTGTGAAGGGCTTTTCAAAGATAGACAATTTGAAGCCGGGAAAGCCACAGAGGCGATCACCTGTATTGAACCTGCATCCTCTTCGACACAGTTGCCTAAAAAATGTCATCCGCGGCTACTTGATCCTTCCACAGAATGTCCACCTCATTGCCTTTGGCAACCCCCAACCTCTTCATTCAGAGCATCAGTCCTTCCTTTGTGTGGATGTAATCTATGTCAATCCATACTTCGACGTGTAAATTTTGATATTTTTTGAATGCTCCCTGCCTTGCCAATGCGGACCACTTCAGGGTCATGGCTCGAAGTGAGAAGGTGCGTGATGTAGCGCTGCCCTGAACCGAGCCATCCCACAGTCCATCAGGTGTTTTTTTTGTCAGTGTTGGGAGATACCGCGATTTCCCCTCCCGCTAGATCTCCAGGTCCCCAAAATCTCACAACAACCTGTCGTTTGGATGGTTTGCAATATTAGCAAGAAGACCAATGACTAAAGGTATACAGTATGTTGAGTATGCTTTTGTGGTTGTCTCTCTTGATTGGTTCCTGTCAACCACGCTGTTCGGAAAAGACGGATGAAACATGCTGGTCGGATGGTAGGTGAGCTGTGTTGGATGGTCCATCAACATTCCAGCGAATTTCACCAGCATACCATGAAGATCGGTCTTGGGACAAGACCCTTCTCTGAGAGACTGTTTGGACCTGTTTGGATTTAATTGGATTTATGGACAGTGCATGATCCCCCATATCCCCCCAAACGGTGGGAAACGCATTGGGCGCGCACATATCATCACTGGAGTCACTGGAGCATGGTTATTTCATGTTCTTTCTATGGTTTACGGCTGTACCCTGCGTATGCTTGCGTGGTCTTGATGGCAAATGCAGGTTGGAGATTCTTGGACCTCCAGCTGAGACGAGATCTTATGTTACTTCCAGTATGAAGAAGCCTTGCTGCTCTTTCCACAGGAAGGAAAGGAGAAGGTCGATCTACTTTGCTTAGTGTTAAGAAATGATTGTCATTCAATCTTGGTTCAGAGATTCTCCCTGCGAAGTCTGAACTCATCCCTCAAAGTGGATCGCTCGGGATCACTGTCTTCACACGAACTCTGTGGCTGTTGGGTGCTTTGATCAAGCTGTGGGACCAGCATGGCCCAGAGACGAAACATTGAGATCGCACCCTCTCGTGATATCAAGCAAATCCTCACTGCTTAAGTCAACAGCCACAAACACCCACTTCCTTGCAGAGAAACATCCAAGGGTGAAAAAAGGGAACTTGTAGGTTGGAGGCCATCACTATTAGGTTGGAGGCCATCCCAATTAGGTTGGAGGCCATTGCTATTAGGTTGGAGGCCATTGCTTCTAGGTTGCAGGACATTGCTTCTAGGTTGAAGGCCATCGCTATTAGGTTGGAGGCCATTGCTATGGAACCACCACCGTCCGCTTCGCCTTCCCGCAGCTCCACGAGGCGCTGCTCCAAGCCGCGGTGATGCTCTGCCAGCACGTGCCGCAGCCAGCGGTGAAGGTCCATCTCGCACCGGAGGGCACAAAACCGATCCCAACCAGTGGGGTCCGATGAGCAACAAGTAACAAGTAAAAAAGGACATCTAACATCCTTCTCACATCACCCAACAACATCTATATAACATCTATGTAGCTTCAACATTGAGAGGGTGAAACTCAAATCCAGCTGTGGGTTCCAAAATCTTTCAGAGTCTCTAGCGTCTACTTTTAGATGCTTTATGATGCGTTTCATCGAGACATTCTGGATGTTTGTCTCAAGCTATTCATGTGGCGCTAGGGTTTTGGCGCTCTCATCGTCACCACGGGCCATGTTCCTCAGAGGCGACTCTGTGACCCAGCGACTTTAAAGCTGTATGTGGGGCATGTTATATAGACCTCGGAAATGAACACTCATTGGTTGGGTTCCGTGACTGGATTTCGGCCGTTAGTCACCATTCAACTTTGGCTGGCTGTTCCTACGTGGCTCAATTGCACAGCTTGGACCGTCGACGTTCGGTCCAAGGCCCCGGGCAACGGGGCCGAGAGTTTCTTCGGCTGCGGCATTGCGATCGAACGATCCAGGACCCAAGATGACCTGCAGATCCCCTGAAAGCCTCGGGTTGTATCAGTTTTTCACCCTTACAGATCAAGCTTTGCAGCCTGCCCGGAACTTGCGATGTGGGGGCAAGCTCCAGGATTAGTATGCGAAGTGAAATGAAGTGAACAAGGTTTGCGAGGCGATTCTGTTAGGCTGCGGAAGCTAGGCTAGACTGACTCGATGCTGCACTCGATGCTCCGACATCTCGTTCAATGCTACAGCTGCGAGCGGTTGATCGAGAATCTGTATCCACAGCAGCATGCACGATTGTGCATGACACAGATTGCTGGAAAGATTTCGAAACACTGTTTCACAATCAGGCAGCTGCGTAAAGAACTTCACATAGCTTCACACTTGGCAAGATGCAAGCAGGTATGGTAAAGGTTGATATATAGAGATGTGGCACCTGAAACCAACCAAATACGGACACGTTCCCACAGCAGTTCTTCCTGATTTGATGATAGCCCCACCTTCCAAGGATGTTTCTTTGCAAAGGACTCAGACTATAGACTCTATGGCCTACAGGAAGCACAATTCTTCAGTATACTCCAGATGCAACAGCTACAAGCAATGACAAACTGTACGGCCTCCCAACAAACCGCCTCGGAAGATTGATCTCAGTTCCTGATCTTTGGTGGTTCCTGACCCCAGGCACATGGCCTGTCTCTCCACTTGCAGTGTTGCGCAAAAGCCATTGACCCTTTTTTCAGCTCGAGGCCCTTGCGATTTTGCTCCAGGCACCCCCAGAATTTGGGAGTTGGTGAGATGTGAGATCTCTTAAAAGTCTCTGTCTTTTGGCTTCATTGACCAATGGGTCAACGGGACATCACTCGAGTCTCGCTCGTTCCGAAACGTTCGAAATCTCAGTACTCGGGGAAAAGAGTGTAGACCTTTGAGCTTGTGAGCATTGTTAAAAACAATCAGCATTTTAATCGTGAGCATGAACACGTACCTGCAGGGAATGAATTGCATTCCAAACCTCCTGCAACATGTTCATTGGTTCCAATTATCCCAAAAGCTTCAACATGCGAAGCACACACACATGTAGAGTAACCACATGGAAAAGTAAAGCTTACGCGCTTTGCTTGTGCTGGTGCTTCAGCAAGAAATTGCTCGCATAACCTTGCGCAAATCAGCTTACGCATATGTCCAGGCCCTCCCTGCTATGAGCACCGAGGTTTTGACAAAGCTCTCGGCATTCATGACAACATGTGCTGGTCACCCCCCGGCTTGCAAAAGAACGAAGGTTTTAGACCCCCAAAAGCTTCAAAGTCAGAACAAGCCTGTTCATCCTTGATTCATTGCCAATTTAAGCTTTAATTTTGTCTACATAATCTGTGCAGCTTATATCAGCTTATATACTGGTAATATGTTCATATGCAATGTGGGATGCTGCCCCCAGCAATCTTGACCTCTTCAGATTCCGCTCTGCCGGGCCTTGTAGTCTGGGCCGGGAACGAAGCCCTCGCTCTCGTCATCTGGCAGTGGTTTGTTGGGAGCTAAGAAAGTCTGAGCCATCATGAGGGCATACATTTAATTTATGAACAAAACACAATCTGTGGACGGCAGGCCCCGGATAGGCCCGGCGAATGAGCTCTTCCTTGCATTCTTAGGCCATGTGGTAGTTGAACTCACCAACATGTGTTCGAAGTTCGTATTGCAGAAAGCACACAGTCCCAGGAAAAGTGGCCAACACTGTGTCCTACAGATGCCTGGCAACTCTCTCGCACGGGTGACTGGTGACCTGGTGCCTGTGGGAACCCCCCAAATGCTCCAACGGGGCGGGGCCGCAAGTGCGGAGAATGCAAAGCAACGCCTGGACTTGGCGGAGAACATCTAGGAGCCAACTTGCCCAGCTTGGGCTTGCCTGAGCTCGTTTCCACTGCAGCCTACACTCAGACTGTCTGTTTGATAGGAAACTATATATGCGTGGTTGATGGGAGGAAGATTCTTCGTACTCACCAGGTTCTGTCTGCTGTCACCACTATTTCACGATCAATCTCTTGGATTGACACGATCGTGCTTGCGGAGCAAAGGGAACGAGGAAATACCATGGTAGTGGATTGTAAGAGTTGAATCCTCGGGCCCTTGCTCTCCTGGTCGATGCGGTAGCTCCCAGGCCCAGGACCTATGGAAACATTGGCAGCACAGCAAGCCCACAAATACCAAGAGCCTTGTGGCAAATGGATGACCCGAATGCAGGTTCTCCTTCCTTTCTGGCCACACCACATTAGGTACTAAAGGATAATTCGCTTTGCATTATATATATATACGGGGGTTGTTCAAAAGTCCTTTCTTTTTTTCCAGGCCTTTCGCAGGACCTTCGCGAAGCTTTCGCAAGCTTTCGCGCGTGGGGTTTTACCACTGTCGGCGAAAATGGTTTTTCGTTGGGGCTAGAGGCTTTCAAGGATTCATGCAGTTGCCCTGGCACGTCTTGTGTCCTCTGATCACTGACACATTGATTGCTGAGGAGCCAGCCAACCAAGACATTTTCATGTTGGTGTGTTTTTGGTTGGGCGCAACCCTCCATGAACAAGAGACGGCTCAGTCAGACCAGTTTGCTCAGACTTCCAATTTTCTTTTTCCCGGGCCGGGAAAAAGCAAAATGGTTCAGACTTCGAATTTGCTTTTTCCCGGGCCGGGAAAAAGCAAAATGGTTCAGACTTCGAATTTGCTTTTTCCGGGGCCGGGAAAAAGCAAAATGGTTCAGACTTCCATTTTGCTTTTGCCGGGCCAGGAAAAAGCAAAATGGTTCAGACTTCCAATTTGCTTTTTCCCGGCGGCCCGGGAAAAAGCAAAGTTGCCAGACTTCCAATTTGCTTTTTCCCGGCCCGGGAAAAAGCAAAATGGTTCAGACTTCGAATTTGCTTTTTACCAGCCCGGGAAAAAGCAAAATGGTTCAGACTTCCAATTTGCTTTTTCCCGGCCCGGGAAAAAGCAAAATGGTTCGGACTTCCAATTTGTTTTTTCCCAGGCCTTGAAAAAGCAAAAGGCTCAGACTTCCAATTTGCTTTTTCCCGGGCCGGGAAAAAGCAAAATGGTTCAGATTTCCAATTTGCTTTTTCCCAACCCGGGAAAAAGCAATCGGAAGTCTGAAGAGCAATTGTTCTTGCAGCGTGGCCAGGTCACCAACATGACTTGCGCAGACCTTTCGCAGGACCTTCGCGAACCTTTCGCGACTGCAGTGAGAGCACAATCGAAATCAGCCTTTGAAATTCGGTTACTAACAAGGAAGAGGTGGGTTTTTGAACGACGCTCATAATATACATATATATATATATATACTGTAGTACGATGAAATGTGACAATGTCTTCAAGTATGGCAGGGAGGTCAGCCAAATCCATTTTGGCCTCCAAGCGCATGGGATGAAGAAGCGATGCACGCATGCTTAGCACTGGTTCCGAGCCTTTCAATACGGATGCGAAAGGAAACAGCCGGGCCTGTTCGGAACGAAGGGGGCCAACGGCATACTCTTTGAGACTTCCTTACCACTCTGGAATATGCACGCCTATGTTGCGACACTCTGATCCCATGAGCTGATGATTGGACATGCCCTTTCAAACACAAGCAATGACGAGCACGCGCCAAAAAAGTGGATAGAGCAAATGCTCTCTTCAGGGAAGACCTGAACTTTGACCACTCGGCCCACTCGGCACTCTTCCTGAACAAACTACTCGGCTCTCAATCTCACCTTCATCTGACTTCTTCTTGGACCACCTTGGGCTTGTCTTAAAGATGCACGCATTCTTGGCACCTGCGAGGGGCGAACACGATGAACACGACATGAGTTGTGGGCCTCATGCATATTGGTATCTTTGCCATAGCATTCATGAGGTAAATCGAGGTAAATGACATCTCAAGTCTTCAAGACAGTTCAAGCAGCTTATGCAAACAGCTTATTTCATCTTATTTCAATTTAGACTATCACTTTGTAGAGAGCTTCTATTGCGTAAGCACGGTGTACTCAAAGAATGTCAAAGAATTGGGTCTTCTGAGACACTGAAGCACGTAAGCATCCATTCCGATGCCGCAAAAGCTGCATTTTGTCGCAAAATCACCGGATCAAGGGTGAGACCGTAGATCAAGCCTCACCGAAGGCCCTGGCACTTGTGCCAAAGGCTCCCAGTGAGTATTCAGGCGGCCTTTACCTACTCAAAGGTCCAAATGGAATTTTCAGCACACGCAGCATTTACCAAATCGCTCCAACAAACCCAGAGTCAATTTTAGAGACATAAATAGCATCTATATATATAGCCCGATATAGTAGAATATCACCTGAGTTGTGCCAAGGAGTTCGCCCAGGTTGCCAAAAAGCCGGCCCGCAGCCTCCCAAGTCAGCTCCGGACCATGAGGATCGGCAAAGAATCCTATCACTCTGTTCGGCACAGCCTCTAAGTGTTAAATCTAGGACGATTGGACCTTCAGGGTGAGGCCCCTTGATGAGGGCTTCACATGACAGCTTCAAAGTGGCCTCACTCACAGCCCGTGATCCAATGGTGAAACATCTCAAGGGCTCACGGGCCTGATGCTATGCGCAGCAAGTCGTGGACACCCGACATTGCTTGCATCGAGGACACGCTTGCTTCTTCCCAAGCCATGCTATAATTGACTTCGATTACTGTACTTTTTCAGTACCAGGAAGGGTTCTTCATGTTGATTGGCTGTACGTTGATGTAAACCAATGCCATATGTCTTCGGTTTTCTTCACCCGGGGAGGCACAGTTCTTCTGCAGTACCTGTAAATTCAATGATACTGGTTGAGAGCAGCTGGGATTGTCTAAGTCTAAGTTCTGAGATGCACAAAATCCTGCACCATCTTGCACACACCAAAACTCTGCAAATACTTGGATACATTTTGGAGTATGCGTATTCTGTGTGAGGTGACGTAGGAAACCTTTTCACCCCTCAACACCATCTGATAGATCGCCAAAACCTATGAGCACATTTGTGGAACTCCATATGTTGCTATCGCTTTTGGGGGTCGCTATATCGCTTTACAGTGTTTCGGATTCCTTTGTCATATTTCTCTTGAACACATAGCCAAAGTGAAGTACACATGGATATGGGTAGTGGGAAAAAACAACAGGAAGAAAGAAGGAAAGAAAGAAAGACACAAAGAAAGAAATAAAGAAATATAAACAGAAAGAAATACAGTAACGAACGAACAAACGAAAGAAATAAAGAAAGAAGGACAGAAACAAAGAAGGAACAAAAGAAAGACAGAAAGACGACAGAATAAAGAAAGAGGGAGAGAGAAGAGAGAGAGGCAAATAGCTTTCCATTGACACATGCAAAAATGAAACAAACATGATACGAAAGGGGATCCGCTCATCTAGACCACATTTTGATCATCCGGGCTTATCGCTTTGGTATTGCTTCATGTAAAGCGAAAACAAAGCCAAGAAACGGATTTCCAGAGATTTCGTCTGACAAGGTTGCACAGTAGATTTGAAGCAAATGATTGAAGTGTACATTGTGAAGGTATCGCTTTTGGCGGGTCACTATATCGCTTTACAGGTTTTTTGGATGATTCAAATAAAGTAGCTCCTCTCACATACAGATTTGTGCACAGACCCTTCAGAACGTTGCTCACCTGCAGAATACACATGATTGCTTACCCAAAATGATCCAACACATGAAGTAGGGGTAGGAGGGCTAGCTGGAGCTACACGGAGCTGGCCTCTCAAACACTCGTTGCACATTAGGACCATGTTTCTGGCCTGGGATGCCCTCGCAATAAGTCAAGGAGTACTCTAGTGTGATGGGCAGACGTGCGTGGTTGGACAACCACAGCCATCCGGTTCGATGCAGCTCCCTGGGAATACTAACCATATCTTACGACCCAAACAGAAATATACTTGAGTTCAAAATAGTTCAAGTGGTAGACGACCTCTGTCAGCATCCCAAAACTAAGCAAGATAAACCAAGGCCAAGATTACTCCATTTCCCGAACTCCACATGCTCCGCTCTTGCCTCGCCCCTGTCTTTCAATACCCCCGGACTCCCGTCACGACCGATGTGCGCTCAGGTCACATCTTCAAACGCCCGAAGGTCTGCTCGATCATCTCCAAGACGCTCTCTAAGCGGCCCAACCTTAGAGAAAATACGAGCCATGATGAGCCATGGGCTGGAGTCACCCAGCCCAAAGGGTGGAGAAGTTTATCCAACCATACGACGGGTTGGATAATGTTTTTCAATTACGCCCTGGAAGATTAACATGGAACCTGAGAACCACTGGCTTGTAGAGGAAATTAAATAGTCTTCCAAAGGTCCATTTTCAGGTTCCATGTTAATCTTCCCGGTGTAGGAAGAAATCATGTAAAGGGTCCTAAGGGAACACACAATATGATAGAATATCCACAGTCTTAAAAGAACGTGCGGCCACTCTGCAAGCAAGGTGGTGAGCGGGAGACCTCGGACTGTGACCTAAATGAGTACGTTAGGACTTGGCAACGGCAACGCTGCGACTGCCCAGGCGGCGGCCGTATCAAACCTTTGACGTTGACATAGACGAGCACGAAGCAACTCGGTCTCGGACAAGGCTTTCTTGAGATCCTTGGCATCTGCCTACGAGAAGATGAGAAGTGACTCCGAAGGTCAAACAGTCATGAGTTCTGGCAACTAGGTTTATGTAGGTGTTACTTTTTTGCTTAGGGGGGTAGGCTGCCAGGTGGTAACTTACAAGTAGCTACTGTAACAAGGTTCAGGAAGTAAGCTACTAAGCTAGGAAGCTACTACCGATCGGACGCGGGCTGGCCAAGATCTTACTGCAATGATTTGGTTCCTAGACTTTTTAGGAAATTAAAATGGTTTGTGTAGCTAATGTGTCTGGCAATTGGTTGCGTTGTTACTTTGGTGTGCAGCAAGTACAGTTCCTTCTCATCTATTCTCAAACATCATGATTTTGGTGACTCCAAATATAAACGATGCCATCTCGCGCAACTCTGATGGTGCTCGAGTTTGCTTCAGAAAAAAGGGAACTCAAGTTAAAACCAAAGTGACCAGCAACTATGCTTGAACAAACTGCTTGTCCATGCTTGCCCCAGCTGTACAAGTTTGGGATTGTCCAACGGCCATTTGCCATTCCTCTTCTCTCTCGCTCTCTCTCTCTCTCTCACTCTCTGCCTCTTCCACGGCAAAATTGAGATCTCTTTGCGATACCCGTCTGATCGGAACGAGCTTTTCGGCCTTGCCACTGTCCAGGTCACCGGTGTAGACGCTGTCGACGCCTCTGCATGCAATACGTCGGGTTTGGTGTCCAAAGAGAGCAAAGGGCAACATAGGCCATGTTCTATAAGACATTCTTATCCAAATATGTTATTTGAGTACATCCGGTGGTACGAGTAGTACATGATCAATGGAAGAAGCTTCTTGAATTGCACATGACTTGTGAGCCTGGAATGATGAGTGATTACATCATCGAACTTCGAACGCTACACAAATGTGTATTACTGTACAGTAGGCTGACCACGGAGTTTGTGTTGGGAGGAATCTGCAATCTCCCAGCGTCATTTCCAGTCCAGAGATCTGTTGCATGCGTGTCCAAAAACTCACACTCTCTGTCCGTGTTGACCAGACTCTGTAGTTTGGGTTTGTAGTACTTGAGAGGAGGGAGACACGAAAGGTAGGACAGCGGGAAGAGAAGAGAACGCGAGAGGCAGGAACAAAAATGCAATGTTCGACATGATGATTTATCCCCTCGGAGGCGACCTTTCGTGAATATAATTTCATACGCACTCTAAATGTTCAACAATATGCTCTCGAAATGTTCAAAAAGATTCTTAGGAAAACAAACTTGCCCCATGGCTCAGATCATCGGTGAGCATTGAATCGGAGCATCATAGGATTTGAACTATCCTGAAACCATAAGAGGCTCACGAAGACGTTCCTCAGGAGAGAATTGACGTGCTTCACAAAACAAACTCTAGGTATGTATCCCCTCGGGGAACACCTTTCGTGATTAGAATTTCATCTGAATGTTCAAGAGGGTTTCAACTATCCTGAAATCATGAGAGGCTCACGAAGACGTTCTCCAGGAGAGAATTGAATTTAGAGGGCGGGGGTCGGCAAGGGGGCGGGGGGGGGGTCTGTATTGAGAAATCAATTCGAGGGGGGGGGGGTGAATTGAATGATCAATTATTAGACCCGGACGCGCCAACACTTGCTTCGCAAGACAAACTCAAGGTATCCCCTAAAGGGCTACCTTTCGTGATGACTGCAATGTTGTAGCACAAACTGTTTCACTCAAGCTGCAAACTCAAGGTAGTTCTTGCAGCAGAACATGTTCCACAGTAGGCATGGGACAGGATGGGAACGCGATACTCTGGTTTGCCTTTGTCCAGCTGTTGCCAGTCTAGCCGAAAATCTCAGCCATACCATGAGCCAGTAATGTGATGGGTGCCGTTCTGTGCCATCCCCCCAAACAATCCACCTTGACATTCCAGCTTGTGAGCCTGCCAGCCAGAATGGTGCAGTTGGGAAGATCCGTGGTGTCACATGTTTTGTCTTATGCATGCGCAAGCTAGTGTCACAAGGTGCATAGTCAATTACAAACTTTGGTCTATATAAGGCACCTACCCACCGAAATGGATTTTCAAACCCGATTTTTAACAGCATTGAAATCAGCATGAGCCCTACGATTCAGCGTGTTCGCCTGTGCTTCCAATTGTGCCAACTCTGTGCGAACTTGGCCACGCTGCTCCTCGGACGCGGCCCATTGGCTGGAGTGAGCAGAGAACGTTTTGAACATCGCGCCTCTTGGCGCATGTTGTTTTGACTACGCAAACCACATACGATTGTTGTTTTAGCTGTTTTCCCTTGTTTGTTCCTGGACAACATCAACTCTTGGATGTAAACCACATTTACAAAACATATATTCTGTGTTTTTGAACCACTGTATATACGGTATATACATTGAATCATCACTGCGATTGATTGACCTGCTAGAACCCACTAGAACAATCTAGAACATAGTACCAAAAAGCAGAGACCGGTGTCTCAAAAGCTGGGCCTACCTAGCTGCTACATACCGCTTGGAACACCACTAATTAGATTTTTCTCTGGAAACACAAGCATGTCTACCCCTAAAGTACAAACAGAATACTCCACATCTAGTCTGAGATATCTTCATGTTGTGACCGAGTAATTATCCGAAAAGAGTCTAAATTCTGAGGATCCTTCGGCTTGCCTTTGAGACCGCACATCCGCTGAAAGCACCCCCTTTTGCAGCGGAGAGTTTCCAGGAACCCGGCAAACACTCTCTGAACTCCAGGTACCGAGGATGGGAAAAAGGACGCAGTCGAGTCTTCACAACTTCTCTCTGCTGTGGTCTGCGCTGTTCAAAACATGTACAGGCCGGTGCATGGGAGAAAGAGTGGAGCTATGGGTCAAGAAGTTTTTGCTACTACATCTCTGGACATTCAAAAGACCAGAAGAAAGTCAAGCCTGACACATCAGGTCAGAACTTGGGAAGAGGCTCACCGTGGCCTGCCTCGGGTCAAGATTGTGGGAGGACAGCGCGGGGGTGACACTTCTCCCAAACGTATGTCTGTTGAGAACGGCTCTCAACAGCGGCAAAGGAGATGCTTGGTGGGGAGTTACTCTGCAGTGCAGCTTGCAAGCCCAGTGCAGAATATATATATATATATATCTACACAGTACATATCAGTATGTAATCATATTTAAAATCAAATACAACTGCTTGGTCTAACGCCGGCTTTTCAAACACAGCCTGAAATTCCCCATTTAAGCAAAAGGCTACAAGTTTTCCGGACATAATGGAACCATCTCTTCACCAACGGTTTCGGCCTGATCCTCAGGCTTCGAGTTTGGAGAGCTCGACCGTGGCCTCCGCCGCCAGCGCCTTGAACCGCAGGGCCTCCGCATAGTCGCGGGCCGCCTAGGTGGTCTGTTAAAGACTTTGTCTGAAGACATTCTTCTTTGTCTGAAGACATGTAGGGTGATCACGAGCTCGCCAAGAGACTTGTGGCATGATGGCTGAACCCTGCATTTTGTTGTGTTTGACTGATTGTATAGATTGCCTGGTCCGGTCAGCAAAGGCTGCATGCTTGTGATCAGGTAGTAAGTAGGCCAAATAATTACCAGTGGCTAATACAAATTTCAAGACCTAAGCTAGACTCAACTGAACCCCTTGCAACAGTGTTTAGGCTTAATAAACTTAAGCATTAGTTGAGGCAAAAAGAGGGCCTCCTTTCAATGGCAACCCAGTGTGGACCATCCGCGCAAAGAGACTGCCGAAAGGCCTGAGACTCGTCATCAGTCATAGACATTTTCTACTCACCATGAGTCATACGATCTCAACTGCCACATTCCGAGACACCTTTCCAACTAGGCGCCGCAGTTCTATTCTCTTCCTCCCAGGCGCCGCAGCGATCTTCTCTGAGGACTCATAGTGCTGGATCTCCTCGCGCAGTTTTCGCTTCCGCAGCCAGTTGACCTCGTTCAGGCCGATTGGGTGGGGCGATTTGTGGCCCATCGTGGGCGCACCTGGAGGGTGCACCTGACATCAGAAAAGGTACAGAATGAAGTCTAGAAGAGGAAATACATCTTACCCAAGAAAATGTGGATGAGCTTCCTTTTCCCCACTTCCATGTTCTTTTCTGGTGGGACACCACCTGAATTTAGTGGGTGGTGTGTGATGTAATTGTCAAACTCGCCACCGACATGATCTCGCAAGGACTGCAGGAAAGGAATCCTTGAAGAGCTGTAGTGAGCCTTTCACATATCCTTCATGCAGCCACCCTCTGCTCTTGTCCAACAGGTGAAACAGTGAAACTTTCGCGCAAGACAGGCATTGGAATGCCTTCAAACTCAAGACTTCCGTGTCGGCAGCGCAGTTTTTGCATCAAACAAAGGCTGTGACTCTTCTGCCTTTGGATGATTACACATTTGAGGTATGTTCATATATTTTCATTGAGGGGCAAGGATCTGGTGACACGAATCACTCAACAGGGAGGTCTGGTTTCAATTCTTTGAAGCCGTGTGACATAATTTGGCAAGGCCTCCTCCCTATCCGAGCTCTGTTGCAGGAACACATAGGCGTGAGTGCCAAAATTTGGCATGCTCCTTAGGGCAAAGAGGAAATCCGAGTTTGGACTGACTCTTCGGGGGCTCTGAATGTTGAATGGCCAAGCGAAGGATGCTAAGGATGGTGAGCTTCTCCATGTGACTTACTCAGAGTTCAAAGCAACTTGTGATTCGAATGATGATCGTCTCAACACTTTGCTCTTGCTAGGTGGCTCTAAAGTATCATGATGCTGGCGGTTGTCATTTGCGTTTATACACTGATGATATTGATGTGTGATCCATAAGCAAGTCTCCGAGAAGAGTCCAACTGCTCCAATTTTGACGTGTCCTGAATCTCATAGTAGTATATACATGCTGCTTTGTTAGTACCCCAACAGCCCTAGAGTATGTACTCAACCCTCCTGGTTTCATCATCACAGATCCTCACCGACGCTCCAAGTTCAGGGCACATCAGGTGGAGTGAACCGCCCAAGTACTCCGCATAGAGCCGGGACAGGGGCAGTCCGACGCCATAGCCGCTGAAGGGCGTGGGGCCAGCGGTACCCTATGGGAGACGCATCGGGAAGGGCTTAACATTGCTTCATGATTTCATGGAGGCTGAGGGAAGAATGAACATAGAGGGACAGCTGTATAATTGTATATGACTCGTGCTTGCTAGTGACTCGGTGTCATGGCCAGGTCCAAACAGAGGATCGAAGAAAACATCTGCTTAGCCCAAACGGGCCTTGTCGAGGATCCTCCCAGTGTCGCCGCAAATGCGATTCCCCCTGACAGGGGAGACTTCGAGAAACGAGCTCAAGAAATCAACAACTTGAAGATTCCCCAGCGAAGCTAGACTTTGATTTTGGAACCCCTGGAATTCTATCACGTCCAAATGCATACGCTGAAGATCGCTGAAGTATCTCTGTGTCATCCACAGCCCCTCTCACATGCACAATGGATGTCGTTATGGCAATTAGAAGGTGGGGCTTTCCAACAACCTTGGAACACAGTCGAAGCACTGATAAGTTACACGTGCTTGGATAGAAAACAATTGGTGATATGATATGGATGGATGTAGTGTTCAGCAAACCTTAGAGCCAGGCCTGGCAGTGGAGTACATGTAGCCTCGGCGGATTAGGGTGGAGTTGATCTCCAAAGCTTTCACAACATTTCACAACTGGTCCAAGCCCCAGCATCGGCAACTCTCCGACCTTGTGGAGCTTGCAGTGGTTCTGCTGATATTCAATGGATGCGTTTCTTTACAAGTTGCAATCAAAGAAAATTAAGAAAAACACAACAACCTTTGCTGGCAAGAATTGAACACACATGAGCACCATGCACGGTTGGACCTAACTTGAAGTTGTCCGATCATCAACTCATCGTCCCAAGGCCCAAGGCCAAGAAGCAGGGCTGCAACCTTTCTCAAAACTACTTCTTGTTTGTTCAACCATTTCGATTGAAACATGTTAAGTCACGCAGGTATTGCTCAAGCTCCAGTGCAACTACAGCATCTCGTCTGCAAGCAAAAAAAACTAACCTCCATGAACCTGTTCTTGCACTCCACGACTCTCAGATGAACCCAGCTCTCCCCATCGAAGTTTGAAACATAGAAACACCTCAGTCCTCTTGTATTGAGACTTTCTACATGCCTCTCAGGCCTCCCTCAGGCCTCAGTTCTCAGTCCTCTCCCCGTGGTCGGCGGGTAGGTCGAGCAGCTCCACACGTGCGGCTGGCGCTCGAAGGGAATCCCACCTCCTCGGTCCATGACGAGCAGCGCCACCTGAGTCTTGCACTGACCGGAGGTAACGTATTCGGTCTACTGAGAGTAGTCCGTTAAAACAATATGAGTGAACATGGTGAACATCGCAGACTCCTCTTGTTAAAAATAATAAGATGATTTTAACGATCTTTAAAAATGACCCCTGAGCTTTTAGACGAGGTCTTGAACGCCATGACCATACACTTGTGGAGCAAGAGAAGAGACAAAATTCATCGAAAGGTGCAAGCGGGCCAGGGATGTCCACGAGTGATCGACAGCTTCACTGAAGGATCCACTGCCATGGTGTGTTGCTACACATACAATGGAATACTGACATAGTTGACATTTTGTAAAGTGAATACAACTCTCATCCGGCAAAGTATTGATATAAACTATATGATATTCATATAACAAATCACCTCTTTTAGGACTTGCCTGAAAACTGAAATAGGCTGACTCGAGTTTCTTTTGTTTCTCCTCGTCTCACGGGCACTCGGCCTGCATATCATCGCTGGCCACACGGATCTGCAAGGGCTCTGGGGTGCCCTGGAGTCCTTGGGCTTGGTGTTGCTCCTGAGCAGGAAATGGTCGAATGGAAACCACATGGCCACGCTTCTCATAAAAAGAAAAAAACTAGCACCTTCATCTGCTCTTTTTTTGTGAGAAACATTGACAGTATGCCGTATGCCAGTATGACCGCAAAACCTCGACTACGCTCGGAACAAAACTGGAGTGATTTTTTTGACGGTGTTTTCACTCTTGTTGGCACATGTTGACATCCTTGCCCTGAACATGCAAATGATAGCCAATGTAGGGTTAACCTCACATGCGAAGTTTTACAGAAGGGCACGCCATGGGGCCTGCGTTTTGGACATATGAAATTACTAAAACTTAAGTTCATGGAATTGCAATGAATTTTGAGATATTGTAAAAATGATGCAAGCAACATCACCACAAGTGAGGACATTGTTGAAGGAAAATACCTTGGGAAAACCAAGGCAACACAAAAAGCACAACAAAAATCATTCTCAGAGTCTTTTGGCTGGGCCCCCCCCCTCCCCAAGACTTCACCAGAATTGGTTTTGTTTTCCCAAGGCCTTTTTCTTTTTTTTAAATCTATATAATTGTTTCTATTGTAGTTTTCTTCCTAAAGCAATCTGAGCGATTCCTATCTCGTTCAATCTCCAAGCGTGTGAGCTGGACTCTCACCTGGAGTCTTCTGTTCTTTCCTCAAAGTGTCTGAGCCCAACACTCCCTTTGCCCTTGTTGATATGTCTATGTGCAAGTCTGCACGCATGAACTTCTGATTGGCACCAGTGCTGCTGCATTTCCAAGCAGATTGACATATGAAACTGTAGTTAACATGTGGAAGCTTTAGTTGTGATTCATTTCTAATTCAACACTAATTATAATCACATTCCAAGTCTGATTTGGTTCTACTTTAGATAGTTCCAATTCAGTTCTACTTTCTCTATAAACTACTTCTATTTTACGCCTCACATAGTTTTAATTCAATGGAAATGTTTCTAATTCATTTGTAGCTCAATTTCTAATATATCTCATTTAATCTATTTCTAGTTTTAATACATTTGGGTTGTATTTCAAGCCTAATTTAGTTCTATTTCACGCCTGTAGAAAAAATGTGTTTGGGTGCCAATTTGGGCGCAACTTTAAACTTCACTCGCTGTAGGGTTCTGACTTGTAGAACCTGCGCTGTTGGCTCACGCTCAAAGCTGGGCGGCCTCTGCCAGGGCTGGAACCAAGTCCTGGGTCCTGGTGAACTTTCTTCAGTTGGGCAACAAACTGGTCGGCAGCTCGGACAAGCGTGGGCTGTCCAGCAGGCTCCGTACCGTGAACGCAACGCAGGACTTCATGTAACTCGCAATTTCACTGCTGGGTTCAAACTTCTGTGCATACTTCGTGAAGCATCTCACCCAAAACTCAGCAAAAGCTGGGCTGTTCTTGTCCGTCGACAGAAAGCGACGAGCTTCAAAAGCCTAGAAGCGTTATTGTAGAAGTAGGAGGCCCAAGCAAATGAGGGGAGTGGAAAAAGGAAACACATACAGGGAAAACCACATTGTATTCAATGTTTTGCCCCTCTTTGGTGGCCTTCGCAATGCTTTCAAAAGTTCCCTCCTCTGCCTCGGAAATCTTTACTTCAAGAATGCGAGCCTTTGTTGGGGGTTGACCATCATCGTCTCGTGTGGAGTAGGGCGCTGCGGCGCAGCATGGCTTGAGGCTGGCTCCCCTGAGCTGGAAAACCATCATGCGCGCTGCACTTGAAAGCTAGCGCGAAATAGGAAGTCACTGCTGGCCGGCGCTAATCAGTACAGGCAAGCGCTAGCACCTTCTTTGCCGCCGCTTCATTCACTGGAGCCCCATCGGCAGTCAATATGTGCGCTAAGCAAAGGCTAACGGATGTCCCACGCTGCAAAGCAAGCCCCTCCAGAAGAGCTCCTATGACTTCCAAAGTTGTAGTCAAAACAGCCAGCGCAATGGAGGCCGCATTTTCGCGACCCAAAGCCATGCAGCTCTGTTGCAAAATCAAATCCTGTGTCTGCAGCGTGCGCAGTAACCACTTGGTTCTGAACACTGGAGCGCATTCTGACTTCGACTTCCCACAAAAGATCTAACTCGCATGGCCGCTTTGTCGTGCACCTGGGCCAGGAGCACGGTTTCAGATCAGGATTCAGGCCCGTGACCATGTTTTAAAAAGTTTCTTCAACCAAGAAGCAGCTTCAACAACACTCTTTGGAGAAGCACTTCAACAGCCCAGCAAAGCAATCACGTGCTCTGGTGACACTCGTCCTGCCCATGGATATGTCAGGTCTGTCTTTGGCAGGAGAGTCTCTCTTAAATCATAAATGAACTCAAAGATTCAGCTGGTACACCAGCCCTGTGTGAACGAACTCACCGCAGTGATGTGATGCAAAAACCCTTGGCGCGGGTTCATGTCTTGTTCCAGCGCATGTTCAGCCACACACTGTCTTCTTTGCTGGTATTTCAAATGTGCTTGTAAAGAGCTCAGGGGCTTTCCAGTGGCCTGTCTCATGCCTGCACTTGTATTGGACATGTCAAACTCATGGTCCAAACATGCAAGAAACTCGTTGACGCGCTCTGCCACTGATTGGCAGCCTTCTGCTGCGCGTTCAGCCTGAAACGCCTGACCTAGGAAGTAGAAACGGTGTGCGGACTACCGCAAGACTAGAGTAATCACGTGGCATCATGGATGCAAACAAAAAGATTGAAAGATAGACTCGCAACATCCAGAAATGGTGGAACATGCGTGGCTTTATGACAAATTCGTTTTCATTACGACTTCACAACTGGTCTTTCCTTGGCCACGGATGTCTTACATGGAACTCATCATGGTTCGGAATGTCACATTCCCTGATCTTGCTTTCGACAAAAGCAATGGATAATACAGGTCACAACCTTACTCAAGTCTCCCATCACTTGCAACCTAAAGGATGACTTCTATGTTGACAAACTTTATCGTTTAAAAAATATATAAAGACTCACACCCGTTGTTTTTCACCCGCGCATGCAGTATTGTGTC
>CAXAMN010009102.1:41311-56960 GCA_963970005.1 Durusdinium trenchii | reverse complement strand
CCCCCCTCACACTGGGTTACCCACACTCTTTCCACGTCCCCCTGATAGCACGCTCAAGCGCTCTTGGTAGTTGGGTAAGGTCTTGCTGGTGAAACGTGCGAACGAACGGAAGTAGACCCTTGCGGGGCAATTTGAGGGATGCTAACATAGATAGGCCTTCATTGATGTACAAGCGCGCCGTACGCGCGGCGGCCCATCGTCCCAACACAATGATTCGATCGAGTGAACCGTGTCGACCGAACCAACACGTGGCCCCACCCCGCCGTAAACTGTACGGGCGGAATTCAAATTCTTCTGAGTGCAGGGCCTTCAAACACTCAGAAAACTTCTTGCGCCACTGGTGAGGTGCTGGGGTGAGTGGGCAGCGTGGGGAGGAATTCTGCTTCCAGGCCCAGAGCCAATGGAGAGCATTAGTAACTGAAATGGTGACACTTTCAGCGGCTCCGGCTCGTTTGCCAGATTTCGTGAGGCCTAATGAAATCACTGCGGGTTTGTCGGGAGATGTCATGAGAATATGGTGGTTGCACAACCCCAAAATCTCCCCTGTACGCAGCAGTCCATAAAAGCCCAACAACAAACTGAGCCCGAACGAATACTCTTTATGGAACAAGCACCATCCAAGCATTGCAAACAAGCATTCCTCCGGGAGAGGCGGCGCTCGGCTTGGGATTTCGTTGACGCGCCACGTCTTCAAGAGTCTCCATGTCACCTGAAGTTGTCCTTTCAAACGAGGCTCTGTATCTTGAAATCCAGCGACGGTATCACTGGCCAAAGCGCGCCCCTCCCCCACACTCCACAAATGCTCTACGTAGTCAGCAAGCATATCATCAAAGGCCGTGAACTTGGTGGGAATTGTCAACCCATTCGCTAAGGCGTAGTCGTAGAACTTCTGTTTGGCTTGGCTGTATCTCTTTCGGGTTTGTGGCTGAACGGTGAGTTGTCGCAACGTTCCTAAAGCTTGTCGGTTTCTGGCTCTCTCTTCCTTGCTATGGCCTTCCAAATGCTGTTTCACTTTCCCCATTTGCGTCCGAGAGGCCGACGGCTAGGCCGGTCGGCTGGGTTCTGTGCTGTATGAACATATCCCCAGATGGGGTGAAGGTCCGCAGCAAGGATTAGAGAGTTGACCCGAATCAAAACATGTCTCAACTTCCTCGACGAGCTCCGACCACGCGACAAGCTATGTAGGCACACCAAACTGTCGGTCAAGTGCAAGAATCGTTTGCTGTACCCACGACGACGGACGACCAACCATCGCAATGTAGTCAAGATAGCCCGAAGTTCCAGTACATTGATGTGCTCACCCGAATGACGCCAACGCCAACCTGTCACCTCCTTCCATCGCCACAACTTGGCCGGAACACTCGATCGAAGGCGGTGGAACTTGACCTGAGGTTCGCTCACAGCCGTGACCATCAAGTCCTCACCTTTCATCGACACCAAGCCAAGCAGCTTCAACAACAAAGGCGTTTCCAAAGTGGCAACAAGCGTCTTACTGGACAAGAGAGGTGGTCGCAGAAGGATTCCCTGCAATGCGCTACATTTGCCCGGTGTGAGGTAGTCCACAATGTCTTGCAAACTCCGCTGACGACAAAAGCCCAATGGTGCATACATGCCAGGAGTTCCCGACCAACGTCAGCCTAGTATCGTCCCACTCAACCGTGCCTTGCTGCGCCTTCGGGAGACAGGGGCGTGTATATCCCACGGGAATGCCCATGATCGCCTCCCTTTCTTGTGCAGTCGGTCGCCGGGAATTACCCTTCTTGGTCCAGAGCAAGTTGTGGTCACGATACTGGTAAGGTGGGAAGCGATACCTGTCATCTACCCACCTCTGGCGTTCATGGGCGGCACAACGCTCAAGTCCTGCGGGTCGGTAACCCGGCTGCTCTCTCGGCCTTGAGGTGGTGAAGGTCGGCAGCTTGTAACCCTCCGTAACAAACCAGCCCTGCTCCAAGAATGCCGTTGCGTCCACCTGAGCCTGCAGTTCAACCGTCCCGCAGCCCGTCCAAGTCTGTGTTCCTTCCACGGGAGGTGAGATAGACACGCCCTCCCCCTCTTTCAAGTCCCAATCAACCCAGTACAGACGAGGTCTATGACACAGGCTAATGCCCCCTGAGTCGATCTTGTAGGGAAGTGTATCAACAGCCTCACTCATAAGGATGCGGTCCGTCTCCGTCATTGAAGCTACTGGTTCCATCAAAAGGTGAACCTGGGCCCATGGAAACGCCTCCTTGAACAAGTCTCGGATTCGGGGTACTTCCTGGAAGAGACAACTCCGAGCGTCGCGCAAAGCGCCTTTCTTGGATGCGTTGAGCCCACTCACACCTTGACACGGTGGGCCAGCTCCAATCAGAATCATGGCCACCGACGGAAAGCGCATCGCTAATCCCTTCACCAACTCAGCATCGACGGTCTTCACATCCTCATGGAAGATGGTGTCTGGGGAAAAGGCCTCCACAACGCGTCGTCCGGTATTTTCTTTCTCCACGCTCAAATGGCCCACCCCAACTCCCAAGCTGTCCACGGCCAGCCGGAGAGCACCATGTCCATCAAACAGCCCCACTGTGAAGATCTCCTGCCCTCCGTGTGCAATGCTGCCACTCCATACCCCGTCAAGCCTTCACTCACGCATATGCCCCCACCCGTAGTGGAAGCGTCACTGCAAGTGACATGTTCCATGAAGGGGCAGCGAAACTCAATCTGTGCCAGAGGGCTCAGGAGGATGAAAGTCAGCAACTCCCTTTTCACTCCGGGAGGCACTGGAAGTCGAACAACCGGAGGTACCCGCTTTAATCTCCCACCAGGGACTCGCACAGTCCGTTGAGTGGCACTAGATTCATAATTAGCCGCTGAGTTTCGACCTCTCCCACGAATTCGCCTTTCCCAACCCCGAACATTCCGTTAAGCAGCGGTACCTGGTCGATGTGGAAGAGCTCGTCCAGCGGCACCACTTCGCAGATCTGCTTCTTGATGAGGCCCTCACAAATGGATGGCCAATCGTCACCGACCATGACTCGTGGGGCTCGGGGACATGGGAGATTCGACGTATCGATCAAGTGGTCCTCGAAATGGTCCAGGTAATGAAGGGTCCCTTGTGCAGAAATCCCTCAACTCCAATCTACCTACCTCATCGGGCAATGAGTTCCGGACGCCCTCCCAAGTCAACGTTTGAGCGACCCGAACTTCCTCCCCGTCGTAGGTGACACCCCTCTTGGCGAAAAAGTCCCGGAAGTCTAACTTCCCCAAGGGTTCGTCCCAGACCTTGAACCGCTCGCAAATCCCACACAGGTTTTCAACGATCCCATCAAGCTCACGATTGGGTCGTGGTCCATCCCCCCTGCCGCAGGCAAAGAGGTTCAATCCGAAGATCATGTCCGCACACGCTAGCTCTGACTTGGCCCTTGGCTGCAGGGGTAGAGGTAGTGGAAATATGTCATCAGGTAAATTAGGAGAGTCCTCTACCATGTTCTGCATGCGCTCAACTTCAATGTCAACCAATCTAGTCCTGGCCAAGGACATGAGCTGTCGAAAGTTCGCAAGTGAAACATCGTCCTGTACAGCCGCTGCCGATTTTTGCCCACTCCCCTCCTTCGGGAGTGAGCCCAAGCATGTGGTCTGTGGCGAGCCGTTGTCTTCAACCCCGCGGGCCGGCCCCCCATCGTGACCAGCTACCCGACCTACGCCTAGGCAGCCCGTCAACTCGACTCCCTCAGCACGGGAGTCCATCAATGAATTCAACTCAGCTTCTTCTCCTCGTCGTGGTGTCGTGGGCCCATCCATGCCTGCCAACATCGATGTAGCCAAAGGGACCTCAACCGTCCCGTGAAACTGATCAAGCCCTTCTTTGCACCGTGATCGCTTCAACTCTCGCACATTGTCAACCGGGAGATTGTCTTTTCTCTCCCCCTCCCAACACATTGGCTCGTCACCTGGTCCGCAGCTCCTCACTCTTTGTCGCCTTTGTCGTCCTTCCTCTTCCCTTCACCTTTTCGATTTCCTTTGTCCCGATGCTTGCCGTCGCATTTTCCCTTCTCTCTCTTGCCTTTGCGTTTGCCTTTTGAACCTTTGTAGGAATCTCTGTCTTCCCAATGCCACCGGCTTGCATTGCGACGCATGATGCGCTCCTCCGTCTGCATCTCTTTGCCAGCTTCTCCCGCTTCTGGAAGGCTCAGAAGAGTTGGCTTCTCTGAACCCACCAACTCCAGACGTCTTGTGACGTCTATGGCTGTACCTCTTGCCATGGCCTCGAGGGCTTTCAGTCGTTGACTGGACACATCTAATGCGGCCGCTTGACGACCACGCAAACTCAGGTCGAGGATCGTGGCGAGGTGGAGTGACTCTCGTGCAATTTTGAAAGAGTTTGTTTGTCACCCAACTTCTCGTGGTCATCACATCCGCCACCTCCAGCGCCAAGCCACGACGGGTGTAGGCCTGCCTCAAACGCAAATCCGTCAGGGTGTCTCATGAGCCCTCAGATGGCCGCTGGCATCGCGCTTGCACGATGGGCTTGTCGGTCTTGGTGTTCTGCGAGTCTTGGTCCCGTGTCGGGATCTCATGAGGTGCCAAGTGCCTCCTTGTCCACCACATGGCGGGCTGGCTCCAACTGGTCACTGATCTGCAGGTGGCCATAGTTGGCTCGCAACTGAGCCCAGCGGGTTTTCCGCTCCACCGGCGGCAGCTTCCTCGTCTTGGTCCCCGTCAGCCTCCTGGGCGCCCTCAAGGCGTTGCCTCAACTCAGCTGCCACCACTGTGTAGGCCTCGTGATAGAGCTTCCTGAGTTTCGGAAGATCAGCGTGGTCTGCCCTCTTCATAATGGGTGTCACTACGTGGGTGATGAAGGCAGTGTCATCGCCAGCTCCCGGTGCCCAGCTACTTGGTAAAGCAAAAGTCGAGAGCGTGTTCCACCCCTGCCATGGCATCCTTGCAGCCATCCAGCCCCAGGTCTTTGAGCTTGGGTTCGAACACCGCTGCTGACTCGGTGAGTGTGGCCATGGCCAAAACCCCACCACTGAGCCTCACCTGCTTCGGTCAATCGCTTCACTTGACTCACCGCTCACGGCCTACCGAGGACTAAACACTTCTTCAACTTTATTGACTAAATCATTGACTTCGCAGACACTCAGCTCTTCTGCCCTACCAATGACTAAACATTACTTCCACCTTCTTGACCCATTTGCAACTTTGCTCCTCCCGGTAGTCCTGCTCAGCGCACTTCCATGTGCAGGACGTCCCTGCTTGACTTTGACCTGGCCCGGACTACCCGGTTGCAGGTCTGATGCGGGAACTTCTCCCACCGTACGCTTCACTTCACTTGGCAACTTGCTAATGGTGAATACTTGCACTTCCTTTTAAGTTCTAACCTATCCCACTGCTGCTCACTACGCTCACGTCAACTGCTCGCATCTTTTTCCTCGTTTAAACATCACTGCAGAGATGGGCCTACCTTCATCAGTGCTGCCTCGGTGGATTGTTCCGGTCAGCCCGTGCCTGTACAGGTCCGTGTTGGACTTCTTCGGAGCTCCCAACCTAGCATGCACTACTGCTTCAAGGTTCCTCTCATCTTCGCTGTCTTGGGCCTCATCAACCGTCTCCTCTTCTTCACTCGACAACTGATCAGCCTCCACCAGTCGAAATGAGGTCTTGTCTGGCGTTGGGACCTCGTGCATCTGCCACTTGTTGTGCGGCTCTGGTAGAAGCGCCTCATCCTGTTCATCACCTTCTTGGACCACTCGAGATTCACTTGCCAGCGGGTCCATCCCCGCGAATCGAGTGTTGCGTGGCGCATCTGGCCTGAACCTACCCTCATGGATGTCCGTGATGATCGTGGTGAGGCTCTGCAGTCCAGCGGCCAATGCATTCCTGTTGTAGATGAGGATGAGGACTGTCTTGTCTTTGGGTTTGACATGGTATCCCATCAACCGCCTCACCTTCTCGGGGATCATATACTTTGCCATCCACGACAGTGCAGTCGCTTTCGACAGTCGGTTCGTGCTGAATGCCCTGGCTGTCACCAAACCTCAGCCTCCCGTAGATGCACACCAGACAGTGACCTGCAAAGATCCTGTCTTGAATTTGGAAGGACTGCTCACAAACCAGTCTCTCCAAGATGTTGACTTGATGCACTGTCAAAGCGTCTCTCTGCCTCAGGATCCGCTTGGTCAGGAAGCTTCGATGTGCAGAGCCTGAGATTCTGGCGCTCTTCAACGCTTCATCAACTCCTTCCAGCTCCAAGGTCCCCTTGCAGAATGCCAGGGCACTTCGAAAACTGGATGCTCTTGTTGCTGGCGCTCCATCCCTCTGCAACTGATCCACATACTCATAGCACTGGTCCTCGTCAAGAGGGAAGGGATTGAGACCCTTTGCGCGAGCCCACCTGATGTACAACATCATCGCACTCAACCTGACTTGCAATGTGTCGTTCTTTTTCTTCGCAAAGATGTCATCCAGCACTTGTCCTCCACTCTGCATCATCATCGTCTGATCACGACCTGCCACCCAGCAAGGACTTTGTCCCCTTCCTCGGTTTGCGCTCTGTCCCATGGAAGTCTCGTCCTTTCCTTCGACACAAAGCTCGACTTCACCTGGGTTGCAACTTGTGGCTCACCTGGCGGGTCGACTTGCACTTCCATGAACTTGGCACTTCGTGAACTCTCCTTCAGGCACTCGAGGGGGATGATGTTGACCTGTCTGTTGAGGACCAAGCCTGCAAAGCCACGTTCCCATGGCATCCGAATACTCTCAGGCACAAACTTTCGAAGTTTCTGCTGCTCACTCAGTATCATGTCATACTCGTCCTTGTCAACCTGCATGGCCACCGGAGGAAGTTCTGACCTCGAAGATGAAGCTGCTTCTCCATCAACCATCCTTTTCAGCTGCATAAGTGGGCTCATGATGCTTTCATCTCCATCTCCCACTGCAGTCGGCGTGTATTGTTCTGTAGGAGATTCGCCGCCATCTTCATGCCTCATCGCCTCGATCTCCCGCACACGTACTGCAAGGTCCTCGAGGCTCTCGCCCACCTCCTCATCATCTGTGACCGTGATGGCCCCCCCCCCCGCACCATCCCCCTCCATAGGGGCGTCAACCAGGTCGTCCATGGCAAACGAAAAAGGGTGCTAGGGGGGCCACTTACTTTCAGCCAAAATGGCCACATGTGCACACCCACTCACTCACAACGTTTGTTCGTTGTTGTTTCGTTTGCAAAAGACACTATTACGTTGTAACAGCATGCATGCTGCATATCTTTTTTGCAGTATCAAATATGGAGGGCAAACTACCACTTAAAATTTGTCTAAAATTTATGGACAGCCAACACGCAGGCCACATGGCGTGCCGTTTTCAAGTTTTATTACACGACAGTGGCGCAAACAACGTCAGTATCAGTACTTCTTCTCATGTCTAAGAACAAACACTAAGAACAAACATTCACAGGAACCGTCTCAACACCTCAAGGCAGCATAGAAACCAATCAGTAACAGCAACACTTGGCAACAGTTGTAAATCATCGCAGCCTGTAACAGTTTCTCCGGGGTACATGAAAGAATCAACCAGGTCAGCGGAAAGCACCTGCATAAGCCTATGTACGAACAGCATTTGAGAAACATGAACGCAAACGCAAATCTTGGTAGTTTCGCCCGTGAAACACATATCTTGTTCGACAGGTCACGCACACTGCGCGGAAGCTGTTCTTGAGCAGCTCTGCCTAACAAAGTGGCAAACTTGGATTCCTATCGTACAAAGTTTGAAGACCATAGACATGGGAATGTGGCGGAAACAGTAGGGCCGCAATGTGCAAGAACGAAATAAACATCCGAACCATTGAATTAAAGCACATGGTTGAATCCTTGATCATTGTGTCTCTTCACAAAAGTCGCTCAGACGAAGTTGCTACAATGTAGAACAGGTAGTGCGAGATCAAAGGAAGTGTCCGCGCTTGTTCGCTCCCGTGGAAGGAGATCTCGACGCGCGGGATTGACCTGAGAGCAGCTGACATGAGCTGTTGAACGTATACATTTCCCCGAGCATACGGGATACCCCCCCACAAGCAAATCGTCTCCGTCTATACCGATCCTCGAGTAGATCGAATCTAGGATCAAAAAAACATGCATCATGCGACCATTCATCCTTTCTCAGCCATCAGTGTTACTGTATATACGATCCTTTTTTTACTTCGGCGCAACTGTATCGGCTCCAAATGAATGGCCACGAATGGCAGGAACCACGCCGCCCACATGTAGCCGTTGATAATTCATTCAACCGCCTGACTCTTTGCCCAAAAAACTGCGAAGTGACTCTGGGCTGTCTAGGGCGCCCCTCTGCCAGTTCACCGAAGCTGCTCCACACTCACCGCGGAGACTCAAATCGAAGCTACAAGCAATCTCTCTTGACGAGGCGCGTGAAGTAGTCTCCAGCCTCAGCGCAATGTCTGAGCTCAGTCTGTTCATGTCTGTTGAGTCTATTGCCTCTGCCTACCCTTAAGAGCTTAAGAGTTGCAGTTGAGATTTTGTTCAGATGCAAAGAGGACGTTTCGCCATTCGACAGAGTACCTCAGTACCTTCATCCTCTTCCTCTTCTTCGAACCTTGCGGTTGTCTAAGTCAAGTTCTAGGCCGGGGGTTCTTGTTTCCTCGTCCTTGTTGTCACATTGAGTGAGCCTTGTTCTCACACTGGAACTTCCCAGATCACATACTTCAGCCCCTAGGGCAACAAGATAGGAGACATGGTAAGGCACACGACTGTCACTGAGACCACAAAAGTCTTGGACAGTTTGAATCCATCCCAACCAACTCCTCAACCTTATTGACGTTCTTTCCGGCACTACTCTTCCTAAAGCCTTCTCACCGAGCTGCCAACTCAGTGACCTGCTTAGCCGCACTGGCGCAGATTTTGCAGGGATCGCACTGGACTTCCACGATGCCATCGGGACATTTGGAGAGCGCCAGATACCTGCGCTGCGTCCAAGACCCAGTGAAGGCCCACCAAACCTACTAGGACCCTGCAAAGTATGGGATCAGTGAGGAAGTAACAGCTTCTGCAGGCTGTCTGCAGGTCCCCACAATATCCTGTGTACTCTCTCTTTAACAGAAAACACTCCCAAGATGAGAACAGTCAAATGACCCAAATCCGGCATCACCCATCTGCACCTCGTGGCAACATTGAATTTGGAGGCTCACTGAGTATTGGAAAACAATATGCTTTAATACAGTGATTCATCAGTAAGTGTTTGTCTAAAAGTTTAGGTATTCTCCCGGAAACCTCACAAAAAAGGGTCTGTCGATTCAAAGGTGGAACAAACAAACAAAGACACTTTACACCTTTGTTTCTTCAGTCTATAGACGTCTATAGACTCATAGACCACCTCTTGTCCAAGATTGTCCCATCGACTGCGAAAGCGTGAAAGCATTGTATCCTGTATCTACTTGCTCCCCAATGTCAGTTGATATTCTCCTATGAAACAAAATCATACGAAACACAATGATTCTAACCGCATCCAGGGCACTGCGAGGTCAGGGTCTCCATTCCTGTGCCGGACGAGAGACCCCCCACAGTGCGCACAATTTAAGCACTGGTGGATCCTGTTGGCCATTGCCCAAATTGTGGGTGGTAAAGCTCACCACTTGAAGTACAGATCTTCCAACAAAGAGTACGCGACTATTATGAGTGAGCTGCCTTGCCGAGTCTTAGCACTCACCTAAAGTCTCAGGCCAGCTTTGCAGATTAAGACTGGAGACAAAAGCATCAAGCAAAATAATTGGTGTGTGCACAGCGCAGCAAACCTACAGATTCAATCGATACATGGATCCGGCCAGGTGATGTGCAGGCCTATGCGCGAGAGGAAGAGGCGATTCAGGAAGGTATCAATGAAGGCACCTCAAACGGTTGAGAGAATTTGGATGAGATGGTGCACGATACCTGATCTGTTGGAATGGCCGACACAAGGCCCTAGGCATCTAGGGATCTTTAGTGGACACATCACCATACCCACCTCTTCTTGATTCTTAGGAGGTATCTGAATGCACTCCACAGGATTTGTAAAGCACATTATCTTGAACCAAATGAAAAGGCGGGGGGCGGTTCCTTGAAGAAGCGTGAGCTATCCTGCGTCCATACTAGTAGCGTACTAGTAAGGTACTAGCTACCTCAGTTCCTTACTTAATTAAGTAGAGAGGAGGGGGAGTAGGCTTTAAAAAAGAGGTCAAAACAGCTCCGTGAGCCTCCCAGAAAGGCAACGCTGCTGTTCTTTCGTTGTTTGTTTCTGCTGCAAGGCCCCGCACCACAGCCACCAACGCAAGACTTTGAGCGACTCAATACTTCCAGACAACGAGGAGCGTGTGTCTTCATAAGGCTCACCCTTTGCTTGTTGCAGTTCCTTAGCATCAGCAAGTGTCAAGGTTCTGCTTTGGAGTCCATTCCCAAACTTGCAGATGTTGCAATTACTACAAACCACAACTCCAAGACAAGTGCTCGGGCTTCCAACTATGAATCAGATTCTCGGTAATTTACAGAATTGTCTGTCTGATAGTGAGGGTCGAAACAATGATGCTCTTTCACTTGTCCTTTCGGAGACACCATAGGGTCATCATGTCCAGGCTCTAGTCACACCCAATCGGTCTAGCAGCGCTCCAAGCTTGCATACCTCTTGTCAAGCGAAGCGCGTGATCCTGTCAGAGCCATCAAAAAGCATGGCTAGACGGCAAAGGGAGCCCTAGTTGTTCAGCGAAAGCCACTCCCAGGTTGATGTAAAGATGCAAAAACATCAACCCCAGGGGGCAAAACAACAATCCATTCTCCATCTTTCTGGACAACCCTAGGATCGCCAGATGCTTGACTTCCTCTCTGAACAGCTGGATGTGCTTTGTGCGTCAGCATGGAAGGAAGCGCGACCCACTAGTAAATGTGACCAACATCTGTCTGGTAAAAGCCTATCCAGCCAAGTCCGGTACGAAAGGGATACGATGGTCGTGGTTCCAAACTCGAATGAACAGGATCGTCTACTGGAGCCAACATGGGTTCTGCATGTTCTTGGGGTTGGAGGCCATCGCTATGGGGTTGGAGGCCATCGCTAGTAGGTTGGAGGGCATTGCTATTAGGTAGAGTATTTGGTTTTGATCCACACTCACATCTGCCACCCCAGACTGAGCCGTGCCTCATTGCGCTTCTTGAAGCGTCGAATCACGTCTCTGAAATCTTCTGACTTGGCTTGCAGCACCTTCGTGGGGCATCTCCTACTAAAGAACCAAAGAAAACAAAGTCTAAAGGACATCTAAAGCGGTTATTTAAAAACACACACACAAGGCAAATAACAGGAACACAGATGAAAACAGACAGACAAGGTCTAGAGAAACATGACAAGTGAACTAAAGGAAAATCAAGGTCTAGAGTCTAAAGTCTAAAGGAAAAACAAGAACAAAGACAAACAAGAAAATACGATCTCCTACTAGAGATGTTTGAATTGGAGACGTTTGAGACATATGTGATTATGTAATTATGCAATATTATGCACATGTAATGCATATGTTGCACGGAACACAGGACATGTTCTCACCTCAATGGGCGCAAAGGCCTTAGTGCCGAACACAAACATCATGGATCTGACCATGGATGGAGTGCGAGGAAGTGAACTTGTTTCGATACAGGTGGAGTATACTGCACATCCACTCCCAAGGAGTCTCGGTTGCTAAGACTTCTTTGAGTAAATGCAGTTGGTCTCTGCTGCATTACATTAATTTAGCTGTCCGCCTACACTACAGTAACAAAGAATAAGTTGCCAGTTCTTTGACCCAACGAACAACAAGCGAAGGGTGGTCCCAGCAAACAAGACCACATCCCTGACCTCTTCAAAAGAAGCCGCAAAGTCCGCACGGACACTGAGGATATCTTTCATGTCCTCCGGGTGAACACGTGGCATTCATCAAATCAAATCATACTGTGTATATATGCATTAAATCTTTCTGAACACCTTGGCGCTAGCTGCCTAGCTTTTCGTCAACAAAGACTCAATGCCTGAGTGCCAAGATGCACCCTTCATAGGTTACCCATTGCTACTATGAAACCAAACAGTTTTCAGCGGCTTTCTTGCTGTCCGAAACTGGGAGTGAACAAGCGAAAAAGAATCGTTCGCATCCTGCAGGTCTGGCAGCATGTCGAAATGAGCAATGCGATTTGCCAACCGCACTGGCAGCTCCTCCTGCGGCACAAGTCTAAGATTCCATCCACCTTTGAACTCCAAAGGCAGTTGTGATCCAGCATCAACCGTCGACTTCCTGCGTGCTTCCAATCTGAACCTTTCTCTGGACGCCAACCCAGCTCCTGCAAGATGCTCTGAAGGCCCTCAGGGGTCTTCATGGCCTGAAGGAGATGGACATCTCAAAACAACACTACTCTATACTACTCTAACAAGCCCCTTACAAATAGGGCGCGAGACACATTGGCACCAGGAAACCCTTTGGCAACTACTTTCCGTGGACAGTCAAGTCCGCATCAATATCGGATCCCAGAAAGCTGCGTCAAGTGTAAATGCGATTTACCTGATCTCCTTAGTATTAGTCCATGCTACACTTGAACACAGTGTGCTGTACGTAGTTAGAACATTTTGAAGCGCACACCCGAGTGGTGGAACACAAAAGACAACGATGAGAAGTTGCTTAAAGACCACTACTAGAAATTCCTCTCCAGCTACAGCGCCAGCTACGGGTCAGTAGGTTCAATATGGTCCAAGGTGCTAGAATCTCCGTGAGGCGAAGCGGCGTTGGCTTTCGCCTCAGAGATCATTGGACATATGGTTCAGGTTTGGATGGGTTTGGTATTTATATAAATATGTATATTTATATGAGCGGCGGATAACTTGTTGTCTAGTTGTCTGGCCCAGGGACATAGCTTTGAATGGGTTGGCCCGCAATGGTTTTTGTGGGTTTTGTAAAGGGCATTGGTAGATAGGTCAGCCCCCATCGCTAATGCAGGTTTCATGCAAGTGCCCTATCACACGTCCACCCGTGCCTAATTTTAGTCTTCGCAGATTCTGTCGGATCCGCATTTTATGCCTATCTAGCAGAAGGCTAAAGGGTTCATCCATGTTCATCCAACTTTGCCTTCGAACTCCTGATAATCTCAATTGGATGTCTGACCTGTTCAAACAGGTGACGTTCTCGAAGTTCTGTTCAGCCACCATCACTTCCAGCCGGGTCGGGCAGCTTCGCCGAGAAACCCTGCGAAGTCTGCTAGGTCGCCGCTGAGGGCCACTCCACGCCCTGGGAGAAAGGCCGTCCTCTCGAGCCTCTCCTCTGGAGCCCTGAGCGGCCGACAGTCGGAGTCTCCCAGGTGACAAGACTCCGGGCAATTTCGCGTGTAGTTGCATGATGGTATTGCTCTGAACGTCTTGTTGTTGCCGTATTCCTCTTGAGTGCTCTTTATTTTTAACTTTTTGTTTTCAAACTTTTACAATCTCACGTTGGTGATTACGCTCGAGGAAAGTCTGCCGGAAGACTGACCAACTCCAAAGCCGAGACATGAAGTAAATTTTACAGTATCTTTAGCTGCTTTCCTTTACATTTTCACACATGTGCGGCGGGATGAATATCTATGTAACTCTCAAAGACTGCCACAAAACCACCACCTTGAAACCAGGCATGTGTTCAGTCATATGTTTGTCATTGCTGTTTCTAATAAGTACCAGCCATGGGGCAACCGCCCCAAGAACCGATGGAACGATGGATTCAAGTGGGTTCATTCAAGATGTTGACGCCCGAAGAACCTAAACTGTTCTCAACTGTTGTCCTGTCCGTTGTATGGCCAAGCCGCCGAGATCCCAAAGAGCCCAGCGAGCCTGCGCCCAACAACGAGCCGTCCTAGGTCAAAGCCAGGGTAAGCTCCGGATCGACTCCAGTCCTAAACCCGGCAACTGCTGGGATTCTTTTACTTTATTAAGTTTTGTTCCTATAAAATCTAGGAACCAAATTGACCAAATTACTTCACTTCGAGTGACCCCCACCGTGATATTTCAAATCCTTTGTTTTCGTGCCATGGTGAGGAACATGTTGCCATGGTTGTGAGCATGTAGCTTTGTGGGTCCTCGGGTTTAGGATTGTTATTCACGCCGCTCCGCGGCAAGGTCCGCCCGCACCGCCATGAAACAGTTGCCCAACAACAGGGGCAAAAACTGTCGCCCACGCAGCCTCGAAATCAGAAAAACCCTACAAATCAATAGCGAGTCGGATGAGTGATGGCATGACGCAACGACGATCATAAAAGGTAATACTCCAGAAGTATGCGCTATCTTCATTCATCGCCATATATCACCAGGGTTCATCATGTTGCCATTGGCGTTGCCGAAAACCCCACTATGTACCGTACTTTACAGTGTTTTTTTACTCTGTGAGGCAGAACCCCCTGCAAATAGCGCTGTTTTTGAGCTTGCCGTGGCCCAAAACACCGCTATTTGCAGTGTTTTTGAATCAGCTGTCCAAAAAACACCGCAATTTGCGACGTTTTCAACAACACGGTTCCCAAAAACATTGCTATTGGCAATTTGCGAGGTTTTTTACATTTTCGCGCAAAGACGTCAAGCCTCGGCAATGTGCAAAAACACAGCAAAAACCAATGTTTCTGCCCAACAAAAACGCCGAAGACCGTCACCCAAACAGCTCCGAAATCATGAAATCTGGCCCCCCGATCTCCCGACAAAACACATGGAAAAAAAAAACATCTCAATTCCGAAAATCGAAGACCAAGAATTGAAAAACACCAGTTTTTTTCACTTTTCTCTTGCTGACTCTGGGCGGGCGCGTGCACGAACTGTAAAAAACATTGTTTTTGGAAGTCCGCCGTCACGACCTATCAAAAACCCCCCAAGTAAGCTTGTACCTTGCAGTTGTTTATGTAATCCGGATGATCACGCCCTGAGCACCTTCGGTGCGGGCGGATTTTAGATTTTTCTTGTGGGTCCTCGGGTTTGGGATTGTTACGTTAGTGTTAGGGAGTTCGCGTTGGGGTGTCGCCAGGGTCTCCAGTTGGCATCCAAAAGTGCTATATACCCTGTGACCGCCTGGCACGCAAAACACCCCACACACAGGTAGCTATATTGTTGTGGTTGTGCGGTTGTGTTTGTGGTTTTTGTGGTTGTGTATGTGATTGTGTTTGTGGCTGTGTGTTTGTGATTGTGTTTGTGTGTTTGTCTTTGCGATGGTGTTTGTGGTTGGCCTCCGGCAGGGAACATTGCCAGCCGAAGCTCGCGTTTGAGGTCCGGCGAGGAACACTGTCAGCCAGAGCTCGCGGTTGAGGTCCGGCGCAAGCGGATCTCGCGGTCCGGCGGGGAACTCTGCCGGCCGACGCGGTTGAGGTCCGGTGCCGAACACTGCCGGCTGACGCTTGCGGTTGAGGTCCGGCCGGGAACACCGCCGGCTGACGCTTGCGGTTGAGGTCCGGCGGGGAACACTGCCGGCTGACGCTTGCGGTTGAGGTCTGGCGGGAACACTGCCAGCCGGAGCTCGCGGTTGAGGTCCGGCGGGGAACACTGCCGGCTGACTCTTGCGGTTGAGGTCCGGCGGGGAACACCGCCGTCTGACGCTTGCGGTTGAGGTCCGGCGGGAACACCGCCGTCTGACGCTTGCGGTTGAGGTCCGGCGGGAACACTGCCGGCTGACGCTTGCGGCTGAGGT
>CAXAMN010009102.1:30859-41301 GCA_963970005.1 Durusdinium trenchii | reverse complement strand
GTTGAGGTCCGGCGGGAACACTGCCGGCTGACGCTTGCGGCTGAGGTCCGGCGGGGAACACTGCCGGCTGACGCTTGCGGTTGAGGTCCGGCACTGCCAGCCGGAGCTCGCGCTTGAGGTCCGGCGGGGAACACGTGACGCTGTTGGAATCACGAAACGAACACCTGACGCGTTACCTTTCCTGCGTCCAGTAGCTAGTAGCTTGCTTGGTTGGAATCACGAACGAAATGAAACGAACACCTCCGCCCCGGATCACGCGCCTTTTACATCCTTTTACGCAGTTCTTGAGCCACCAGGTCAACTATTGGTGGACATCACCCCAAGAAGCTCTTCCTCCTCCTTGCAATGATCTGACTCTGATTCACAATACTTAGTTGGTCCCCAATGCAGGACCTGAAAGCAGCATGATCCGGGGCAAATACAGGGTAACAACACCGGACGGCCACAAAGGGACTGCATCCCACAAAGAAGCGATGAGGTGAGGCAGTGACATGATGTACATAACACCTTTGCAATGGGCCAATGACCGGAGGCATGGAATCCAAAAAGGACTCAAGCGACAAACACATCGCGAATCACTCCAAATTTGAAGGCCTGTGGAATTTGGTATCTCCCCTTGCAACAATGCGATCGTGATTCATCATGATTCATTCTGAGATATTCTAAGGATGTTCTAAGCCAGGGTCTGACACGCTGGCATCCAACTCAGTGGGCCAAAAGGGAGTCACTGAGCTTGCCCAGCGAAGACCTGCGCTTGACGACTCACGTGTCAGGGGATCCACCGCCCCGCCAGGTCAGGAAAACATAGAGCTGTGAGATCCTTTTTGAATGAGCACCCAGAAATATCCGGTTCTCCCGTATGACATGCAACCGGCCAGAATGAAACAAAGAGACATTTGGTCACACTGATGTTACATGTAACTTACAATCAGAGTTGTCCCTCCAGGCGACGCTATTTTCTTACAAGGCAAAGGTGCTGCAGAATTCCGCCCTGAAAAATCCAAATACCATGATCACTCTTCAAACTCTTCAAAGAAACAATGAAGACCTAGAGACTTCTACAGACCAACCATCGCTGATAGGTGTTGAATTTGCTCAATTCATGCTATGTCATGGGTTTGTGATTGCGATTGTTGAGCCAACGCTTCCCAGTTGTGGTCTTGGTAACCATTGGTAACTTGGTAACCACTTCATACCTCTGAAGACCTTGCCTTGCGGTCGCCAGAGGACACGCGCGCCGCGCGCAGTACGAGCCATGGCGAGAAGACTTGGGGTCTGGCACATCGGTAACTTTCTGCACATTGGTGCGTAGCCCCACTGCAGGGGGCTCTCTGCTGAAACTCTGCCATTTGTTGGCGTGAACGAATGTATTGTGTAGATCCTGTCAGCCTAATGAATGGTTGGTGGCGGTGGCTAGAATGGAGACTGAAGTAGTGTACCCAACACATAGAGCATCAACGGACGACCATTTGCTGAAGTCTACAGTGGATGCTAACAATTCACGTACTTCATGCGGAATGGACATTTGTGGTGAGTTCGGTAGCGTTCTGGCCGGGAAATCCTAGGGCTGATAAGCCACTGCGAGGTATTACTGATCAGACAAGGAGTGCCGGATCGTTGGCCGGGCCATATTGATGTAAAAGGCGTCGACCAAACCGTCAGGACTCAGAGCCTTAATGTTTGAGATCCACCCATCTTGCTTTCGGTCCTACCTGTTCTGGTCCTATCCTTCGTTGCAACAACCTCATGTATTTGCATGTCTGGTCTGAGAAGGGTTGCTCCGTTTCAAGCATCTCGGGGTCTCACGCCCCAGCTGACATGATATGGATAACCACCAATTATATATGACCAAGTTTCAGGTGAAATGCTGCTTGGCCATGCACAAAGGCAAAAGACTTTCACCACAATATTATCATTGCCTTACGTTACTTAAACAGTTATGTTTTGCTACCAGGCTACCAAAACATGCCGTTAGTTCTTGACACACAGAGTCAGTCTAGCAAGAACTACGTCACTATGTACAAAAATAGAGAATATATGAGAATACACTCTTTTTCATCTATCCATCATCTCCGTATCCTTTTCTATCCATCCCTGTCCTCGGTCTCCAAGGGCAAAGCAGCCAGTTCTTCCACACCTTAGCAGCGGAAGCACTTGAAGGGTGAGAAAAGATTGACACTCGGTCACGAATCACAAGGTTTCAAATGCCTAAAAATGGCAACGTTGTCAAGGAATTGAACACGAACACTGGCTGGCCCAAACCAGTCAAAAGCTTTAGGGGACACTTGTTGGCTTTGAGTTGTTGAGTAATTACCTTAGTTAAACATACAATATCTATTTTTCAATATCAGCCCTCCAATACCAAACAAGTGACATGCATCATACAACGAAGAAAATGGAACTTCTCTGCTGAACTGCATCAAGCAAGGGTTAAGGGGGTGCAACTGAGCTCTTTCCTGAAGGGATCGCTTGATCTGCCAACAGGCTTTAAGAAAACTGGGTTTGGATTCGGATCGTGAATGCATACTTACAAATATCTGCCGAAAAAAACTGCCTGAAGCCAGGAAGTTCATTTCATTGGCATTGACCACAGCATTTTTACTTGCTTGATACCTACATCTTCCCTTTGTAGTACTGGTCCACCTGCACAATTCACCCCATCAAGATGAGCCATGGTGTCTGCCTGAGTCTCTGGCGACCTTGCACAGATAGAACCTGCGGTCAGGCAGCTTCTTTCCGGAGGGCTTTCGGAGGGCTTTGGAATATTTGGGAAGGTTTCAAGCAAATGCCTTGCCCTGTCAGGGCAATGTGGTGGATGTTTGGGACATCAAGGAGTGTCACCGCCGAGAGTGGGCCGAGAGGGGAGGGCGACAGCAGGGGAGTAGAGGGCGCACAACCGCGGCGGAACTGCCATGTGTTTGGGGTCCAGAGGTTAGTCTTTTCAACGTGTATATATATATATAGGTATCCTGGTATCCTCGAGAATACTTATATATAATAAAGAGCGGTCCCTTCAATGACCAACAGTTTTTGCATGCAAGACACAAGGACATACAAAGCTAGCTAAACTCTTCAAAGTCAATTGATTTTTTATACTATGTGCCTCCTGCGATTTCTGCGTCTGCATATGACAAACTGGAGTCACCTCTTCATTGCTTCAACTATCAAATTATCTTCTCAAGTTTCACAAGAGAAGTAACATGTGGGTTTCCCAAGTCTCACATATCATGCCTTTCTTCACTTGCTGCATGACACAAAATGTATTCACGGTTTCACCATACCTTGGTAATTCTTTCAGGGCTGTCCGTACTCTGCATCTGGCAACTTGCTCCAAACCGGGCAAAGCACGAAGGATGTCAGAAATTCAGCATGCCCTTTGGTGGGAAGCTCTTTGCAGTTTAAATCAGCTTGGCTCCGGCCACAACACACACACATATATATATATATGTCTTTGCCAAAATCCCGGGGCCAGCCTATCAAAACTGCTATCAGTCTGTTAATCCTCATAGATTCACACCTCAGTATGTAGATCACCTCACCAGCTATTTATCTTACTTCTGAGCAAATGCGATGCATTCAACTAGCTATAAGCCTGTGGAGGGTGCCAAATCCTGCACCACTTGGTATGGATAAATGACCAATATTTCAGGATCTGGCACATCCCAACTCATTTGGGGAAGGGTGCCGGTTGACCTGTCATAAGTGTCCGCTGACTGAGCTGCACCTCCATTTCCAGAGCTGCCAGTTGCGAGAGAGCCCCCTGGCTGGAGACCTGGGTGGGATCCCTGGGTCTGAACTTGAATCAAACGTATTGAACACAAAGATCCCAAAAACATGGGACAAAGATCTCTGCCAAATCTTTTGGTCACTCCACTGTCTCAAGGGTGCATTTGACATGTTTTGACACAGGATCTGGGGCACAAAATCAACTATCTGGAATAGACAACTGCTTGACACACCTGCAGCGAGTTGCAGCAGCTGCATCTTTTTCTTGACTGTATTCCAAAACACATAGAGTAGCCATGGGAAATGATTGAGATTTCTGTTTCTCATGCTTTGCGAGATGTCAGAAATCGCAGTTTCTGAGACTTGTGTTTTCTGAGGAGAGCGCGCTGAGGAACAACAAAATTAAATTGTTTCTTCAAACCTTGAATGGCACTGCACCTAAACAACCCAAAAGGGACATTAATCATTGGAGATTTCAGGGTTTGCTGTCGAGTCTCAGTTCATATTTTGCAGTGTCACTGTGACTTTGTTGTGAAGACACAGTTTTTATGGCTGCGCTTCAGACTTGCTTCGGGTACGCAGCAGCGCTTGGGGAGAGTGAGATGTAAAGGGAGAAAAAGCGACCCCCCATACTAGAAGTAAGTAAGTTCTTCTAGATGAGTTTGTGAGTGGTCATGATGGTGCTGATGGGTATGATGATGATCAGGATGATGTTGATGATGATGATGACGACTATTATGAGGATGGTTCTTGAAGATGAGGAGGACCAGGGTGTTGCCACGAAGATGTCAGGAATGAAGGAAAGAAAGCAACAAGAAAGGCATACGCAGGAAAGACTTCAATCCTGCTCAGCTCTGTGTACCTGCATGCCTTTTGCAAACACCTGCAAGCACCCCAGTCTGATCAGCTCTGTGTACCTGCAGCTGTTTCAAAAACATGCCACCTACCTGATCAGCTCTGTGTACCTGCAACTGTTTCAAGGCATTTTCCATTGACTTGATGAGATTTCTGATTGACGCCTGCCACTCCTGATGTTATACCTGGGCGAGCCCTCCTTAGAAAACCCAAGGAGATCCCGGAATCCTCATAAATACTGGAGCTTTATGACGTTATGACTCATCCATGGGTGGCGGGAAAAGCCTTCAGCAAAAATGGAGGGACTGGAAGCAAAAGAAAACATATTAAACCGTTTTTGATGCGGTCTCCCTCTACGTTCTCATTAAAGTGGCTTAATTCAACCTTCTTCTGTTCTTTTTTGCTCAACATCTTTGGGAAACATGCGGAAAGCAACATCCTTAACTTTGCCATTCCTTGACAAACAGGTACTGTATATATCTACCCCCTGAATGCACTAGATCGATGAGATTCTGCAAGCATTTGAGAGGCCCCGAGCCTTTTCTTTTCAGAACACGAACAACATCAAACAACAACTGTTCAAGAGACCACCAGCGAATGCTAGTCTCGGAGTACTGTGCTTGGGCTTTTGGATACTTTTGTGTAGAAGAAGGTACGGGCGTCGTATATGGAAGGACATAGCAGAAATGAGATGAAATGAGGAGACTGGGCTTTCTTTTTAACATGGCATGGGATGCCCCTGAGCCTTTTCAAATGCCATGCCATCTCTTGTTATTGCCCCAACCATTGAGCTCACGAAGACCCACCCCCCGGAATTCTGGAGCGCCCGACGCTATACCACCGAGGGAACTCCCGAGGTTTTCGCTTCACGACCTCCTCAGAACGCTCCGACCCAAAGGAGAAAAGATGCACCAAGGCTAGCTTTGGAGAACTCCGACCCAATAGTGAGCCATGTTTCCTTTTTGTCTAGAGATGGTCAAACTTGATCCCCGAAACACTGGTCAAGAAGGGGCAAATAGCCTTCTGGGTATTTTGGACTGCTGATGCTGAGTGGACACTTTAAAGCCTTCCCATTTCTACCCATTTCGATCATCTTCCCATTTACCCTTACCCAGAAGACCCTAGGCCCTAGAAGCATAAAAGAACAGCATCCTGAAAGTAGGCGAAGAAAAATCAAACACCTAAAAATGCCTTTGGACCCGAAACCCTGTTTAAATCCCTCACTCTTTGGGTGAAGCCATCGCCTTTGAGGTTTGACCTCACAGCTGAGCCTTCGCACTGGGGCCTCCTTGTTGGGCCTCAGCTAAGTGGAAGCTTTTGCCTTGTTGCAACAGGTCCGATAGTAATAGTAGATAGGTCGGACCTAGGGGCCTAAAGGCCGAGTGGTTGGTGCAATTTCACTTTGGTACTGACATCCCATCACATCCTGAACACATCTTTTCGGGACACCATCAAAGAGTCAAAGTTGGAAGTAGCACCCAAGCTATTGAACGCCATATCACTGATGGAGGCAAATCCCATGTCCATCTCATTCCAGAGGTTGAGGGAAGCAAACACCCTGCACGAAGTTGGACCTGTCCATACCAGGCCGGATTCCTAGCAACAAAATACTTGCAAACCTGAGTGAGTCTTCTCAGAACTAGCCCGTCTAGACATCCTGAGCTTCATACTTGCTCACAGGTGGCTTAGCATCAGCCTGGCATTCCCACCCATGGGCGGCAAACATTTCTATGCGGCACAGGAAGGACGTTGGTCGCCAGCTGATGGGAATCTGTCTGAGCCCTTGCGATGAATTGGATATGAAACTGTTGGTATGACTTAATGCGAGGATGCTTGATTCCCGAACCTGTTTTGCTTGTCACCTCTGTCAGGATTCACCACTCCAAATATCCCACCAATTTGCACAACGCCAACACTCCACCAACCCAGCTTTAAACAAAGCACCCGCTTGCCATGTTTCTGCTCCTGCCTTGGCTGGTTTAGGTGCCAGGGGCGATGAGGTGCTGGCGGTGCCCAAGCGGATTAAAAGACGTGGCACAGCTGGCGATACCAGCCTTCTTCGTGGTAATTATATCAACCCAGGTGAACTTCTCAGGAAAATACAAGAACTGTAGGCTATGGAGCTTCCACTCCATTTGTCTGTCCTTGGCGCCTCTCTGGTCGTTGGCCCTTTATGGCAACTTTACGCACCCACAGATCTACAAAAACGTGCCAGGATTTGATAACTCAATTGAAGTGAACATCAGCAGCCAAGTGCGGTGACCAAATTTTAACAAAATTGTTGAAACGTTGTGCCAAAGGTGTCCAGATTTCTAGAGACCGTGAAATCACCCGTGGTGTGTTTAGCCATGAAGACTAGAAAATATAATCAATGGCTACAAACACGTGCAGCGAGCACTTCCAAACCTTTGACCACAAAAAACCTGCGTGCCGGCAGGAATTGATGGAACGTACTTAAAAAGGGAGAGCACCTCGGAATCTTCTCCCAAGCCGGAAGCAATCCCACAATTGACCAAGGTTCTAGTTGTCTTCAATCGCCGGAAGGGTCACCCAACAAAAACTGTTGTGGACATTTTGCGAACCATACAGGTTGGCGAGTTTACTCGTGCTTACCTCCATCGCAGAGCTATCAGGTATTTGGATCATGCCCGAAGTGATTTGGGAGGACTTAGACCTTTCTGACACCCTCGCGCCTGGAACCAGGCGCAGGGCCTGAATTCTGGCCGTGGGAGCAAAGAGTCCAGTTTTCAATGGGGATGGTTGGGGGCTTCATTCTGAGGATGTCACTAAGCCGCTAGCTATACAGATGTTATCTTATGATCATTCGTCTTCTCGTTTTTCGCATGTCATCCTGCATGGGTGGTTGTGACTGGCGATGACATGTATTCTGACACTCCTCCTCCACCCATGCAGGTGACGCACTCTGTCACCTTTCGTGCCTCTGATCAAAGTGAAGGATGGAGTCTCCGTGGAAATCCTGTACATTGAAAATCGCTCCATCAACCTAGAAGAATGCTGGTCAGTCAGCAGGAACTGTTGATGATAGTTGTCTTGCTACCCGCGCATATCGAATCTTATAGGTCGCCAGAGAGTGTGCATCGATCCATGCACATATGTGAAGCTCTTTCCCTTTCATCACCTTCTTCAGTCCTTTTCTCATCCGTTCTTTGTGCTCCAACTCTTGATGCTCTTCTTGTCCATCTCTGTCTCCTCCATTGTTGACCATCTTGAGCATGTAGATCAAACAAAACAACCTCCTTTTGGTCACTCCCTTTGCGCCGGTGTCTGCGCAGTTCAACTCTGTGGGTATTGGGCTCACTGACAATATCTTCTCCTGGTTGCACCCAGTGCAACGAACACGGCCAATGCCCTGTCTCTGCACCGTAGCCCTTGCAGCCTTGCAGCTGAACTGTCTGATCTCACTTTCATCTCGCACTCTTCATTCATCAGCTTGATCCATAGATGGCGTACAAGCAATCCATCTGACCATCTGAACATCCTTCGGCGATGGCCACACAGGCGATAGGGAGATGGACTTTTGTGACCCCACTCTTGACTCCATCAAGTTGGCGTCAAGGAACAGTTGGAATGATGTTGCGCTCTACCTGTCGTTTCTGTTCCCAGCATAGCCTGCGTCTGCCACAACTTCAATTTGTCCTCGACTTCTTGCGCGTCTCTCACATCCATGACAGATTGGCCTTTTGCTCGCGCTGAGATCCTCACTCCAAAATATTCAGTGCCCTGAAGGTATGAGCATACGTGCCAAGCATTCTGCCAAGCTTGCTTTCTTGTTTTGGCCATTGAGCGATCCAAGCTCTGAATGCTGAATTGGGCATCTGGTCTTTCCCGTGTACATCAACCTGCCAACCACGCTCCCGTAGCGCGTGATGTCCTCTCCTTGTAACTCTTGGCTCTCGTCCTTCTTGCTGAAGTTCTTCCTGTATGCCTTCTTGAAGAGGTCTAGATCCTTGCCTAAGCTTTCCCCTATGTAATCGCATCTGACACTGTCACCAATCTCTGTAGAGTGTGATTCCGAGATATGAGAATATCTCACCAGATCTGAACGGTCCTTTCTCCTCTGAACTCCTTCATCTTCTTCTCTTCTCTGCCCACCACGAACACATCATCCGCGTGGACAGTGATGTACAGGTCTGTGCTTCAGCAATGTTGGCTGCGTGACATCTTGTTCCAAACCGAACTCCATGGCTGTGTTTGCAAACAAATAGAACCATTGTGGCGGCTGTTCGCATGCATTCCCCTCCAACCAACTCATTGTTCAACTCCTCATCGCCACGCGCCTATGACCATATCTTTTCCTCTGAAACTCTCCTCAGGCGCAAACCTTCTTATGGTCCTGGCCTCAAATGCTCCCTCCGGGGTGAGAATCACACGTTGGTCACTCCAGCAGAGCTTTTCCCAAGCCAAATTCCCCGTTCAAACACACATCGCTCGCTTTGTATTTGATCAATCGTTTGAAGAGAACAATTTCACTGAATGGGGCTAGCTTGCCATTGTACGAGTGTCCAGTCGCTAATTCGTATCTCACTCAACCAACCTTCTTGAGCGCGCGAAAGCGGTTGATCAGGAAGGAGGCATGTCCGAAAGCCCATGGAAACATATGAAAGCTGCCATTGATCTCGGTGTGGGCCTTGCTCTCAGCAAATGATCTCAATCAATTTGCAATCTTTCGGGCCGTTTGTGCAGCGCGTTCCCTGCCGCTTCCTGTTAACTTGATTGCGCACGGCAAGCCCATGACTGTCCTCGCCTGTTGTACTGTCGTGAATCTGCCTCATAGCCTTTTCTGCGGCCCTTGTCTCCGGGCTTGCGTTCCTGCAACACCGTGGTTGCTTTTGCTGCATGATGTTGCAGTTCCACTTGTCTCCCTTGTCTCCAAATACATTCTGGTGCTCTGGGATTTTGCACTTGTCTCCCGCTTGTCTCCCTTCTCTCCCAATACATTGTCTCCCACTTGTCGCATGGCTTGTCTCCTTTCTTGTTATATACATTTGTCTCCACTTGTCTCCGCTTACAGGATACACTTGGCCGAATGTTCGGAGGCTCTTGGCCGGCAGATTCTACACTTGTTACACTTGTCGGTACTTGTCTCCGACTTGTCTCGGCCTACTCTGAATACACTTGGCCGGATGACTTTACACGTGTCCCCACTTGGCCCTTTACGGGTGTTGTTGCACTTGTCTCCAGCTGTCTCTTTGCTCGCCTCCCTGCTTGGATGCTCGTGATTTTGCCTCTCTGCTTTTCTCCCTGCTTAGACACTCTTGGCCGGATGCCTTTACACTTTTTCCCCACACAGGTTTACCTGTGAGGGGTTCTTATTTCTTTGAAAGGGGTGCGTGACCGGGCCGCGTGATTTTACATTTGTGTCTGGGCGTGCGTTCCTGGCCGTGGCCGCATGATTTGACACTTGTCTCCCATGTGTCTACCACTTGTCTCCCACTCGCTTGTGGGTGCTTTGGCCGCATGATTTTCCCCAGATAGCGAAGCTATATAGGGGTTCTTACTGGATGGGTTCCTGATTGCGAAATTGGCTGCCGCTCCCACTGCCGCCTTGTTTCCCAAGCTTGTCTCCCGTCATGATTTCGCTCTTGGCTGCCGCCGCTGCCTCGTCTGTGAAGCTTGTCTCCTTTCATGATTTCGCTGTTGGCTGGCGGTGCCGCCTTGTCTCCCAAGCTTGTCTCTGTTTATGATTTCGCTTTTGGCTGCCGCTGCTGCCTTGTCTGTGAAGCTTGTCTCCTTTCATGATTTCGCTCTTGGCTGCCTCTGCCGCCTTGTCTTCCAAGCTTGTCTCCCTTCTGCCTTGTCTGTGAAGCTTGTCTTCCTTCATGATTTCGCTCTTGGCTGCC